>PCDO01000007.1:972504-1549784 GCA_002778035.1 Ambrosiella xylebori
TTGATGATCTGTGTGTATTTATTTTGCCAATATATGTATATCACAACATATGGCCCGGGCTGCAGAGCGTAGTGGTTACACAGCTTCATTGCCTCATTGTCATTGTTGTGRGGCCGTGGCCAGACATGTGTCATCCCGCATCGCCTTCCACGGGCTATTCTCACATTTCAAAGATTAGCGTGAGTGTCTTGCATGTGAGATTTGTGGGTAATGGTGGATGGTGGGTGACGGAGAAGAATGGTATTTTCTTGAGAGTGGAAATTCTTCGGGGGTTTTGGGGTTTTGAGACTCCATGCCAGGCTCAAGCCAAGGTTGCTTTGTTCCTGTATGAGGGTGAGACAGCAGCAGAGACATTAGGTAGTATCTGTGTATGTATATATATATATATATATATATATATATAAATGAGGGAGAACCTGTTTCGTTGAAGCATGTTGTGCATCTTTAAAGAGAAAGAGGGAGAAAACAAGAGTCTGCTTTCTTTATCCATATGTTGATACTCGCTTTATCATGAAGATACAGTGACTGTTTACTCTGGCTGCTTCGCCCATTACGGTAGTTTCCGCCGACATCAAATATTACATAATCRAATACCACAACGACATTCCCAAAGCCCACGCCCACCTCCTCAAGCGCGCCGCCCTCTYGGGCATCGCCCGCATTTACCYGAACYGCCTCGTCACCCTGAATGTACCGACGTCCTTTGGCAAGTTTGTCGACAATGTGCGGTCGCCGGAGTATTCGCAGCACCATTTGACGGGCGTGAACAGGTTGCATTGAAAAAGAATCTGAGGGCAGGGGATTAAGATTGGTATTGTGGATGCCGGGGTGCAGTATACGCATTCGGCGCTCGGGGGATGTTTTTTGGCGGCGGGTGTAAGATTGCCGGGGGCTATGACCTAGCCGTTGATGGCGGTGAGTTGGCAGAATATAAAGTTTAAGAGGTGTACGGGAGGGCTAGTGTGTATCGGATAGACTRGCCGTATTCCGGGGACCTACAGTCAGACAATGACCCGTTTGAGATACAATCCCACAGCACCCACGTCCCCGGTATCCTCGGAACCCAGTCCAATCAGTAAGTTATTCCTCCCCCAAAACAGCCCTGGTATCATCTCCATACTAYTAACACCCACCCGAAGCTGGATCAGCGTCATCCTCAACGCCACCCTCTATGCCTACAAAGTCTTCTCCACCTGCAAAGACACCTCCGAAACCGTCCTCATTGATGCTCTCCGCGCTACTGACGACAACATGGACATCATTACCTGCTCCGTTGGTTCCCTCATAGGCTGGCCCGATAGCCCATGGGTTACTGTGGCCTTCCAGCTCATCGCCACCCGCAGCATCGTCGTCACCATCGCTGCCATCAATGATAGGACGGCTAGGCCCTTTTACGGCACATCGGGGGTCGCCAGCGAACACGTTCTCAGCATAGCGAACACGGAGGGGCAGGTTTCGGCACAGCCGATGCTTGTCGCGATGTTCCAGTATCCAAATGAGACACGGAAGATGAAGACGGCGAGAATTGGCTATGTGCCGTCGGTGATTCAGTTTCAGACTAGCGTTAATTGGGAGATCCAGCTTATGGGCTTCAACACCAGCCACCTGGCTGAGATCTGCGAGCCATACCCGCACTACACTGCAAACCTGACCAGCGTCATCCCGCTGGTGCGCCGCAGCGGATGTCCGATGATGACCAAGCAAAAGAATTTCGCAGCCCTCGGCGCCATCAAGATTATGTTGTATAATGATGAGTCTCTGGTGACCGCACTCTTAACGAGCAACTACTCGTCCCAAATCGGCCTTATTGAAGTGGCCGCTAACAAGGCCATTGTTGACATTGTGACCATGGGCGTCTCTAGGGCTCCCATCGAGATTTACCTCGTGGGGTTCGCTATATAACTTGTCGATCAAGCCCGATGTGGTGGCGCTGGGCGGGTCCATCTGGAGTATGATGTCAACGGATTCGTATGGAATGTTGAGTGGGACAAGCATGGCAATACCGTATGTGGCGGGGGCGGCCGCACTGTACCTGTCGGTATACGGGATCAAGGAAATGCGGGGCCCCGGCGTTTCGCTGGAAGTGACATGACGGATTTAGGCTATAATGCGCAACGTCAAGTGGTGGAATGAGGAAGACGACCACTGGACGCCGCTGGGACAAATAGGGACCGGCCTGATTGATGCGGTGAGGGCGCTGAATGGGAAGATGGAGGTAATGGGGGCCCGATGGCGTTGAATGGTACGGGGCATTTCCAGAGTCGGCATAGGTTTTCGCTGCGGAATCTGGGGAATGAGACGGGAGTATAAGTTTAGCGTGGAGCCGGCGGGGGCGGTAGATTTGCTGGATGACTGGAATCAGAACCTTAACACGCCGATGATCCGGACTCTTGATAAACTGGGGCCGTGGGACATCAAGGTTGCTGTCAGCACCCAGGGAAAAGTGACGCTTGTCCCCGGCCAAGTGTCCAATTTCTGCGTCGTCTTTGAGGAACCGCAGGGCCAAAACAGCAGGAAATTGCCTATGTACTCGGCAAAGTGACGATCCAATCCTTATTCAACGAGATTTATAGCATCCCATACATGGGCCTTGCCGCCAACCTTCATCGCGAACTCAAAGACTTCTAGATGTTCGGTTAGCCCCAAATCACCGTCAGCCCCCACTTCGACCCGCTGCGTCCCAGTACAAAGATCCTCCTCGACCGCCGCCGCCCCACCAATACGTCCTTCCTCCTCCTCGAAACTAGCGCCAAATGGGGCACCTGACGCCCACTAGACTTATCCGTCCGGGCCCCGTCGTACATCTGGTCGGCGGCCTATTGGATGGGGAGCCCTCGGGGCCACTTTGACCCAAGGGGGAGCGGGGGCGCCGGGTGTGAGTGAAGCGACGGATTTCCCGGAGATGAATATGGCGAGGAATTCCGAGGGGGGTGGGGGGACTGGGAGGGAGGGGAGTTAATTTGTTTTTTGAGTTGGGAAGATGGTGAGGAGCGGTATCGGGCGAGGGTGGCATCGTTGAAGCCGGGGAGGATGAGCGATTGGGCGGTTATGAAGTGGATGCCAGTGATTGAGGTGACGGGGGTGAGTGGGAGTAAGAGTGAAAGTGAAGAGACATAATTTGTGTTTGTTTCTTTGTCTTTTTTGTTTTTATTTCGTTGAATATTTCTTTT
This sequence comes from Ambrosiella xylebori, assembly GCA_002778035.1. Classification (NCBI taxonomy): domain Eukaryota; kingdom Fungi; phylum Ascomycota; class Sordariomycetes; order Microascales; family Ceratocystidaceae; genus Ambrosiella; species Ambrosiella xylebori. Next base: position 975,675 of record PCDO01000007.1, read on the forward strand.
ATATAGCGTCCAAGGCTTGGCTATAATATAGTATTAATCACGTGACATTAAAAAAAATCTAGGTAACTTCTTTCCTTTCTTTGACTTTCATTACCATTTTCGTGGTTACACTATATGCCCCGCATTTCTCATTTTGTAGTCTTCCTCTGATACCTGATGTCTATATTTCCCTCCAGCCTCCTGCTTCCATCTTTACTCCGCCGTCCTCCCCATTCTCTCCATCTCCAATCCCTCGCTCACCACCGTCCCGCTGTCACTCAGCATGCGTCTCCCTTTACTAACCAACACATCCTCGTCCTCTTCCACCGTCATCAGGCTACTGAGGATCCCCGGTTTCCCCCCTCCAGGGTGACTATGGAGCCCCAAGGACCCCGTGGCGGTCTCGGTGGCTTTTGAAATGGCGTCGTGGCTGTGTTTCTCGTCGGCGTAGAATCCCTCTATGTGGTTGATGAGGACGTGCAGAATAGGTAAGCTGCCGGCCATTATCGTGGTGCCGACCTCACCCGCGGACTGGATGACGAGTTTGGCACCATGGTAGGTGAAATCGCTTGAGGCTAGACTGGGGATCTTGGGCACCTTGATGATGGCTGTGGCGCCGGCGGAGATGCCCATAGACATGGCGATACCAACGCCGATTTTCTCCTTGATGTACATCTGAAAGCCCCAAGTGACCCTTCAAGGGATTATGGCAAATAAAATGTCCATGGCGCCGCTCCAGGCGGCGCTGAAGATGCCGTAGGCGATGACGATGGGAGCGCCAGGGTTGACCCAGACTAAGACGGCGGAGACGGTTATGGAGAGGAGGATAGTGGTGATGGATAAGCAGACTAGGTGGGAAAAGGAGGCTTAGGCAATGTAGAGGAGGGTGAAGGCGAAGGAGATTTTGGAGAAGATGGAAGCGAAGATGGATATGAAGCCTGAGATGTTGCCGAAGAGGAGGGAATGTAGTAGATGTGGGTGCCCATATCGAGGGTTGTGTTGTAATCGGTTAGGAAGACATTGGTGATGAAGATGGCCTGGGAACAAAAGTGTTGGTAAGTGGTACGGACACTTTGCTTGGTATGACGTTGTAGTGACCAAGATGATGTGTAGAGAGAAGAGAACTTACATAGGCTAGCAGCAAAATGTAATCGTCCCACCAGAACCCGCGAGCATTCAGCCGTTTGCAGTAGACACGCAGGGTGACAAAGATGCTCGAGAGTCACAGCATCACCCAGCTAACTATTCTCATGTGCTGTCCCAGGTTATCTGGTTCAGGCGCCAATGAGACTGCGGCTGCGAAACCCTCTGTGTAGGCACTCATGGTTGTGCGTTTGCTGGTGGTGTTGGCGGCATAGAGAGAGGAAAGAAGACAACGAGTGAAGATGTCAGATCATAGAGAAAATAAGGAACAAGAGGAAGAGAGAAAATAAAGTTCAAGTAGATACAAGTCTGTACACTTGAGAGTATATCTAAAGGTTCTTATGGAATGATGGAAATGCAGGGTGAACGCAAAGGATGGCCGAGGACGAAGGGACAGGCATTGTGTTTGAAGACAGAGATTCGTCTAGACTGACCGCTTGACTGACTTGATTGATTCAATCAGATAGGTTAACCCGCAAAGAGTATCACACAACCAGAGGAAATGATTCCCCGGGCCGACTATGTGACACTGGTTATTACCAGTTTATCAATCATCATGTTTCCACATATCCCAAGTTCCATCTTTACCTTCATCAGCACCAGCATCAGCATAAATCGAGCTCAAAGTTGAAGTTAAAGAGAGAGAGAGAGAGAGAGGAGCAGAGAATATGGCTATCTTAGGAGTGTAAGTGGATTGCTTGTTAGTTGACGGTTCAATAGGTAAACTCAGGATGAACCCAAAAGGTGTCATGACTGCCTTTTAAAGCATTGACACTTTTACAACGGCAATTGCCCAATTAATACTAATTACTTGACAACCGAGATATTCAAGGCTTACAATCTCACAATCAAGTTGATCTCCGGCACACACTCACAGCCTCGAGCCAAATTGTGCGGGTATGGCCATGCAGGTACAAGTCAGCATAATTGGCATCTTTGAGATATCCTCTTTGTACAACGCTGGCTTGATTGTACTCGTGATTGAATACATATAATCATCAGTGTATATGACGGTAAGTAAACAGCCCACGCATATGTATTAGCAGGATAATTGACAAAACCTCCCCACAATCTACCCCAAGAAACAAATCAACCAAGTTCAGATATACAATCACATACGTCATCACGCACATTTCCCACTTATATATCTGACAAATTTACATATTTACAAGCCTAAAAAAGACATCACCTCCTCCCTCTCCACATGAAACAACCCCGTCTCTGCCCTCCAGACCTTCATACCCCTTCTGAATCTGGATTTCCAATTCCTTATGTTCATTTCATCTCCAAAAGAAACTCCTGGTTCCCTGATGCCAATTACTCAGAAGAGCGTATTTTATCAAGCAATACAAATATAGGTGACAAAGATAAGGAGTCGGAAGTTCACTTACAAGTTGCTCTTGGTTAGAATGGGGGGTTGTGTAAAGCAAAAGGGATTTATGTCTCGGGGGACTTGTCAAATGAGGTGAAGTGCTAGAGAGGGAAAAGAGATATCTCATGATGTTCTCAATAAAAAAAAGTGTCAAGACTGGGACTCAAACCCAGGCGGATTTCTCCATCAGGAGACCTGCGCTAAGTAATAACCTTAATCTGATGCCATAACCAACTCGGTCATCTTGCCATGGCTTTGTGGAAGGTGCAACTCAGTTTAGAAGTCATGGGCCACAGGAAATGCAAGTACAATTAACCCTAGTTTTATCATAATAAGGGTTTGTATCTGGTTGATTGTGTTACCTCAAATTGTTATCATAAACATGATTCTTCATTACACTAATCATACAAATCTCGTACAATCCTACTCTTCTTCCCGACCCCCATTTTTCACCCGCTTATACCGAGTCACCATGCCACCATCACTCAATTCCTTCTCCACTTTCACCAACCTATACCCACCAACCCTCGGCCCCACCACCCACCGCAACATATAGTACACAATCCCCAACCCCAACACCCCCAACGCCACTATCGATGACAGCCAATACGGCAACCCCGAACTTCCCTTCCCCCCCGGCGGCCTCACAAACGGCATCACAATTAAAAAAGTATTCCCACACATATAAAACCCAATGACCGCCCACGGCACCCTAAACGGACTGTCAAACTTCTCACGCGACTCCGTCAACCGGATCTTGATGAGGCCAACAGTCACCGCGGTCAGCATGACGGTGGTTGGGTACGTGCCGAGCGAGACGACGAAGTTGAAGGCGTCGCCGGCAGGTGGGGCGCAGATGAAGAGGACAGAGATGAGGAAGTGGAGGGTGAGGGCGGAGAGGGGGGTGCGGAAGGGACGGTTGAGCATGAGGATGTTGCAGAGGGGCATGACTCCGGCTTTAGAGAGTTCTTGGATGACGCGGGCTAAGGGAGGAAAGGGTTAATACATAGAAGCTAATGTCAAATTAGGACTGTAGGGAACTTACGGATGGTAAAGGCGATACCGAGAAGGTGGCCGAGGGCTGAGAGAGCAATAAGGGCTGGAAGGGCTTTAGTGGCTGCAGTGTCGCCAAACATGTTTTTGAATAAAGTGGCAGCAACAGTCACGTTGGACTTGAGCAGGTCCTCTTTAGATACGGCAGCAAACTATCAAAGCCATAAGTTATTTCCTGTTCCTCTCCGAAGTTGTCGTGTGCTGCTTACATAAGCAATATTGGTCAAGGTATACAAAATCCCCAACGTCGCCATCGACACCGGCAACGCAATGCGTAAAGTCCGCTGTGGATTCTTCACCTCTGATAGCACCGCGTTAATGTTATCATACCCATTATACGCAAAGATAACATTCAGCAACCCCGTGCCAATCTGATACCCATTCCGCGACGTCCCCTCAAACGCGTTCGTAAAGTTATTCGGTTTCTCCACCTTCAGGTGTCCCGCCAGCGCCGCAAACCCGCAACACACAATGAAGAATAGTGTAAATATCTTGACGGCCCCCATAGCATCCTGGATCCCCCGGCCCACCCGCGGCGCCACCGCATGCGTAAAGCACGCAAAGGCCACTGAGGCAATAGCACACCCCCGCAACAACCACGTCGTCTCCTCCGCCCCGGCTGCCACCAGGATATATGACGAAAACGTAATCGCATTGCTCGCTGACACCTGCAAAAACACACAGTAGAAAATATACACGCACGTCGCTAGCAGCGACGGATTCACTGCGCGCTCAAGGTAGTTCTTCATGCCGCCACTCCGGGGAATCGCGGAGCCGAACTCAAGCATGACGAGCGAGCCGCTGCAGGCGATGGTGGCTCCGAGGACCCAGAGGATGAGCGACATACCGACAGAGCCAGATTGCTTGTAGATGGTGGCCGGGGTGGAGAAAATGCCGGAGCCGATGATTTTGTTGACGACGAGGGAGATTGCGCCGAGGGTGCCGATGGTGCGGTCTTGGAGGATGTGCGTTTCAGGGGGAATGGAGATGGAGGAGACGGAGTGTTTGCGGGGGGCATCTTCCTGGGTGAGGGTGTCGGCGCGGGATTCTGGGTAGCAGAAATAGGGTTAGTTGTTTGGTGTTGGTGGTTGGATGATGGATCATCGGTTTGACGTACCGGATATATTGAGGTTGGGATCTTTGGATGCCATTTTGACGGAGGCTGCAGACGCAGAGACAGACAGTATCTTTCTTGGGCGTTATTGTATGTGGAGGTTCACATGTTTAGGTACATACAACCAAGTTATTCTTTTATATCACCGCCTTAACTGTCCAGCTACAATCTAATCGATTTGCTGCTTCCACTCCCCAATCGCGCCATCACAAATTCGCAATCCCTCTCTGGTCCTTCCGCCATTGTCCCATCCACGTAATCGGTCCCCTCTCTCTCCGGCCTTGGTGCCCCGCCCCTACTCACCGACCATCCAACCCCTCATCTATGCCAACGGTTAATCCTGCCAAAAGACGGATAATCCCACCTTCTTAATATCTTTAGTAAAAGAAAATAAGTCTTGAAATCGCGATATTCCAATCCAAATTGTCGCAATCTCCTCGCCAATGTCACCATAATACATCCCGGCCCTGGTGTAAGCCAGAAAAATGGACCACTTCGTAATAGGAAGGCACATTGACGAGATCAACTCAACGTTACACGAGATAACATCTGTTACCAAAATGGCAGTCAAATGGAGATTTTGACTGACAGGACGGCAATGGACCATATTGGATGGAATGCCTATATAAGACATAATGCATGGATATACAAGCCATGTCGAGCCTGTTTGTGTTTCTACTGACTTGTTAGCCAGAAAAAGAAAAGGCAACACACACAACATCATGGCGTCTGTCACCTTCCAAGAATTCCAAATCCCCGCCGCCCGCCACTACGCCGATGCCACCCTCCCCTATGGCCTTTCCGTGCAAACCCCCTCCGGCACATCACCTCCCTTAGATGCCTCTGTCAATGCTCTTCACGCCTACGCCGCCTCCGGCCAGCTAAAGGGCCTTCTGCGCAAGCACGGGGCCGTGCTATTTCGTGGATTTGGAAACCCGGGGGCAGAGACGTTTGCGGCGTTGGTGAATGCGGCAGGAAGGGAGATGAAGCATGAGCCATTTGAGCAGATTGGGTTGGCAGGGAAAAGGACAATTATGGCGGAGAATGTGTGGACAGCGAACGAGGGATCGCCGAAGACGACGTTTTACCAGCATAATGAGGTGTGTTCATTTTATGAAGTGATACATAGACACAGCAGGCTATCATATTACGGACTGACAGACACTAACATGGAAACAATAGTATTCTCGGTACACTCGGTTCCCCGCCTTCATCCACTTCTACTGCGTCAAGAAAGCCTCTACCGGCGGCGCCACTCCCATTGCTAACTCTGCCCACATCCTCACCCGCATTCAATCCGAACTCCCCGACTTCCTCTCCAAAATCCACTCCACCGGCCTCGCCATGAAAATGCTCTTCAAGCCCCCCGGCCGCGAGACCGCCGAGAACCCCTTCACCTGGGCCGGCCCCTTTAGCTTCGGGCAGACGTTGACGCCTGGTGATACGTCTGAGGTTGTCCGGCAGAAGATTGAGGAGCAGGTGAGGAGGTTGACGGGGGATTTCAAGTGGCTGGAGGATGGCAGTTTGGAGTTGGTGCAGAGGATTCCCGGGGTGCGGAGAGAGACGGGGGGGAAGGGGGTTTGGTTTAACGGGTTGGTAGGGAGATTTGGGATGACGAGGGATAAGGGGGCTTTAGACCCGCCGTATGTTGGGGTTGACGGGATGACATGTAAGTGGGCAATTTTGCTTTTTTCTTATCTTTTTTTTTCTTGTGTGGATGGTGCGACGGTATGATGCTAACTGTTTGCTTCTCCTGTTTAGATTTGCCCTGTGCCTATGGCGATGACACTGAGATCCCTAGAGAATACCTCGAGAAGCTCTACGACATCACCAAAGAAGAGGAAATCTACATAACTCTCGAGCCCGGCGATTTGCTCCTCGTCGATAACTTCCAAGTCTCGCACGGCCGGGAGCCATGGGAGGGAGACCGGTTGATTTTGGTTTCCATGTGGGATAGTGACGAGAAGATCCAAGCGTACTAAGTAGAAATAATTATGTTTAATTTTTGAGATATAAATTCTAACTGTTCATCTAAAAAACACATACGACCATAACCTGTGGAAAATATGGGGTCCCGTCTGCTCCCTCGTGGTCAAGCCGCAAAGCGCCAGATTACTACTACGGTGGGTAGCCGTGGGAATACTCAGTGTTGTATGTTTTTCGAACCCTAGATTCAAACTAGGGTTGAGACCCTAGAGTGTGCAATCTCTCTATCGCACCATCATCATGATTCTCCGCCAATAAACAACCACCACATCAATAACCTCATGTATCACACCGTTCCATCGCGGTCATGTATTGATTGCCTTTGTATATCCCGCCATCGTCATCACAACTCCTGCATACCGCCAGCCAACCCAGGTATATATATTCATGCAGGAGTGCAGCAATCACCAGGCCAGCCATCCCTTTTAGTCTGAAAGGGTGCTGCATATCCGTTCATTTGGGCCTTTTTATAATTAAATAGACATATTCACGTTTATCTTGGGATGGACAATGATAGGATATATCGAGTTACCAGAAGAGGAGATTCAAGCAATCACAACTATTGATGCTAATGCAGACGCAGTATCCCAATTGCCAAGCCAGGTAACCGATAACCGCATCTATTGCTATCCTATCGATATTGGCGGAGGAGCAAAGACAATGTCTGGGGTCTTGGTTCGTGATGGACGACACGATAACTTAACGTACAGGGAATAAACACATGTCCGGCCATCCATCCATTGATGCTTTACGTGACGTATATATATACTGCCATGCTTATGTATACTATTGTTTTTCATACTGAATCTTATATTTATTAGCATACAGTAGTCATTGTTCATCTTGTTCCTGTCTGCTTCCTTGTGGATGTCTCCACAATTAAAAGATCACATTTACAATATTTGGTCATCTTGCTTCCATATCGGATCATTGCGTGGTGATCATTTTCTACTCACTCAATTACAATCGCAGCAGTTACCTTATCCATTCTGTATTCATTTTTTTCACTTTTTTCTATTTTCGTCACAAGGCTATATCATTTTTCGAGATTTGCACCGAAAATACTCTTCATTCATCATCTCCCTTTTTTCTTTTGTGCAAAAGAAAAGAAGCTCAGAAGCTTATCAATTTGCAAACGAGAGGAGAAATTCTATTCTCTTCATTCCGCCGCTGCATCGCTTATCTGAACTCCGAAAAGAACCGAGCAAACTTTTTGCGCTGCTTCTGCTTATTCACTAATTATCTTCTCACGCACATCAGCCTTGAATCATGGAGTAGTAGCAATAGCTTTAGCGCAGAACCTCAATTGTGATTTTATACCAACTACGTCACACCATTTTCTGACCGAAACCTCCCAATTCGCCCAAATCTTTTATCTTTATCTCTTTGCTTGCTTACCCAAAGCGCCTCTTCCGCCCAGCGTAGCGCGACCTTGACTTCCTGGCATTCTAAGAATCCCGCTGCAACCGCTATAACCCAACTTTCTGTTCCTTGATCTATTTTCCCCGCTTGCTAGTCATCGCATGTGACCCGTTCTCATCAGTCACGCAGCCTTCTTTTCCTCCTCTCACAATATCTTAATTCAAACCTGACCATCACGACCAACGCGACCCCATCACGCCCACTGCGTCTCCGCCCCAAGAGAGGCACACAAGTCCCGATACAATCTGCATCAGGTTGCACATGCCGCTCTGCACCTGACTTGTTTGCACATAATAGGCCACCCACCCATCCCTCGACCTCCAGACATCAGATTTCTGTCGGCAGCAGACGGCTCCCCGACCGACGTGCTTCTGCTTCTCCACCGCCTGCTGTCGCTGCCCATTCCTCCTTCTGTGGACAACCTTGATATTCTCATTAACTACCATATCGTGGGAAGCGGCTTGTCACTCCGGACACTCTGTATGTACATACGCATCTGGCCGGAAACAGCAAGCCACTTTTAGTTGTTGTCCTGCTGCAGATATTTGGGCAGCGAGACGCACATACATTTATTGACTTGTAGCAGAGATAGAGAGTCCCACCTGCTTAATCTATAGTCTACCGGTTATCTTGGTTCCAGTCGGGCCAACTACATGCAGGTTTCTTGTTTCCTATACCTCCGTGACAAAAAAAAGTCAGCATTTCAGAAACAAAATTATAGTTTCATTTTCTATCAAAAGTTTCCAGTTACATCATCATTATACCGGATAACCTCAGCCAGAAACAAGTTCGTGCTGCTGGCCTGTTTGTTTTTTTTTTGTCATTTGATTTCCTCACGATAGTCATTATTGGGACCAGTCCTCTATTCGCACTATCTAGAGGCTTATATAAGCGACTTCCTTTTTCATTTGTTCCAAACCTCTTTCCTCATTGTGTATTCTTATGCCAGGCTTTTGGCTGTGGTGTGGAAGATTCTGTTCTGCCTGTAGATTAAAGAAGCAGCTTTGGTGAATCTATCTGCCTGACTGGAGCCTTATATTTTAAACCCCCCCCCAGACTCTCTCTTCCCTCTGGACTTGGCGCCCACTTCCCCGGTTTTCTGGATAATCGTCAGGAGCATTATTAGCGACAGAAGCGAGATCCAGATTGCCCTTCCAGACAACTTCCCGAGAGTCACCAAATTGTTTGCCTTTTTTTTGTCTGTTCATATATCACAGGTACATCATTATCCTTAACAAAGAGAACTAGTGGCTGACGTCTGTCCGAGACGGCCGTGAAGTGATAAGTCAGAGAGCCTAAGAATCCACAGCGACAGGCTCCACAATGTTTTCTGAATGTACGTCATAGATCACCCATTGTCCATTGACCCCATCGACCCATCACACTCGATACCGCGTTTCGAGAAATTCGCTTTTCAACTCTTCACCATGTGACCCTAAGCTAACCACCATTTTGTTCTTTTCCACAGACGCCTCAAGATTCTTGGCTCAAAGCCAAATCAAAGCCTCCACATTCGTCGGTCAAAACGACACAAACGGGCCCCCATCATCACGCCCTGGCTACGACCCATCGCGCTCCCGACAACCGCATCCCTCCCTCGTTGCCTCCCGCTCTAATAACCCTTATCAACAAAATAACGGTACTGCCAGCAACTCACGCTTTGGATCCTTAGCTTTTGGCTCACGACTGGCTCAGGCGCAGGAGGCCCCGTTATTCCACAGTCATTATGAAGACTTTCAGGATGACGAGGATGACGATGATGACCGGGGAAGAGAGGCGGCTGATTTGTACGCGTTACAAAGGAGTAGGCGGGTGGCTGCGGCCAGTAAGCTAGCGGAGAGTATGGGGTCGGAGGGCGACGGTAGTACTGGATCGCTGGACCAGAGTCGTGGAGGTCGCTCATCGTTTGCGGACGATTATGACGATGAAGAGGATAGCGATGAGTCGGAAGGAAGACCGGTGCCAAGGTTTCAAAGCTCGTTTCGGAATACATTGAGGAGTAGCTACGACGGGGCAAGATACAATCAACTACAACAAGACAAGAGAAAGGGAAAGGTGATTGACAAAGAAAGTGAACCGGGTGACTCATATAGCCAAGACGGCCCCGTTAGAGACGGGCGTTTGGTTGATGTCGGACTGGAGTCACAGACGGCGGATGATGATCCGCCAGCATCTCTTATGGGTGATGAACTAGTGAATAGTAGTCCGGCACCGTTTCAGAGATTCCGGGATGAGTCAGAACATCATCCGCTGTATAATGGACGGTCAACCCGCTTTGACGAGTCGGAATTGGACGAGTCCAGGACACAGGCTATCGTGGTGACGACGCCGGTGGAAGCGGAGCTATTCAAGCATGATCCGTTTTACGCCTGGCTCTATCTCATCATGCTGGCCAGTTTATTCTCAACATCGTTTCTCGTCTGGCTACATACGTCGGCGCCTGACAGCTCGCATCCCATTGGTGATACTATTTATACCACCCTCGAGGGCTCTCTTTACATGCTTGCCAGCGACACGATAATCGCCGTCATGGTTGCTCTCATCTGGCTTGCGGCCCTCCAGTCCTTTGTCCGTCCCACAGTTGTCCTCATTGTTGTTGGGATGCCTCTTATCTGCGTCTCCTTCTTCATGTACCCCTTCATCTCCAGCTTCCACGGCCGCGGCGGTGTCCAGGAGTCAGCCATGCGTTGGGCGTCAGGTGTTCCGTTGGCTGTTGCTGTCATCTGGGTGTACTGTGTTTACAAGGGGCGCAACTCGATTCGCCAGGCGATAGAAATCCTGGAGTTTTCGGCAAGTATCCTCAAAGTCAACTCAGCCCTGGTCTTCGTCGGCGTCGGCAGCTTGGCGGCCATTGTCGTATGGACATGGCTTTGGATCAGTATGTTTGCACGCGTCTTCCTTGATGGCTACATGTCTGTATCCAAGGCCCAGTGGATTATTAAGGCTTCTACTTGGTGGTTAGGCGCTTGGTTTGTTTTTATGTACATGTGGACGGTATCAATTATCAACGAGACACATCGGGCTGCATCAGCGGCTACAGTGTCCCAGTGGTACTTCCATCGGAATACGGTACCTGTTACCCCGTCAGCGGACGTCGTGCACGCGGCGGTCAACCATGCATTGACAGTCAACTTTGGCACAATCTGCTTCTCGACGCTACTGGCGAGGTTGATTCGGTTGCCCATTCTGGTGCTCCCAGCGAGAATCTCGAAGGTTATTCAGTCATTTATTAATATGCTGATGCCAACATCCATCGTTGCGATGACGAACCCTCTGACGATTACATATGCCGGGATTCACTCGCAGCCTCTTATCATGTCGGCAAGGGGCCTGTCATCGATGGAGTTTTTGGGCCCGCAGACACCGACGGTTACTTTGACACCGAGGGTCTTTTCTACGCGGAGTTCCGAGCGCTTCTCGTCGCTGGTGCCCTACCGTTTCGCCAAGCTACTGCTCCACGCTACCCGATTCGTCATGGCTATTGCCATGGGTTTCGCGGGCTGGGTTGTCACGGCCCGGCAACTGGCAATTGAGAAGCCCGACGGCGGCATGCTCAAGGGCTCTCTGTATGCGTACATTGTGGGCCTGGTGGCGTCGTTCATTGGGTACTCAGTTATGGGCGCGATGGAGAGTATCTTGGGGAACATTGTGGATGCGGTGGCGGTTTGCTACGGGAGTGAAAGGCGGATGCAGAATGGGGTGGGGGCCTATTGTATGGAGGCAGCCCATTTGTTTGGGGGGAGACGGAGGGGAGAGGATGATTATTCGTGAGTTGGAGGAGGTATCTCATTTTACGGTAGACTGATAGGTCAGTGTAGGAGTGAGCAAACAGCATTGGTTTCTTTTGTGGGCGTTTTCATTTGTCTTTTGTTGAATATACATTTTGAACATTGTCTACTTTGCACGCATCTCATGAATAAATGTGGCACGTGATTAGAAGTCTGTTAGTGTTTACAAGGGTACAACCCTGACTATCGTCTGTGGTAACACTGCTTGACATGGTGACGTCAATGGAATCCCGCAGATTTATAAAGGGTAAATTGATCTTCCATGGAATTGTCTTGGCGCCGCCTATTCCGATGCGGTCTGGAGAGGTTCCTGCAGACGGGGCTGAATTGGGTAATTCTGTTTGATATCTTTTTTGAATATATATATATATATATATATATAACAGAAATTTGAAGAATCTAGGTAGGGGAAGAGAAAGAGAACAATAGAAGGAAGAGGATGCAAAGTAAGGGTAGAGTAGGCGCCTGGGGTGGCGGAGTACATGAGGGTAGCGGGAGGGAGGCAGTGACGATGAGTGTATGAGTGTAGTGAGAGGGTCTGATGGTGATGGGTGAATGATGAAGATAAATATATAAAGGGTGAAAAGTGCTCTTGTGACGATGGACGGTTCTCATGTTTTTTAATTGTGACTTTTTTTTTTTGCTAGATTTACTCAGATTCTTTTGGCCTTTAACCTTTTAACTTTGACATCGACCACAATTAGCAATTGCTAAATGTCCATCATCCATCTTGGTTAAACCTTGTTTCGAAATACTTGCTTGGTAGTTACCCCGCCTATCTAGGGCATTAAGCACTAACGGATTATTGTCCCATCTTGCATTTTGCGACAGTTTCATACTTTTCTTCATTCAAACTTTTTTTATCTCTTTAACATTGTTATCCTGATTGCATTCTGATATCAGAGATTTTATCATCTTTTCATTGTGAAACCAAGATCAGAAACAGCACTGAATCAGTATCCTAAATCATGGCCGACTACGCACCTCCTCCAGGCCCTCCGCCCCCGCAGACCCCCGAGGTCCCACCCGGCTGGACTGCCCGCTGGAACGAACAATACAAGCAATGGTAATTCCCCTCCTCACTCATCTTTTCTCTTTTAATACAATTCCAACTTACTGACTCACTCTCCCAGGTTCTACGTCAACCTCCACACCAAGCAATCCCAATGGGAAAAGCCCACCGCCCCCGCCTACCCCCCCAACGACGCTCCGCCCCCTGGCCCCCCTCCCGGCTACGCCCCGTCGCCTAACCCCGCCTACAACAGCCACCCCGTTGACTCCAAGAACCCCTATGACGCCATGCCCACATACCCCCACGCTCACAACGCCTCCTCGTCCTCTGCCTCCTGGAAAGCCCAAGAGGAAGCCGACGCTGAGATGGCACGGAGATTACAAGAGGAAGAGAACGCCCGGGGCTCCGCTTGGCACTCGCCGTATCCTGGGGCCCCGGCGTCGTCGTCGGCATCCTCAGCACATGGGGTGAACCCTAATTACGGGGTCAATTCTAATTATGGAGGGAACCCCAACTATGGCGGGAATCCTAATTCGGCTCCTGAGTACAGTACACCACCTCCGCAATCGCAATACTCGGAGCACAACAAAGGGTATGGATCAATGCTTGGCGGGGCTACTGGAGGCGCCGCGTTGGCATCGGCAATGGGCAGCGGCCAGAAAAAGTCAGGCGGTGGACTCTTGGGAAAGATCCTGGGCAAGGCCTCTGGCAAGCACTCGGGCGGCCACGGGTACCCGCAACAACAATACGCCGGCAGCTACGGCGGCGGCGGTGGCTATGGCGGTGGATACGCAGCGGCTCCACCGAAGAAGTCGAGCAATATGGGCGGAATGATGGGGGGTGCGGCGTTGGGGTTGGGTGCGGGACTGCTCGGAGGTGCCTTGATTGAGGGGGCGGTGGACCATGCGGAGATGGACGCCTATCGGGATGGGTATCAGGATGCGCAATATGATGATGGGGGGTTTGACGGCGGGGATTTCGGGGGTGACTTTTAATAAGTTGACAGGACCAGAGGGATCCTGCCTTTTTGCGTTGACTTTTGATTTGTTTTTTTGGTTTTTTTTTGGTTATATCCATTGCGATGTTTGATGATGACTCAATTGATATTGTTCTTTTTGTCTTGTCTTGTATTTTGACTTTTTTATTTGTTTGTGTTCCTCATGTTGTCCCGAAATTAACACTTCGTCAACTACCCGTAGACCGTCGCGACGACTGAAATAATGATGCTTCGGAATATGACCGTGACCATGACCGTGACAACGACGGATGGGACAGTGGTGAAGTGTTTAATGATGATAATGGTGGTGGTTGGGATGGAGGGGATGACGGTGAGTTTGGTGACGGAGACTTTGACGATGGTGGTGAGGATTGGTAGGTCTAGGACTAGATCTGGACCTATCGTCTGTCTACTACTGGGACTTGCATTTCAGCCTATGAAGTTCATCAAGACTCGTACATCACAAATCCACTAACAAGCACATAAAATAGCCCCCTACGAGAGAATCCCAATAAACAAACATCGTCTATTATCTTCTATAACCTCTGTTCTCTCTTTGTGTCTTTATATGTGCCTTCGCCAGATACACCGTCTACCTTCGGACACCCCCCGACTGCGCAGTCTCCTTCTTCTTATCCGCCCCCGCCAAATATGCTGCCATATCAAAGTTAGCCCCAGGCGCCGCCCGCTTCTCCCCGCCACTATTGAGAGCGCCGAGGATGCCCTTTTTCTGCGATTCTTCAAATTCGGCACGGAGCTCGGGGTCCACTAGTGTTCCATTAGAGATGTGATCCTGTAGATAATGCAGAGATAACAAGAAAATAAACTTACTGTTGTCCATCAGCCAGGGCATGCCCATGAACATAATGAGCGAGACGCCTGCCATGAGGATCATGGGGTTCTTAAACAGGGACAGGACAGAGACTTTATTTTCCCGTTAGCATTCACATCCACCTAACTTCCAACATCATCCGACTACTCACACTTTGGCCTCTCCACAAACCAATCCCTCTCCCCCAAAACCCTCATCTCTACTACCTTCCCATCCCCCCCTACCGCCACAACCTCCCCCTTATTCCCCCAATCCCCCCCCCTAAAAGTCTCCCACGCCCCCACCACCGTCCCCTCGCCATCCCCCCCAACATCCAACCTTACCGCCGCAAACCCATGCGTCGGGCAAAACACATCCACCAGATACGACCCCGCGGGGACCCCCGGGAATTCAAAGGTGTTTCGGACGGTCAGCGGTTGCTCGAGGCGGAGGCCAGGGGCACTGAGGATGGCGCGAGTGGAGGAGGGGAGGAAGGAGGGGTTGGGGAGGATGGGGGAAGCGGGGATGGTGAGGATTATTGGGGGTGGGAGGGCGGAGGAGGGGACGGAAGAAATGACAGATGTAGTCTTGGGGGATGGGGAAGAAGTAGACGATTGATCGGTCGTCGCGGTGGCGATTGTCGCGAAGACGATTGTTAAAAATGTTGATATTTTCATTTTGGTCGTAGGTTATTGTTGCAAGATGGCCGGATTTGGTCGCGATGATGGTTATGTGGTCGAAGACAGGTTGTTGATGTCATGTCGCAATATAATTAGCTCCCATGTACAATTAATAGGTGGCATATCGCGTTGCAACTTAAAAGTGGGGGAGAGGGACCAATAAGACGTTAAGGTTATACGGACCCTAGTCAACTACTCAACACCAAGAAGTAAAATATATAATAGCAAGTAAACCAAGATTCAAAGTAAACTCATCCATATAATAATGGTACAGATCAAAAACCTCTATAGGTCTAGATATCAAGAAATCAAACAAAAGCCCCAACCCAAACCCAAACTCCTAACCCAAGATTTTCTTTTACCCACCAACTGCTTACTCCTACAGCGCCACCTTGAACGCCTGCTCGAAATCAGCAATGATATCATCAATGTGTTCCGTCCCCACCGAAATACGAATAAGATCTTCCGACACCCCCGACGCAATCTTCTCTTCGTCCGACAGCTGCTCATGCGTTGTCGTCCATGGGTGAATCGCCAGCGTCTTCGAGTCGCCTACGTTGGCCAGATTCGAGATGATCTTAAAGTTATCGACAACGGCAGACCCTGCCGAGCCACCGCCCTTGACACCAAAGGACAAAACACCACCGAAGCCGCGGGGCAGATACTTCTTGGCGCGTTCGTGGTATGGATGGGATTCTAGCCCGGGATACGACACCCACGAGACCGCGGGGGACTTCTCCAGGTACTTCGCGAGCGCCAGGGCATTCTGCGCATGCCGTTCACCTCTGAGTGACAACGTCTCGAGACCCAACAGCAACTGCTGTGCGGCAAACGGGTTCTGGCAGGCGCCGAGATCACGCATGATTTCGACGCGGGCGCGCAGGATGAAGGCAAGATTGCCAAAGGTTTCCCAGAACCTGAGGCCGTGGTAGCCCTCAGAAGGGTTCACCATGTCAGGGAAGCGGTCAGCGTGAGCGCCCCAGTTGAATTTTCCCGAGTCGACGATGACGCCGCCGATGGTGGTGCCGTGGCCGCCGATCCATTTGGTGGCGGAGTGGACAACAATGTCGACGCCGTGGGCGATAGGTTGGCAGAAGAAGCCGCCGGCGCCAAAGGTGTTGTCGGCCTGGTTTGTAGAAAGGGTGTCTGTTAGTTTTTGTGGTTGTGTGAAACAGATAGTTGAAGATTAGAGGGGAAAAAAAAACTTACAATGACAGGCACACCCTTGGCATGGGCAGCCTTAGCGATGGCCTCAAAATCGGGTACATTGTACGCCGGGTTGCCAATCGACTCAATGTACACAGCCTTGGTCTTCTCATCAATGGCCGCCGCCAGGGCCTCGGGGTCATCCCCCTTAACAAATTTGGTGGTGATGCCGAAGCGGGGAAGGAGAACCTTGAGCTGGTTGTAGGTGCCACCGTAGAGGTTGGAGGTGGAGACTATGTTGTCGCCGGCCTGGGCCAAGGTAGTGAAGGCGATGAACTGGGCGGCCTGGCCGGAGGCAGTGGCGAGAGCGGCGGTGCCGCCCTCGAGGGCCGCCATGCGCTTCTCGAAAACGTCAAGGGTGGGCTGGTTACAAAAAGAGATAGTTAGTATCTAGATGTGTTGTTTTCGGTGGAGTTTCCGGAGCAGTTGGCCGATCAGAGGAGAGATCAGAGTGCGAGTGAAGTTACACAAAAAAGAGAACGTACGTTCATGATGCGGGAGTAGATATTGCCAAACTCCTTGAGACCGAAGAGCCGGGCGCCGTGCGCCGAGTCCTTGAAGACATAGGAAGAGGTGGCGTAAATTGGGACGGCACGAGACCCGGTGGTGGGGTCGGCCTCTTGACCGGCGTGCAGTTGCAGAGTCTCGAATTTCTGGTTGGACATTTTGTGAGGGAAAGAATAGGTATGTGGATGATGGTGGAAATAAAAACAAAAGAAGACACGAAAACTGGACTATGGAAATCTTGATCTATTTAAATCTCTCTCTCTTCCTCCGTCTCTCTCTAAAAGTGCTCTTAAGAAAAAAAAATTGCCTTAAAAAAAACAACCTCTTTCCCTCATTCAATATTCCACCATCACTTTTTTTTTCTCATTGCTGCCTTTTTGGGCCCAATGTAAGTCAATATAAGTGGAGACCCTAAAGAGCACGCCATAGCTGGGGGCTTACTCGATGGTGCAAAATCTGAAGACGCTTGCGAATGGCGACATGAGACCTGTTGACAAGATGGATATCGCGAATTACGGGTGATTTATGGCGTGAGGAAGATGGGGAAAAGGGGGAGCGAGAATGTGTGAGAGGAGAAAATGTTGGTGATGTTGTATCATTTGGGTGATGCATTGAAGAAGAGAGAGGGTTGTGTATCTATGTCCAGGGTTTCCCCTAACCCACACACATTCATCCTCACTCAGAGCCTCTTAAAGACTCATTCCCATCTCACACACACCCATCACCACCTCGTATGATGATGACCCTCAAAAAAAAAAATTTCTTCTCTTCCTTTCAATTCCGACCCTCCTCCTCAAAATGGTCTCATACAGTCGCATCCCCTACAAATAATGTCTCTTTTAATTCTCTACCTCATACATAACTAACTCATAACCTAATCCCGGCTTCAGCCGGTTCGGGTCTCTGGGGAATTTGGGAATTTCTGGCGGTCGCGGTTCCGTTCGCGATGAGCTCATCGCCCTGGTTCTGAGGTGGGGCGGAGTTGGCAAGGAGAATTATGGTGAATTGTTGTTGAATGTGGGGTATCGTAAGTTGGACTGGGATGGATGGTGAATTCAAGTATATTTATATAAATTGATTTTATATAGAGCTGATGTCGTTGGTTGATTGGTTTTCAAGTGCGTAAAAGTAAAGTAAATAGATTGCTAATGTATATTGAATGTAATAGTGAATGTCGTGGTAGTCGTTACATCGTCAGAAAATAAAATATTGTTTTTATATCGTCACAAGCCCCAGCCCAAGCTCAATCTCATTCATACTTGGCTCATCGGTGCTTGTTTCTGCTGCTGCTGCTGCTGCTGCGTCATCATCGCACTCACTTTGTTTCTCTGCCCCCACCCAAAGACATCCCGCGACAAGAAAACCAACGTAACCGCCCACAAAGCAAATGAGATGCCCCCGGCTACCGCTGTCAGCTGCGCCGCCGTGCAAATTGGCCCCAGGCAAAAGGACAACTGCGAGACAAAGACGGCCCAGGCAATGAAGCCGCCAAAGTAGAATGAGATGTTGAAGATTTCGAAGATGAGGGCAACACCGGGGTAGAAGACTACGAGTAAAGGGTTAGTCGGGTTTATCATGGAGTTATATGTGAATGTGTAACATACTGTATGGAGTAATAAAAGGGACAATCTCAAGGTAGATCAAAGAACACAAGGAAAAACATGACGCAAATATGAGAAAGTTGATTTGACTGGGAGCGGCAAAGTCAGTTTCGTTGTTGTAGTGGTTGGCGACTGTAGATAAGTAGTGTTAGCGAAGGCTTGAGTGTTGTGAAAAAGGAAAATAAGGGTTACAAACCTGTGATGGCAAGGATGAGGACGGCGACTGCAAAGGCCGTTTGGAGAGCCCGGATGACATATGAGGATGCTCTGTCCATTTTGGAAATGTGTGTATGCATGTATGAAGACAGTAGAGAGAGAGAGAGAGAGAGGGGGAGAGAGAGAAATAGAGAAAAAAAAAATAAACTGTGATATAAAAGTCGTGGATAAGGAGTGACAAGAATGAAAGGGCAGGATCTGCCGACAGTATTAAACAACAAAGTAAGGAACGACGATATTAACCTCTAAAATCCAAGATCACACTAGAAAATAGCAAACAAACATCACAAAAGCAGATTCCCGCATCGATCTCCAAGATGGAACGTCCACTCAGTATATATACACTCTTTTTCCCCCTCATATATCTCTCTTCAAATCGATAACATCAAACTAACCCCCTCTCATGCGGTTCCGATACGCATAAACCCCGCCCCTCCCCTCCCCTCCCCTCCCCTCCCCTATCGCGCGGTGGCGCATCGCCTCCCCATGAATCATTTACTTTTGTTGTTGTCTTTCTTCTCATATCTTCTTATTATTCTCTCTTCAGCCCGATAAACCTCGTCTCATCTTCATCGCATACCAACAAGCACCCATCCCATGAAACCGCACCGCAGAGCATCTCCCCACCGGTAGAGTATCATCCGTCATCTTGAGATCGGCTGCGGTTTTAACGAGGGCGATCACGTTACAGGACGGTAGTTCTTGCCCTTGAGGTGCTGTAGACAGGGGTTGAGAGATGTATACATATCTGTGTAAATACATGACATTGGTATTTGGAATAATGGAGACATTCGGGGTTGAAACTGGTCTACAAGCAAGAAAGAAAGAGTTCATGGATGTTGTCAGGAATAAGGTTGGGGCACGGAAGTGATGATCAGACGACTGAAGGACAGAAACCGATGCGACGAGGGAGGGAGAGCACTGGAGCACGATAGAGAAAAGGGCTGAGACAGGACGATACCATGGGTCATCGAGATTCTAGAGGCACAAATATTTTTTTCTTGGTTTTTTTTGTTTGCGATGACTGAATGGAATCTCAGATTTCAGATTGTTTGTTCGTCTGGTCTGTGGGATAGGGTCAAGTCAAGGACGAGGGGGACGAGGGGATGGCGTTTGTACAGGCCACAAGCGAGCCGCCATGCATATTATGGCTTTGGACTGGGGGGGGGGGGGGGGGGGAAGGGAAGAGTTGACGATGTGAATAGTTGGCCAATCAGCG
Organism: Ambrosiella xylebori; assembly: GCA_002778035.1. Lineage (NCBI taxonomy): Eukaryota > Fungi > Ascomycota > Sordariomycetes > Microascales > Ceratocystidaceae > Ambrosiella > Ambrosiella xylebori. The sequence goes on from PCDO01000007.1 coordinate 995,781, forward strand.
TGGCTCTTTTCACATGATATCTAAGCCAGGTTTGATATTTGAACCTTAGTGTTTGGAATCCATAACCCTAGGAACAATCTGTAAGAGACATTGTTCCTTTTAGTGATAAAGAAAAATTACTGGAAAAGGCAATGAGTAATTATAGTCACATGCAAAATGTCCCTAAAAATCATCACATGGAGAATGAAACTGCAATAAAGATAAATAACAATGATTTTTGATGCAACAACATGGAAATAATCAATTGTAGTAGTCACTAGTATGTAGCCCTTACAGGTACATGCATATTTCTCGTCCATTATTATCACTCAAGAATACACACTATGTCACTGGAATCCAAGCTCAACCAAATTGCCAACCCTCACTTAATTTCCAACTTCTTCCAGTCCATCTCCATCTTGCATAAATACTCACCACAACAAACCGAGGCAAACTTCTTGGCCTCCAATTCCCGCAACCCTAACCGCCAACTCCGTTTCCCATATTATTCTACACTTTTCACTCACAAACACACAAGGATTACTGCCCCTTGTGGGGGGGGAGGGGGTAGTAGGCTTTGACTTTTTGTGAGGATGAGATGGGCCGAGGCGCTGGGAGAGGGAAGGAAGAGGGACCTCGGCCAGGAAGGGACGAAAGAATGGGGAAGTAAACAGACATTAACGAATATGATAATGGTGAATGAGTGAATATATATAATTGTGTAGTTGGAGATGGCTGATAGCTACTTAACGAACAGTGACTAATGAGGGTGATATGACATTACAAGTAAATTTAGGTTCTCACTACTGAATAGTTAAACTCCAACTCTCCCCGTATAGGAGCGGGATTGGAGAACGCGCGACGTGTCGGACTTGAAAACTAAGATACAACTTTGAGCTAAAACAAAAATCCACAATCAACAACTTTATCCGTGGCGATCCAAATCCAAATTCACCTATAAACAAACTAACTATTCACTTCCCATTCTCTGATTCCTCAACAGTCACTAATACCCATGCAACTCAATCAACTCCCTTATGGCCTCTCTCTCACACAAATCTTCAACCAACCCCCAACCATCAACTCTCTATTTATCAATCACAGTCAATAATTCCACAAACTCAACACACAAACATACGAAACGTCCTGCCACCGAATTGCCAATCGCCAAAAGCGCCCGCGCTGCCGTATCTCTTTCCTCTTGCTTTTCTTCCTTCCCGCCCTGACCCCAAAGTCAAACCAGACACAGCATTGTCCCTTCCCTTCCCTTCCCTTCCCTTTTTTTGTTCTTTCTCTGCTTGTTTCGTGACTTCCCCTTGCTTCCCGTGGAATCGTGAATTTCACTTTTTTTTTTCTAAAAATTTTTTCTTGTCTTTTTAGGGAAAGTACGGGCTCTTTCGGTGGTTAGACCAGATTTGATACATCCATCTAGAAGCTAGAAATTCTTCGCGTTTCTCCTTCTCTCTCCCTTTTTGTGTGTGTGTGTGCGTGTGTGTGTGTGTGTGTGTGTGCCACCATACAGATTCTCTTGGCAGCGCTGTCACATCTTGACGACCCACCCCCCACTTCACACAATCTCTCTCTATCCCTCCCTTCCTTCCTCCAACAACAAAAATGGGCATGACTCCCGAAATCATTGCCTTTCGCAAGGACCTCGCCGCCACCCCGCCCGCCGGCAAACCCCATAGCGTCCCCCTCCCCAACACCGGCTCGGCAACCCGTACCCCTACCTACCGTCACTGGCGCTTCGCCTCTCCCGAGACGCCCCTCCTCACCACCATTGACCCGGCCGTCAAGACGACCCATGACATGTTTGTCGAGGCGGTAAAGCGGGCGCCGACGCAGGGGGCTCTCGGGATGCGGCCATGGAATCGGGAGACGAGGTCATGGGAGAATAGCTATGCGTGGCAGACGTATGCTGAGGTGGCAGAACGGCGGAAGAATTTGGGTGCTGGGTTAGTGGAGGTTATGCAGGCAGTGGGCATGAAGCCGAGTAGCAAGTATGGTGTTGGCGTCTGGTCGCAGAACCGCGCCGAATGGCAGATTGCTGGTAAGTGTATCTGGAGGCGCAACTTTTTTTTTTAAAAAAAAAACCTATTAACACAACCACAGAACTCGCTATCATCTCACAGGCTCTCTACTCCGTCTCCCTTTACGAAACTCTCGGTCCCGAGGCCTCGGAATACATCATCAACCATGCCGAGCTCCCCGTTCTCTTCTGCTCGCTCCCGCACATCCCCTCGCTCCTCTCTATTGCCGCCCGGGTCCCCTGCGTCAAAATCATCATCTCCCTTGACCCCCTCGAAACCGGCGAGCAATACGACAACACTATGCTCTCTGTTCTCAATAATATTGCCGCCACTCACAACATCCGCATCTACTCCATGACCGACGTTGAGGCCATCGGCGCCCAGTCAGGTCGCCCCATGCGCCCGCCACACCCCAACGATCTCATCACCATTAACTACACCTCTGGCACCACGGGTGTCCCCAAGGGTGTGCTTCTCACCCACACCAATGCTGTCGCTGCCATTTCCGCGGCTAGAGCTTCCGGGTACATCAAGCCCAATGACACCCACATATCCTATCTGCCCCTTGCCCACATCTATGGCCGTCTCGTCGACAGCACGGCCCTAGCCGAGAACGCGCGTGTCGGCTATTTCCGTGGAGACATCGCCGGCCTCATCGACGACATGAAGCTCTTGAAGCCCTCGAGCTTCACATCTGTTCCCCGCCTCTACAACCGCTTCAACTCGGCCCTGCGCTCTGCGACTGTACAGGCGCCCGGGTTCAAGGGTGCGCTGTCGCGCAAGGCCGTTGAGGCCAAGAAGTCGTCGATGAAGCTGCCCATCGGCCAGGCGCACAACCAGCACTTCCTCTACGACCGCATCTGGACGCCCAAGGTGGCCGCGGCCCTCGGCCTGCAGCGGTGCACATACATGATTTCCGGGTCTGCGCAGCTGGACCCAGAGGTGCAGATGTTCCTGCGCGCGGCGCTGGGCAACAAGTTTGTGCAGGGGTACGGATTGACAGAGTCGTATGCGATGGCCACGTGCCAGTTCCAGGGGGACTTTAGCACCGGGAATATTGGCGCGCCGATGCCATGTGTCGAGATTTGCTTAGAGTCAGTGCCCGATATGGAGTACTTGGCCACAGACAAGCCGTATCCGCGCGGCGAGCTGCTGTTGAGGGGCCCTGCGATCTTCAAGGGGTACTACAAGCTGCCCGAGGAAACAGCCAAGGTCCTGGATGCCGACGGGTGGTTCCATACCGGGGATATTGCCTCCGTAGACGAGCTCGGCCGCTTCAAGATTATCGATCGCAAGAAGAACGTGCTCAAATTAGCCCAGGGCGAGTACATCTCGCCTGAGCGCATCGAAAACGTCTACATGGCGTCGACCCCGCTGGTCACGGTTGCCTACGTACACGGTGACCCCCTGCAGTCTTCGCTCGTCGCCGTCATGGGCGTGGACCCGGCCACCTTTGCCCCTTTTGCCTCGCAGCATCTGAAGCGGTACATTGTCCCCGGGGACACAGCAGCGATCCAGGCGGCGTGCCGGGACCCAGTGGTGCGGAGGGAGTTCTTGAAGGTGCTGGATGCGATTGGGAAGAAGCACAAGTTTAACAGTTTTGAGATGGTAAGGAATGTGTGGTTAGAGGTGGAGCCATTTACGGTGGCGAATGAGATGTTGACGCCGACGTTGAAGTTGAAGAGGGTGCAGGCGGGGAGGGCGTACAAGGAGGTGATTGAGGGGATGTATAGGGAGGTGGCAGAGATGGGAGAGAAGGCGAAGTTGTAGGTGGGACGGAGAATTGTATGTAACAGACATACTTTGAGTGTGAGATGTAGATTTTATCTTTTCTTTGATTATATCAACATATTTTGAGTGTCCGTGTATATTATATACGTATATATGGCTCTTGGCTCTATCCCAAATCTATATTCAATTAATTCATTAAAACAAATCATTCATGGTCATATCCTCTTCCTCTTCTTCCTTATCAATAATCTCCTCCTCACTCTCATACTCCACCCCCCAAACCCACTCCGTCACCCACCCCTCCCTCCTCGCCTGTTCCCTCACCTCCTCATCCCACTCGTCTTCTTTTTCTATCCTCTCCCCCCGTAAAAACCCCCGCTCCCTCACCGGAAACGTCTCCCGGACCCCCCGGAACACCGGAATCTCTCGCACTAAATCTCTTGGCTTCCGTGCGTATCCTTCATTTAAAGGACCTTCTGGGTCCCCGTCGATATGTGCCTCAAGGTTATATAGGCCTGTCTCGGCATACAGGGGGCCCTGACCGGCGCCGATAAGCGGGTTGCCATCTATGATGATCTGCCCCCTTTCCACAGCCCTCCTTGCCTTCAGCACCCCTTCCATCATCGCTCCCTCTTCTTTCCTTCCGCTTCCCCAATTACCATCACCATCACCATCACCAGGCCCCGGCCCCCTCACCTCCTTATGCGGTACAAATGGAATCGGCCTTCGTAACCTCCTCATCCTCCCCCCCTCCCCCCTCACCACCCAGAAATCCCCTTTGCTCTCATCACCCGCATCCCCCGTCACCAAAAAGACCCTCCCTGACGCATCCCCCACCACCAATCTCCGCCAATCCGCCGAAAACGCCCCCGCCATCAGCGGCCCCGCCACCTCCAACAACACCCGCACAAACGGCTTCCGATTCCGCACATTCCACACGCGTAGTACCCCATCGGAACCCCCCGTGTATAGCCGGTCGGATGTGGACCCCCATAGTGTGAAGCGGACGCCTGTATCGTCCTCTGCACGGTTGGCGAGGGGTTCAACCGATGGGCCGTGCCGAAGAATGTGCATTGGGTGGTCGCCCTGCGAGGTGTCCCATACATAGACGCGGCCGTCTGTTGTCGCGGCCGTCACGTACGAGTAGAACGCGGAATTCGGCATGAGAGTAATTTCGTTGATGTCGGCTGAGTAGCAATCTAGCGTCTGCTTCAGATGGTAGTCGCCACCGGTGCCGTCCGGGTCCTCCATATACGACCACAAACGCACCTGCGTCTTAACACGGGCCTCAGCATTTGTCGTTGCCGACGTCGCCACCGAAAACGTCATCTGCGTCGGATGCCACACAACCTCGAAAACATTCTGCGCCAGAGGGAAGTTGAGGTTGATTTGCTTGCCTGTCACCGCGTCCCAAATCTTGATGACGCCCGAGTTCGCCTTGGCCTCCGGGACCACCCCGTCCAATCCCCAGACGCTGCGTGGCGAGTACCCGACGAGCAAATGGTGTTTGCACCCGGGGGCCTTTCCCCACTGCATTGTAGCGGGAAAATACCCCCACTTAGGATCTTCCTCTTGCCGTGTATCTGTCCCCGGGATCATAGCCCCTCCCTTGACGGCGCCAAAGCGATCACCAAAGGAGCGAAAGGTACTTTTATTCGGATCCTCAGGATCCAACTGGTATATCCTCACCGCCCGGTCCGGAGCATCCACTCCCGTCGCCACAAACTCGCCATTCGGCAACACAAAATTCACATGCCCCTCATGCCCCCACGTCGCCAGACACTGCATGTCCCTCCCTTGCCGATCCACCTTCCACACCTTGACGGTCCGGTCAAAGGACGATGTATACGCCAGACCGGTCACAGAGTCATGGGCCGAGGCCACGACGGACGAATAGAGCCACGGATCCTGACTCTCACGCATTGCCTGCGTGGAATTCTCCCCCTTGTCTACCATGGGCCGGGGAACCCGGTGATCGGGGAATGCTTTGAGTGTCCTATGTCGAAAGGATCCGAGCAACAGGTTCCCGGGCCGGTTGTATTGCTGGTTGTGCGAGTCAGAGTGCGTCGTTGTCCCGCAGATAAAGGCCTCGGGAGACACCCAGGAAATAGTGGCAATGTCCCCAGCACAGTTGGACCATTCTTGGCGGATAGCGAGGTTGTCTTCTAGCAAGGTAGCCATGCGCATTTTGGCGTTGACGTATCTCGGATATTTACCTACAGACCGCATGCCGGAGACTTCCCGGTACATCCGGAGCATCGCCAGCTGCACACTTCGACCCACCTCACCATTGCTCTCATCTCTCTCCACGCTCAGGATCTGAGGATGATGCTGATTCGTATGTCGACTGTTGACATCTGTTAGGAAGTTGTAGACATCCATATACGACCGATGCCTCAACATATCTTTTCCCTTTAACTCAGACAAATCCAAAATACATTCGGGCCTCCGGTGGATGATCCTTAGCAGCTCCCGCACCTTATTAGACGGCGGGTTCTTAAAGTTGACAAACCGTCGTGCATAACGCAACAAGTAATCAATCTCTCCCTCTGAGAAATCCATATGGAACCTCGCAGACCCCGGAAGCTCCCTTATCGCCGCCGGTTCTAGTTCTCCTGCCAATTTCTGGAGAAATGCCTCCCGGTCCTTTTTAATGAGGTATGGCCGTGTCCCTGTATCGTCCCACCGAGATCCTTTCTCCACTTGGTCTGGGTCCACCTCCGGCGCTGGTTGTCCGGATTTTCTCACGGGATTCCCCAACCGCCAAACACCTGCTTTTCTCGCCCCGTTACTTTTCCTCTGGGTGGCATCGGTTCCATCATCGACGTTGATATACTGGATCTTTTCCTGTATATCCAACGCCGGTTCCGGGTCCGTGTTTTCCCCGCCCCTCTCGCGCTCCTCCACGATATTCCCTGGTAATCCTCCCACTGAACTCACACCCCCCACACCGGCTAGAGATAGTAGCGCTGGACTTTCTAGTGTGTCTTGTATCGTGATATCTCTCAACGTAAAGTCCCCAGGACTATCCTGAAAGAAAAGCTCCTGATTCTGCTGTCGTGGATGTTGCTGCTGAAATGTCGCAGAGCCGGGATTCGAGTGAGTACTCGAGGTACCGTTAGTCACCAGCGAGTTGGAGCCAAAGGGATGAAGAAGCTGGTTATCTTCACACCACAGCATGTCAAATTCGGCGACATTGGGTGACAGGCAGGCCTAGACAAGGGACAATTCGACCATTATTAGCAATGCGATAGATATTCGGATGAGGCAAAACATTGTCAGAAGAGGACAGAAACAACAAGAATAGAAAAATGCATACCCAGTCTTGTGGCTTGTGCCTTTTTATTGGCCGGTAATGGCGACTTTCCCTGTACGTCTCCATCTTCACACCATCGGAAAACTCATGGCCCTCACTCGGTGCCGGCGGGGAAAAGGTCATGAGGTCATTGTGATTGTGTGCATGGTGATCGTTTTGATAGTGATGTCGTGAATTATTGTGTGGGTTCAGTTGTTGTTGTAATTGTGGTTGTGGTTGAGCTTTGTGGTTGTGCTGGTGATTATTTGTGCTATGTTGTTGTAGCAAGTCCTGTGACACCCATCGACTTGACGGGGTATCGTGTGTTACCGGCAGTGGTACCTGCGTGAACAAATGCGACTGTGTCTGCGCCTGCGTCAAACCCCACTGAAAATTACGATTACTACTATTACCCAAAGAATTGCCGAAAACACCCTGATTGCACTGTCTGATTTTAGTATCCAACTCTTCTTCAGTCAGGTCAATAACCACTGAAGAACTGTGCTGTTGTTGCTGCTGATGTTGTGAAGCCAGAGCCAAGGCAAACTGTGATGTCATTTCTGCTGCTGCTGGCTCAACCTTCTTTTTTCCCTCTTTCTCTCTTCTTCTCTCCTTCGGGCTCAGGGCTGCAGTAGTTGGCAATGACGTTGTAGCTGCAGCTGTCACTGTCGCAGTCGATAGGTACCGGCGATGCTCTCTAATGACCCCGACGCGCCTATCAACATCTTTAGCCAGTGGTGTACCAGAGGTGGACCAGCATGGGATTTAGCATCTGGCCAGATACTATTACCAATATTGCTGAACTGAATGTCCTAGCCGCTGAAACCTATCTGTTCTCTTTTCTTCTTAAGACCAAAAAGTATGAGATAAGGCTCTAAGTGATTAGAAAAACAAGACAAAGAGAAAAAAGCAATATAGTGTGGTATCTAAGTAGAACTTGCATGTGATTTTGGGCTGAGGTTTTGCAAAAGTCAAGAAAAAAACAAAACTACCAAAAGCTATGAACTAAAGAAACACAAAGAACCCCTAGCTTCCCTGGTTGCTGACTAAGATTAGATTAATGGCTTTGCCAGGGTTCTCCAACTTACCTAAGCATTCTCCCCTTCCTTCATCAAGGGGTCAGACTCACATGTTACCTCATTAGGTATTTTGTATAGAAAGTGGATATAAGTGATACTTTCTAATAATCTAACACCATGATCACATACGCAAAGCAAGGTTTCATTACCAACCATCTTGATAACTCACAAAATGTATCAAACAATAGGTTCATTCAAAAAGAGCTACCTTGGAGTTTCACTCTCATAGACTTGATCACTCAAAGAACCTAAATCCAACTAATATGCACTATACTTTGCTTCATGCACATGTACTGAAAAGCAAAAACTATCATCATATAGACGAAAACCATGGATTATGACTTTAACTAATTATATCCCCAAAATCAGTGATAATCCTATAGCCATCACTTTATTCTAATCAAATCCAGAATGAAAGATCTCAAAACGCCAAGCTACCCAAAAGTGACTTATGCAACAAAAAGCATTACCACAAACCAGCAAGAATCAGCCAAAACTGACTTCTCTGTACAACACAAAAAGAACCAAGACCAGACCTCCGTTTTTTTTTTTCAGAGAAACTTCATGCACAAATAGTGCTGTTCACTCCACATCTAGTAGTTAGCACCATAGTCAAACCCTTGTCCAAACTGTTGCGGAGTGTCAAAATCCCTCCTTGGTCTCCCCCTCTCACGGAATCCTCCTCTACCCCGGCCACCCCGAGACGACCCATCATGCCCCCCACGGCCCCCTCTGACCGCAAAGGCCTGCGGCGCACTAGGGGCAGTCGGTGGGGTCGTCTTGTTCCCTCTCTGTGGTCCAGTAGGGGCAGTAGGAGGAACCTGGGACCCAGGCACAGTACTATTAGTGACCGCCTGCGGCGCAGTCGGGGCCGAAGGCGGAGGCTGGTTAGCGGCAGGACGGACACTGGCCATCTCGCTTCTGGTAGACCGAGGGCCAAAGGAACCACCGCGGTCAGTCTGGATCCGGCGGGAGATGGCCTTGGAAGAGACACCAGCACCAATCTCAATATCAGGCTCCTCTACGCACATACCCGACGTAATTTCCTTGTCACCGCACCCTCCAAATTGCGCAGTATGCATCCACTTGACATCAGCTTCCGTCAAAGAAGAGATGGGAATCACCGAGACACCCGTGTTGTAGTCACTGCAGTCACGAGGGCCAAAACCGACACCCCATCTAGTGCGCAGGCCGTAATGAGCAAACTCGGGGCTCTTCATCTGTTCCACAGCACGAGCAGCTGTATCCCGGTAAAGCATCTTCACAAAAGCGTGGCGCTTGTCTTTGTTGACAATACAAGACTGAACCTCACCAAACTGTGCAAAGATATCGTACAGTTCCTGCTCCGAGTAGTTGACACCACCAATGAACAACGTCCGGCTGAGAACCCGGATGTGGTTCTGAGGAATGGTGGGGTCATACTCAATATACTTGGGTCTAATTTCAACATTAGACGAGGGGCCATTGGGTGCTGGACTACGCTCACGGTAGTCACTCTTGTGACCATTGCGGTTGTCATGCCCGTTCCGACCAGAGGGAGATCTCGAACGATCTCTGCCCCGCTTCGGGGGAGACCGGCCAAAATCTCGGTCAGCCTGGGGTCTAGTAGGCGGTTGTCTCCCGACGAACTGAGGAAACTGAGGCTTCGTCTCGGGTTGAGGCGCCGCCGGAGCGGCAGTGTTACCCAGAGCAAGAGTCTGGAGAATAGCCGTAAGGGCTGGGGTCATGGCACCGCCGCTCTGGAAGAGCGGGTTACTCATCAGAGTCGCCAAAGCCGCCGCCTGAGCAGGCTGCAAAGCGGCCAGAGGGTTGGTGGAAGCAACAGCTGGAGCAGGGGTAGGAGCCGGCGCAGGTGTAGGCGCAACGACTGGCTGAGGCAGGATCGGGGGGAGACCATGAATGGAGGCCGGAGGAATAGCCGGTAGGCTAGAAGCCGGTGCCGGCAGAGTAGAGTAGCTGCTAGCGGATGTCGTAGGTTGAGAAACGAACGGTCCGTGGGAAGCGTAGCCATTTGACTGGTTGTTGTTGTTCCCATTGTAGTACCCATTATAGGCCGGAGCAGTGGGAACCGGAGGACGTGGCGGAACCTGGTTGTGTCCGTTAAAGTTGGGAGGAGTTACAGATGAGGCTGGCGTAGGAGTCTGGGAGGTCGCGCTACTCGCAATAGCCGATAGCCTACCAAGGATAGAGGCAACAGAGTCAGCTGCCGGTTGAGCCGGCTTTGCAGGTTGTGCAGGTTGTTGCGCCGGAGATGCAGGGGTTACGGAAGGGTTGATAGCGCTAGGAGTCACATTGTTCGACGGAGGAGCGCGAGGGACGTGAGTAGGCACACCATTAACTAGACCGGGGGGAGGAGATCCAGCAGGAGTAGTAGATCGACCACCAGCTACAAAGTACACAGGAAAAAAGTGGTTAGTCAGCAAGTTTAGTGGCACTTTGCATACGACAAAACAGAGCACATAACACCATGCAACCAATCTGCATGTCAGCGTTACAATGACTAGGGCCTAGATTACGGCATCGAATCTACAGTTTGGAGTAGAACATCTACGATGTGTCGATTGCCCCCACAAGACATGACCCGGGGTCCATAGTTACGATAATGCCGACAAAGCCATGATACAAAGGAATTAGTAGACTTACCAGCTGCCGGAGCAGAAATTAACTCAAGTTCTCTGATGAAGTTTTGGACCATCTCGGCCGGAAGAACCTGGGAACGTTCCCAAATCATCACCAAACGCTTAAGTTTCTCCCGTTGTTCGGCGGGGCATACACGGATCGTGTCGATTACGAGGAGCTCAATAATATCGCGGATACGGGCAATACCAGCAGCATAGGTGCCATGCTCATCGGCACTGCCAACTTCGAGCTGGCCAGACTTCTTGGCCTGTTCAATCCATTTCCGGAATACTGAGTCGATGATGTAGATAGCACCAAGCTTGTGAGTAGTAGGCGCACGCTTAAGATATCTCGCCAGAGCCGAGACAACAACTGATTCAGACTATGCATGGGGGAGAGTTCGATGTTAGTAAATTATGTTGCAAATCCAACAAACAAGCTGCTAGTACTATAAAGCATTGTGAAATACTGCTACTTACGGCGACATGCTCAAGGGCAATGTTGGTGATAGCTTCGACGGGCCCGCGCTGGGCACCGGGGGGCTTCGAATTCTGGAGGATGTTGAAGTATTGGTCCAAATCAGACGCTACTGAAGACGTCATGATGGGCGATGTATATATATGTGTATTTGGGGGGAATGAGAGAGTTCTATATGGTAGTAAACCTTGATCTACGAGGTTCAAACTGACGTAATGTTAGGTCTGACGATCCACACAATCAATAAGGGCACCGCAAAGATAAACACGCCTCCCGTGTAATATGACGGGCGCTAACTCGCAAGCTGCCGGATCTCTTCATACACACAAGATGCGCGGCAATACGAGCGAAAACAAGCAAGATGGTCTTACTGGGTCAAACAAATGTCGCTACTGCTGAGGCTCAGTCGTTCGCAGTCTACGCAGTCCGTCGTCGGCCTCACAATATAAAGCAGTGGTCGGTCGGTCGGTGATGCAGATAATCACACGATACGACTTGACACCTGCAGCGCTGAATGACGAAAATGCTGCACTATTCTGTCACGAACAAACGCCCGAGGCTGGTTCGTCTACTCAAAGTTCAGATATGTACGTCGCGATTGCGAATAGATACAGACGCCGTCGATATACACAGTCCGCTTCCAGAAATATACGCCAGATCTGTTGCTACTTTGAAATAAATGCTCCTCGCGGATGCTGAGACCGGAGAAGTAGTTCACTGCCTGCAAATACACGGAACAGCGAGGTCGCTGATGAAATCTTGTGGTAATGGACAAGCACACAGGACGCGTCGCGCCGATTTACTGGTCAAGTACGAATGAAGTGGTGGTGGGGAGACTTGTGATATGTCGCTTCTGGTGTTGATTCAACACGGGACACAAAAAAAAATGTGCAGCCGAATACGATACAGGTGGTCCTTTCACAATCACGATAGGACACTATCTCAATGAGAACAAACCACAAGTCTAAGAACTAGGCTGTAGACTTGAATATGATCTGACGAGAATTCACTGGAAAGCCGACGGAATATACGGAGAATATGAGCGAGGGGAGTTACAATGATCTTTCCAACGCTAGAAATGATCACGATAGTGAGTAGAGCTCAAAAAATGAGAATGCCGCGAAGCAGATCGTCAGCAACTAATTACACGTTTTGAGTTTCAAGAGTGCGATAATAAGTCGTAGAGTGGCTTGAATCCAAAGGATATGAAAGCCGCGATATCTATGATGTTGTCGAACGGAGAAAAGCGTGAGAGTCGTATATGATAGAGATGACTCGAATTGTCGACGGTCAATCGTTGCCAATGTGCAGATGCAGATGATGAAAGAGAGAAAATTTCAATGGCTGGGGCTCTCTCGCGCCGCCTTTTTAGAGAGGGCCTCTTCTGTGGATTGTTACATGCTATGGTAAAAGTGGGTCTGCTACACTGCATGCTTTGAAACACGCACACAACTTGCGTGGCTATGCACTAAACAAGAACCGATGTTTATCCGGTCAAAACACGTGACGCTTGGGCCAATAGTTGGCTGCCAGCCAATAGGGTTATGTGTTTCTCGCTTTACAATCAATTGGCTAACAATTGGCTAGTTTTGATGGATTAGCCCCGGATTTCGGTTCAAAACTGTTCGGAGCTTAGAATCATAGGATCCTCATTCTGGGGAATTTCGGTAGCAGGTATGCTGACAATACACCCTTGACAGAGCAAACCTTATATATACACATCACTTCTCAATATATCGCGTATAAGAACATATCGATTTTGACAAGAAGTAGGGCACATCCATCTTATTTACATGAATCAATCATCTGAACAACTACAAACAAACCTCCAACTTGCCTTGGCATTGGCAGTGGTTAAAAGATCAGCATCCGCTTTCGCTCCCCGCCTCTACACAGAACAAGGATTCCATCGTCGATTAACCTCGGCCAAGAGATGCCATTCCTCTGGAATTCTCTGTTCACACCCCTCCCTCTCAGCCACACCCCTCCCTCTCAAGGTCACACGCTTCCCATAACAAACGACAAACAGTTCCTTGGTTTTATCCCTCATATTGACAAGAAAGGGAGAGGAAAGAGGTTGAAAGAAATATATGCATCGTTTATATAAAAGTTTTATATGCTCTAGGAACACTTGAAGGATACGCATTGGAATGTGAGTGTGTAATGTAAGGCTAACATCGGTGTCATGAATCAGTAGTTCTCTAACATTAGTTGCCAGAAGCTTCATTTGTAGCCATACTCCCCCATCCAAGGACCTCATCACTTCTTCATTCTGATCAGATAACCCCCTTCCGGATCATCTGGGAGCTTTATGAGTTTCTCCAACTTTTTGTTTGCTCTATTTGGAGGATACTAAGGGTCTCTCTGATGTGCGGCTCTCACAGCCTTCCCACTCGCAAACCGGCAATGAGCCTCAAGCCCGCCATCTGGAATCTCGGAAATCGAACTTTTGGTGAGGAGCATCGGGTATAAAATAAAAATGGCGAGTACATTTGTTTTGTAATGTCTCATTGCTTTTAATCTATTGTGGCCAGGTGAAAAATAGTCTCGGACATGTACATCTCCGTCCGGCCGAGACTGTACAGTAGAAGTTTCTATATCTGCAACTGGTTTTTATCACAGCTTCTGTCTTCTGCCCTCCTCAATATGTAGTATAATATGTTTACAAAGAGCTCACAGTTATCTCTCAACTCGAGTGGCAACAATTACAGCGTCAAATTGCTTTTTGCGGTTATGAGACCAGGTCTTCCGTCCAAGTCCTCATGATACAGTTTGTCTCCCCACGTCAAAATCTCGGGTTTCGCGATGCACAAAGCCAGACACAAAGTATTGCTTTTCCTTGCCCTCCAACGTGATATTATTCTTCTGCTCTTAATTCCTATTTTGGCAAGCTTGACCTTGATGAATTTTTGTGAGCTCCACGCTCCGCTCCAGAAACAACGCACAGCACAGACCTTCGCCTAAAAGCCAAGTCTTTGGTATTCTGTGCTAGAGTTGCATGGCTGCTTGTTTAGTCTGATTATTTAGTTTCCTTTGCAGCCGAAGAATCTGTTGCAATTCAGGAGCTGCGTTTCTATGTAGTTGGCAAGCTATTTGTGGTTGGCCGTCTTGTCTCGTGTTTTCTCTCGCTGTAAATTTGCTATGTATACATCACAATGATTGTCCGGCTTGGGCTTTTCTAATACCGGAGCTATATATATCGTCTTTGCTATGGCAGGTCACATCAAGTGACGTTATGTTGCATACACGAGAGGGGTGTCCTTCTTATCTGTCCGAGGAATAGGAGTGTGTTTCTATTGTCATCGTAGAAAACGAGACCATTTTTTTCTTAGATGAGTTGATGACGGTGATCTAATAGTCCAGCATGTAAACTGACTAATGCTAATGCAAGTCAACTCCAAATGATTACCATACTGTTCAAAACAAAAGGCATAAAATCAGTATGTTTCGTAAATAGGAACCTATACAGACCTTTGGCCTAATTTCCACCCCTGTTTACCCACAGGATTGGTCTCCGGCTGAGGAGATGTGGGGGGAATCGATATTCTATTAGCTCCGTCAGTGTCAATATATTCTCTCAGTTTACAGCTTCGTGGACTTCTGTCACGGGATCCTATGACATTTGAAGACCAAACTTTAAGTCCCTCTTTTTTCCCACCTGTCATATGATGTAGCAGTCGGCGGTTTAAGTGGTACTAAAGCTCCTGCATTTAGGATACACTAGGCCCCTCTGTCAGATCATAGTTTACCAAACAAATAAATACGGGGACATCAATTGATTACCTATTTCGAATGTTGCCTTTTTGTGTACAACAGTCTGTTCTACCTGACGCTGCCAATCAACCTCCGCTCAACCCATTTACTAAAGCTTTTCACAGAGGAAGTGTGAGGAAGCGGGTTTATCGTCAAGGGTGCTCGGCTCCCTGGTCCTGGCGAGAGGAGGTATGGGAATACCGTGGGAGGCAAAGCTCTCGACTTTGCTAAGAATTCCTCGCATAGGGATAGATCAAAAGTCCCCCCGCTTGACTTTCTTTTACGGATTCCCGGGTCTTCTCCGGGCTCGTCAGCCCTTCTGTAACTAATCAGCGAGCTACTATTTGCACTGGGTTTCTCAACGCTGTTTGTCGGAATCACCACTAGCTGGAATTTCGCCATCTATTGTTTCACATATATATTAAAAAAAAACCCCCCCCAGAAAATTAATTGTGTAATACAATCTGCCCGACAAATCGTCAAATCAATGACACAATGCCGTGTAAAAGCCATGTTATAGCCATTGACAGCGCAACCAAACCACTGCCAGGCTACACAGCCGGTCAGACAATAGACTTCGACGAGTTGTTCTCTGTAAGCCTCAGGTTTCCATGACCCAGAGTCGTCTCGGGGGCGAGGGTGTGAAAAATAGGCTAATAGAGAACTCAGTAGTTACCAGACAAGGCTAGAGAATTGGAGAAGAGGAAGGTAGGGTGGGTGTAAGCAAGGTGTGATTCTTTGTTCTGTCGGTTATACTAAAAATTTAGAGCTATGATGTGCAAACTTCAAGGGTTAACGGTTATCGGCCTTCCACCCGTGAGCAATTGGTTTTTTTACTTGGAGATTTGTGAATCATGAAAATTTCAAAGGGTATTCTGTTTGAGCCTGTGCCTTTATCTACTTGAAGAAGCCTTCTTGGAGAAGGGAATAAAAACAATCTCCAATAAAAACTGCAAATTTCAGGAGAATTAAGTTTGTGAACGAAAGACACAAAAGTAAAGAGGGGTACATCCAGATATCAGGGGGGGTGGTCACAGCGGGCCAGAGCTCGCGGCTGGTGTGGAGAACATGACTACTAGATGAAAAATTAAAAAGTGGAGAACGTCATTTTCTTTTTTTTTTCTTTTCCTTTCTTTCATTGGCCCTGCACCCATACAATTCAGCGGGCTCTTTTGCTGACGCCTATCAGTGACGTCGAGATGCACTAAAGTTTAGCATGAAAGGATGCTTCGATGACACCCAGCAACAACGGGCTTTTGTATAGTGTCGTGAAAAAAAAAATGCGAAAAAAAAAAAACATAATAATTTGGCTAGATAGAGTGGGAATAATGCTACCAATTGGTCCTCCTGTCTGATGAATATGGAATGAAATGAAATGAGCATGTGTGCGTTGCCTGTGAAATTCATTGTGAGATTCAGAACACCAAACAGATTATTGGCCATAGCAAGGAAATTGGTGCATGTAAGCTTACACAATGAAATTATCGCCTACACATTTTTTCCCCTTTCTCCAATTCGACAGACAGAACGTCCTGATTAGCAGTCCTCGGAGCGTCTTTCCGAAACCCAGATGGCCAACATTTGAATAACGCGAATCTACTCCGTCATTATAGGCCTCTCTAGAGTAAAGGATATTTTTATTCCCGCTTGTTCCTGGTTAGGCTATGTCACAGACGCCCATTCATGATGAGTGATCTAGTCGTGTTGAGAGCCCGGGCCAGAAGAAGGGTGTGTAGTCTGATAACTACCATTGTTCATTGGGTAGTGTACCGCTCATGCTGAATTCATAGTCAATTGAGGGCCTCGTCAATGCCATCATTGACTCCTGGCATTTACCGGCTATTCGGGCAAACGCTCAATTCGCCGAGCCAGACACAAAAATCGTCACAGAGAGATAGTGACATGGGGACCAGGAGCACATGACTTCCAACAGAAGAAACCCAATGGTGACAATGTCAAGATGCAGCATGGGAAGCTGCCCTAGATGGAAAATAGTCTGTTGGGAACATGGAGAAAGGGAAGAGAAGGGAAGGGGGGCGGGACCAACAACAAACCCAGGTCCGACACAAGAAGCTATCCCCCACACCCTCTCCCCGATCTCCATTTCAATGGGCAAATTCCCGCCTGAGAATTATAGACCCCGGAGTTCCTGCTTAATTACGGTACTCTGCTTTCGGCATATTTTTTGTGTACTTGCCTAGTTGGGTATCCTGCACCTTTTTCTCGTCGAACCTGAAGCTGTTATTCAAAACTTCGCCATCTGCTCTTCCATCCTTCTCTTTTTGACTTTCTTTCCTTTTTTCTCTTTCCCATTTTCCTCGCAAACCAAGCTCTTCTTAGTAATTATTCTGGCTCATATTTCTTTGTAGTCTTTTCCATTTATCTCTGTCTTAGTTTCTTCTATATCCCCCCCACATCACATTCACAATGGCTTCTGTCGCTCGGTTGAGCTCATCTACTTTGCGGACCTCTATCAGGGGCCCTGCCTTCAGAGCCGCTACTTTCAATACTGCCCGTTTTTACTCCGCCAAGACCCAGGTGTGTAGCTCTTCACTAACTAGAACTACCATTAGAGATCGCGTTTGTACTAACTTTTGGCCTTAATGGCTACCAATAGACCCTCAAGGAGCGCTTCGCTGAAATTCTTCCCGAGAAGATTGACCAGATCAAGACCCTCCGCAAGTGAGTATCCCCCGCGATATATTCCAAGCCTCTTCTCGAAAAATCTGGTTAGACCTATGGAAAACCAGTATATGCTAACCTGTGCCTCCACAAAAGTGACCATGGCCACAAGGTTGTCGGCGAGGTTACTCTTGACCAGGTTTACGGTGGTGCCCGTGGTGTTAAGTGCCTTGTCTGGGAAGGTTCCGTTCTCGACCCTGAAGAGGGTATCCGCTTCCGCGGCAAGACTATTCCCGAGTGCCAGAAGCTTTTGCCCAAGGCTCCCGGTGGCAAGGAGCCCCTCCCTGAGGGTCTTTTCTGGCTGCTGTTGACTGGTGAGGTCCCCACTGAGCAACAGGTCCGTGACCTGTCCGCCGATTGGGCTTCCCGTTCTTCTCTTCCCAAATTCGTCGAGGATTTGATTGACCACTGCCCCAACGACCTTCATCCTATGGCTCAGCTCACCATTGCTGTTGCTGCCCTTGAGCACAACTCCGCTTTCGCTAGGGCCTACGCCAAGGGAATTAACAAGAAGGACTACTGGACCTACACCTTCGAGGATTCCATGGACCTTATTGCCAAGCTCCCCACAATTGCCTCTCGCATCTATCAGAACGTCTTCAAGGGCGGCAAGGTCGCTGAGGCCCAGCACGACAAGGATTACGCCTGGAACTTCGCCAACCAGCTCGGTTTCGCTAGCAACGAGAGCTTCATTGAGCTTCTCCGTCTGTACCTAACCATCCACACTGACCATGAAGGCGGTAACGTTTCTGCCCACACCACTCATCTTGTCGGCTCCGCTCTTTCTTCTCCCTTTTTGTCTCTGTCTGCCGGTCTGAACGGTCTGGCTGGTCCTCTCCATGGCCTGGCTAACCAAGAGGTTCTTTTGTGGCTCACTGAAATGAAGAAGTCTGTCGGTGACGATATCTCCGATGAGAACATCGCCAAGTATTTGTGGGACACCCTCAAGTCCGGTCGTGTCGTTCCCGGTTACGGCCACGCCGTCCTTCGCAAGACTGACCCCCGTTACACTGCTCAGCGTACCTTTGCTCAGCAGTACCTGCCTGATGACCCCATGTTCAAGCTCGTCTCCCAGGTTTACAAGATTGCCCCCGATGTTCTGACCAAGCACGGCAAGACCAAGAACCCCTACCCCAACGTCGACGCCCACTCTGGCGTTCTTCTGCAGCACTACGGTTTGACTGAGGCCAAGTACTACACCGTCCTGTTCGGTGTTTCTCGTGCCATTGGTGTCCTTCCCCAGCTCATCATTGACCGTGCCGTTGGTGCTCCCATTGAGCGGTAAGTTATCACCCTACTGAAACCCCTTGTATCATGTGCCGAGTCATCTTGTGCACTGTATTCCTGCCGACATCGCATACTAACTGCGGCTTTCCTCCTACAGTCCCAAGTCGTTCTCTACTGATAAGTGGGCCCAGCTTGTTGCCAAGCTGCCATAAATCATGACCGTCAGCATCTGATACCCCTCGTTCAGGCGTTATCTCCTGACATCATGACGATATGTGATTTATAACACGTCATAATGACATCCCACACTTTACCCCGATCGCCACCCCGGGGCTCGCCACGTACGATATAGGACTGGTTGAAGTGACGGCGGGCGCTTCTCCGACAACCAGTTCCTATTAAAATCATTTGTTTCAATACATATCTACTGTCAACATTACCACCAGCCCTCAGCAATCATGATTCTACAAAAGAGCTTTTAAAGAGTTCTGGCTTGGTTGACCTAGGCATTCGAACCTGTGGCTTTGCTCACTATTACATATTGTCATGAACGCCGCTGTTGGGGTTCATTACATTTCCTATACTTGTTTCCGCTACCAGTCTCGACCACGGTAGAGAATGCGGTTCCCAACCCGGTTTGAGCGTTTGTTGTCTGCCCTTGGTTATTTTTTTTTGCTTTTTTAATATCTGGTTTAATCTTTTTCTTGTTGCGCCTCAGTATGGCTGGGTTTATTGATGTTCGGTTATCAGATCGGAAGGATTCGTCATCCGGGATATAATTTCGATGCATGTATGATGGACATTATGTAATTCACATCCTGAGGGCTTCTTATTTGGGTATGTACATTGGGTTGGATGATGGTTTCTTTGCTTTTGGTTCTCAAGTTGTCTTCATACTTTTTGCTATGGAGCAGAAAAGTGGCCAGCGACTGAGGCTGTTGGTAGCTCGTTTTGGCGTATGCTTTCGATACCTACTGTACTATACTACTGCAATACATAACACGTTTAATATATTCTGGGCTCCGCGTACTTATCTGATGGGTTGTATAAGTTGTGATGTCTTGTAACAAGATTTGTGTCTGGAGTTTCATTCTAGATTATCTGTCCTGCGCGATGGTATGCGCCAGTAACTTCCTTAAGCCATATGACATGCGACAATGATGACATGCGCACCATTTGCGTGCGCTGCAAACAGGCCTCAACGATCTCGGAGAAGGCTTCCGAAGTGGGGCGAGCAAGGACTAGCTTGGCAGCTTTGATTTATACGCAATAGCTGCGCGCATCGGAGGGGTCATTGTCATTTTTGGATGATAATATGTAGTTGTTTATTCTTGGAGTCGTGGGATATGTGTCATGTAGCATGATGTCGCATAAGTAGGATTTGATAGGGGTAGATAGTTTGGGTAGGCGGACCGGTGGACGGGAGCGGATAGGAGGGAGGTGGTGAGGTTGCCGGTTGATGTTATTGAGTGGGGCGGTGGCCGGGTGAGGGGGAGAAATTGAAGAAGTTGGACTGGGGAGGGGTCTCCGCAGAGTTGAGTGTTGGCCGAGGTCGGATGGGTGGGGGTTTGTAGGACCCTAATAATATATAATCAATAGGGTTAATAATAAATTGATCAGGGACACATATCTTTCTTAATGTAAGGGTTTATTTTCTTATAGTAGGGTATGATCTTTGATAGGGTTAAACATGATGAGTTACATCGTTGAGGACATTCGGTTCCGGATGCAGATTTCCCCAATGACTGGTCTGTTCGGTTTGATTGAATGGGGTATGATGGTTTTGACACATATTTGTGTTGAATTTACTTTCCACGACCGCATTCTCTGGATACCTAGAATGTCTAGGGGCATTACCGAGATGGTTGCCCGAATGTCCTGATGAAAAAATACTGTATATATCGATGGGTTTGAGAAGATAATTTAATTGAGTGAGGTTGAGTGATAGTTGGCTTTGGTTTGCAGGATTCCGTTGCGGTAGTCGATGGAGCGGGGGGCTAAGAGCGGGAAGGAGAAGATTGTTGAGGGGCCGATTCAACAAGAACATGGGTATGTTTGGCGGGGAGTATACACATACGTTTTTTTTGAAAGACCCTATATCTGCAATTATCCAGACTTGGGGTTTCTAGGTTGAGACTTCAGGTGTGGTACGATGCGTGGGAGATGTCTCACTTTATTTGCAGTTGAAGATTTAATGTGATCATGAATGTTGGTGGCTTAATAGCGGTGACTTTTTTTTTTTTGGTGATGCTCGCTCGGATTTGGAGTTTTGGGAAAGGGGCGGCTGCAATTGCCCTGGGTTGAACTGTTGAACAAAGCGCTGTGATGGCTGGGGAAGTTTAAAAAAACGTTGGCAACCCTGAATGAAAGTTGTCTGGATAGTTCTGGAGGAATATTCAAGCAAGGGAGTAAATTTGAAAGTTTCGTTTTTACGGTCTGACAAATTGGAGGACAAAATCAGCAATGGCTGATTGTTGGCTTTGTAGTTTCCACTGTGGTGATATTTTATGGCAATCAAGGGATAGGGATTGAGAAGAGGGTAGGAAAGAACCGGAAGAAGTGAAATAGATGATTGACAATTGAAAGCAAAGTATACCAAACATCTACATCGGTGCCTATAAATCTTGGCACACCAAGCCTCTAGTAATCATGAATATTTATCACCAAAACATTGGATTCAATGTATCATAGACCGTTAATCTGGATCACCACCCACCCGACAGGGCAACATTAGGTTCCGTATCAACCCGAACCCAACGGTCCCTTCCTTTCCCCCAGATCCTCTGACCCCAGCGTCCACTTGCCCTGTCCCCACGATCGATTTCAATGACACGTGCAGAAATGGACGGACAGAAACGAAATGAAACAGAAATACGCTGTGACAAGCTGCAGCTCAGGGTCCCAAGCATTGAACATGATGGCTGTGTCTGGATTTGGTGGCTTGGGCGGACTGGTGAAAATGTGTAAATGTACTCTTCATGATGCATTTTACGGTTGTTGGTGGAGTACTGCAAGCATTTTGGGAGAAAGGTACTTACTTGACCTGGGTTGTTGCGGCACGTATACACAGTGATAGGGGGGTTTTGAGTTCAGTTCACGTCTGGGGGTTTTGATGATCTGATGGTAGCAGTTGTATGAGCAGATGTAAGTTAGTCTTTTTTTTTTTGCAGGGTGATTTGAATACACCAGCAGTCATCGACGTGTCCTAGTCAATAGTAACTACTCAGTGATTATTTATTGTGTATCCATTATGTGCAAAGGCGGACGAGAGTTCCTTCCTTGTGAAGCCAATCCCATTTAACAAAATGGAGGTTGAGGGTTAGACTTTCCAAAATCAAACAAATCACCTTCTGCCCCAGGCTTAATTTAGAATCATTTAATGGGGTTCAAAGAGTTTTACTATAGTGAAGCTTCAGTGAAGGTTTCCCCAGACCTTCAGCAACGAATTTCCCCTTTGGCGCCAAAAAAGAACCCAGCAACACCATGTATCCCAGCGTTTGGGACAATTGCGACTTATTCCGCTTCTATCCACCCTGAAATTCCACCTCTTCATGACGACGACCCGCTTCCCATTTCCTTTTCAATTTCAATTTTCGCGCTTTTAAAACTTGTGACAATTTTCTTTTCTCATTCTCTATTTTTCGATACAAACCTTCTTCATAATTCAGTTCTGTTCGCCAAACTGAATGTCCTCAAAATTTCGCCAAACTTCTTGACTTCACCCCGTGATCTCACTCAGGAAAAAAAAATCACCTACCAAAAATTCTTTATTCTTCGTTGCCACCTACATTCCGTCGCATCGATCCGTCGCCACCTTTCGATACCTACCGCATATCTGTCATCTCCGTAGCCCTTGGAACTTACTTCCGACCGGCGGCTCTGTAAAAGGTTAGATAGACTTTCAGCTCCGAACAGCTACTAGCCCATACATTTTATGTTCAGGTCAATATCTTCAACATTTAGGATTGTGAACCCCCACAAGAACAGCTTGAAGGGGATTCTGATGTCTTTTCCTGGAAACTAGTGTCCAGGGTGATTGAGCTAGACATCTGACAACCCTTGGGTGGGGTTTTACTGCTTAATCACAAGCAACTCCAAAATTTCTTTCATGTGACACTGTATTTCCGCTTCCATTCCTTAATTACGGCCTTTGTCTGTCCGCGGTTCCCCCAACCTAGGCTCCGTTGGTCGCATGTAATTGCCTTTGTGTGGCCTAGGGCCATCCATACCAGCGTGTATCTGAATTTACCCAGAATATCACTATGTGCATGGTACCCCATACTGTCCCCAGGTGACGCCCACCAACCATAATCGTTCGATTGGTACACAGGTGTGATGCAGTTGCACCTTGACTGTAGCACTTGGTCTTGAATCTACAGAAGCTTTGTTATCTGTGTGGTTTAGAACTTAATGCTAATCATCTCATACTATCTTTGCAGAGATACCTGTCAGCCCTCCTGTCTACAATCATTTAAGTTGAACCGAGGCCGTCACTCCCTTCAGCTCTTCTTTTCCTAAATCAACCGATCAACCGGCCCCCGGAACATTTCGTTATCCACCCGGCAAAACAAGCTATACGCTCATTTTCCCATAAATCCCACACAACCCACCTCTTGCGAAGACGCACCCTATTCCCTTGGTCAGGGCCCCCTTTTTTTGTTAAATCTCGAATATCATGGTCGTTTTCGCTTCTGCTTCTGCCACTACGGCTACTACTCATGCTACCGCTTCTAAACTGGAGAAGAAACCCATCAAGTTCTCGAACTTGCTTTTGGGCGCCGGCCTCAACCTCTTCGAGGTCACTACTCTCGGACAGCCTCTCGAGGTCGTCAAGACCACTATGGCTGCCCACCGTGGTGATGGCTTTGCTGCTTCGCTGAACCGTATCTGGTCTCGTGGTGGTTTCCTTGGTTGTAAGTCTTATCTTGCCAACATCACCTGATTTACCCCGCTTAATTTGCATGCGCCACTCATACACTGATGTGTGTTTTGGAATTGCAAGCTCTGTGATTGGTTGTCCCCACATTCCTTGAACATCCGACATGTTTTCGGTAGTTGATATTAGTTCGCTTGTGGGCTATACAACGAACCGCAATTGATTGATGTCGGGTATATGAGATAGGTTTCACGTGTGCCGTAGTAGTGTTTGTGCTACTACCCCTACCTGCCCACCTATCCGAATTAGGGAATGCCTCCCTACAATCGCACTAATACCCCACGCTCCTATCTACCATCCATGCGCTTGTTTTTCCCGAAATTGGCCTACAAGAATAAGACTTAGAGATCGAGCAATTCTGAGTGCGTCGTTGGTTTCCGGTGACAACTCTTATGATTGTTCGACTCTTATTCATGTGTAAGATTGGGAGTTTCCGGCAAAAGGTTGACTTCAGGAGAAGCAATGGTCCACTTTATTTTGTATGATGTCATGTCGATAGGGAACGGACTAACAATACCCTCAAATAGTCTACCAAGGTCTCATCCCCTGGGCCTGGATTGAAGCTTCCACCAAAGGTGCCGTTCTTCTATTCGTTGCCTCCGAGGCTGAGTACTATGCTCGTGTTGCCGGCGCTTCTAACTTTGGTGCTGGTATCACTGGTGGTATCGCTGGTGGTGTTGTACAGGCTTACGCCACTATGGGTTTCTGCACCTGCATGAAGACGGTTGAGATTACCAAGCACAAGATGGCCTCAACTGGCATAAAGCCTCCTGGTACCTTCGAGACCTTTATGGATATCTGGCGCAAGGAGGGTATCAAGGGCATCAACAAGGGCGTGAATGCCGTTGCTATCCGCCAGATGACCAATTGGGGCTCTCGCTTTGGATTCAGCCGTCTTGCCGAGCAGAGCATCCGCAGCATTACCAGCAAGAAGGAGGGCGAGAAGCTTAGCGCTCTTGAGAAGATTCTTGCTGCTGCTGTTGGTGGTGGCCTCTCGACTTGGAACCAGCCCATCGAGGTCATCCGTGTTGAGATGCAGAGCAAGAAAGACGACCCAAATCGTCCCAAGAAGATGACTGTTGGCAACACTTTCAAGTACATTTACAAAACGAGTGGCGTTAAGGGTCTTTACCGCGGCGTGACCCCCCGCATTGGTCTTGGTATCTGGCAGACGATCTGCATGGTTGCTGTTGGGGACATGGCCAAGACTTATGTTGAGAAGCTTACGGGCGACTCTGTTACGGCTAAGCATTAGACGGGCGGCGTTTTGGTTTGGGATCTTGGAGTTTTTTTTTTGGTTTCTTGGGATTACTTGGGTATTGAGGTCTGGTGGGATGGGCTGGGCCAGTGTGATGGCTATGGTAGCTATGATTAGGAGCTTTTGTCCGGATTGCGGATTTCCTGGCGGTTTTTGAACGTGAAGCTTGAGCTCAGGATCTCTAACCTTGGACTGGCCGTCCTTTTCAAGGCATGTGCCCTGCATGACGCCCAGCCTGAAGCCTCAGTCACTGCCCTACCCGCCACGAGACGTGTCCTCATCAAGATACACAAACTTGGGATGCAGGGACTGTGGTTTTGCTATTGTATTGCTGTTGGTTCATTTCATTTATTCTTTGGTTTGATTGGCTCTACGGGTTGATGAAGCGAGAACACGGGACGGCGTCACGAGCGTGCTGATTGCACATCGATGATTGATATGCTGGTTTATCTGTATTTCATCTTTATTTTAATTGATTACATGAATGAGATTAGGGTTGACATGCGTGAAGGTGTGAGAGTTTACATTGTGACTATCGTTTACAGGTCTTGGCTGTGATGCAGTGACAAGACAATGACTCTGCTTATAGATGGTGGAGCAAAACAATCTGTTACATAAGGCTAAGATACACAAAAGGTATCTTGAGTCCGAGCCGCAGGTTACTGTATTATGGCATCAGTAATAAATCACAGTGTCTACCATCATGTGTGCATGTTGCGTGACATATCGGCGGACGTGCCCGGAGACAACTACGGCGCTACAGGATCAAAGGATGAAACAGGACAAGAGTCTACGGCTGTATATAACTTGTGGAGTACTAGGTGTCAGCTATGATTTGACTCTGTGAAGTTGTGCATTTGTCTATATGATTTGGTGTGTCTTTATGTGTATTGTCATGCCTGAAAACGATATGTGTACATTTAACAAGTCAGGTTTGGCTAGGACGACGGACGAACGACGGTCACGATCTGTTATATTGTCTAGTTACTTTGTCAACACTAAGAGCAATCAAGACTTCCCACCCACACTCATGCTTATTGCCCCTTCATATTATGACGACCTGTGCAGGTATGACTAGGCCATGCCATACCAAGGACATCCCAAGAACATACCAAGGGCTCGGCATCGTTGTGTAATGGGGTTCAGGGTTACGTTACATTGTATTACCAGGGTTTTATGTGGGTTATTGATTGTTAGGGTTTTGTGGCTGCTTGTGTTACGGGGTGGACTTGGCGGGGATGGCGGGATTGGAAAGTGGTCTTTAAGTCGGTAGCAGAGGGAAAGAGAGGAAGAGAGGGAAATTTCGTAATGGTGGGACGGTTAGGTAATAGGGGGGGGATATGAAGAGTGGACAGGGAGAGGAATATTGATAAGGGCCAAGGATCAAGAGCCAAGATGGGTGGTGACGTTAGTGTTTCGGAGGGGAAGTTGTGGATGTCTTGGTGTCGGTGTTTGGGGGGATTGTAGTTGATGAATATAGGAGAGTAGATAGATAGGCAGGCAAGTTGGTGGATGATGTGTTGAAGATGGAAGGTCTCTATTTTGTATGTGTTTGCATGTTGGTGGTAGAAGGGAAGTGATTATGGATAGAGTTATTAGCTGAGATGTGGTATCTGGATGCCAAGTGGTGGCGTGAGACATCCGGTGACGGGATAAACAGATAAAGAAGGCAAAGGATAGTTTCCCCAACTCAAGAGTATACTGGCTTTTTACCAAGTTTTGTTTATTTTTTTGCAACCCATCTCCATCACTCAAGACCAACACTAACATCCAACAGCTATGTTCACTGCTTAATAAGTAACACGCTACCAAGAAATGAACTCTGTCACTCATCCCCGTCCCCGGTTACCATGTACCAAGGTCGCCCCCCAACCACACTCGCATCTCGAATTCCAACTCCACTTTCAATCTCCACCGGACCCAGCGAACTTATATATGCTGGTAAGACCTTATTCTTGCCTAGTCTGTCTGTATGTCTGTCTGTCTGTTTTACATGAGACACATTTCTCATCTTGACAGTTCAGTAGGTGGCTCTTGGGTCGTTTGTTGGGTTTGCTTGCATGAGACTGATAGGTAGGTAGATAGATAAATGGAGGTTGCAGGGAGTGTCGGATGGACGTGGTAATACAGAGGGACAGAGGGACAGGAATAATTAATGGGAAGGACACGGTGCGAAAGGGTCTAAGTTGTAGGTGCGTTGTAGATACATCGTACAGAGAGAGAAGAGTTGCTGATTGTCTGTCTGTCTGTTTGTATGTACGTAAGTAAAGTATACATCCTGCAGGAAACAACCACGACAGCAGAGTTGCTTGCTGCACATAGTAAGGGGGGAACAAGGAAGGAAGCCTCAATTCCAATCCCACTTGTAGCTATATGCATCTACATACATATTCAGATATGCTACTTCTACATTCACGCCATCTCAGGATGGATTCAAGAGGCTCCAGGCACCCCGTTACCTTGGAAAAGAGAAGAAGGTGTAAGACACTGTGTTCAAGGGGCTCTTTCTTTTTTTGAGTTAGGCACAGCGGTGGGTGGTGTTGTAGAGGAGGATGGGGGGAGGAAGGGTTGCTTGCTTGATACATATGTGCAGAGTGCAGATGGATGAAGAAGAAGGAAAAGATGGAAAGAAGAAGAAGAGTGACTGAGTTATTCGACCTATGGTAGGTCCAGTGGTATCAGTGAGATGGCAGTGACTGACAACGGTTGGTGATGGATGGGTGCGGTGTTGTATAGGTTGGAGTTATATATTTACCAAGATGGAATGGAGGGGCGGGTAACCTGCTTAGTTTGGCTTGGGGTCACTTTGAGGTGGGGTTGGGGTTTTAAAGAGAATAAAAGAAGACGCCATCGGCGGTTGAGATGTCGGTGGCTTGTCTAGACTGAAACTAGGGCCAAGGCAAGACAAACGTTGGGCAGAGATACTAGTGCGGGTAAGTGCAGAGAGTAGGGGTATGTAAGTCTGTTGAAGGTAAAAGGTGTCATGCTGAAAAGTGGATGATGACCAAGTACGTAGGTGATGCCACTAACATAAACAAACGAAAGAGACCACGATATGGGAAAACAGAAGGAAGCAGTAAAGAAGGAAGAAAGCTCAATGATATTGATATGCCGGATGTGACAACTCAGCATACTGCTTCGAGTGGATCCTGGTGAATATATATATATATATATATA
Source organism: Ambrosiella xylebori (assembly GCA_002778035.1). Lineage (NCBI taxonomy): Eukaryota > Fungi > Ascomycota > Sordariomycetes > Microascales > Ceratocystidaceae > Ambrosiella > Ambrosiella xylebori. Next base: position 1,024,024 of record PCDO01000007.1, read on the forward strand.
TCGGACAAACTGCGGCTTTCAGGGACCGACTCGACTCAAGTGGGAGGCACATGTGTGGATGCAACTGTTGCCCGAGAAGGGAAAAGAGTTGCGAGTGTCATCACTAGAGTCAAGCTTGGCTTTGGTGTGTGTGATTGTGAGAAACAGTGATGGCGACAGTTACAAAGATTATCTTGATATTGGGCCGTGATACATGGAAGCGAGGGGTAGATGGCAGGACAGATGAGTGAAATGATGACTGTAGGTCGACAATTAGGTAGAAATAGAAGAGAAGAAAAGAACATCATGATGGTGCCGATCAAGGAAGAAACATGCAAGTTTCTAAGTCTCCAAAACAACAACAACAACATCATCATCATCATCATCATCAGTAAATCATCTTCGTGCCACTTACTCTCTCTCTTATCACTTCTCTTCACCAACACCATTACTATAATAACTTGATGAAAAAGGCAAGTCCAAGTCTTTTTACTAAATCACAACCTGAGAAAATTTCAACCTGACCGCTTCGTCTTTCTCCCGGCTCTCCTTCATTTATTCTTCAAATCTGTACACTTTTCTTACATACATACAAAAGAAAAAGGAGGGAAGAAAAAAAGCAGGGCTTCCCACAAGTAGAGACACTCGGTCATCGGCCATTCACAGGAACAGGAACAGGCCAAGTCGGTCCATGCTGAGCCGAATATTCTGTTCTTCTGGCCAGAGAAATCGCCCCGGTCTGGATCGTGGATCGTGAGAAAGCAGCAGGGTGTACAGTGTTTAGGTGGTCTTCACACACTGCTATGTGAGAGAATTACATAGAATGATACAGTATGTGGACAGTGTAGAGATACATTGAGGGAAACTTCACAATTGTCATTGATAACAGAGCGAGTACGTAAATAGGTAAACGCCGAGGAAGTCATTACCGGGCAGATGATGGCCCCAGGAGATTATCGTGTCGTCAACTGCCTACTGCAGAGACGCCGAGACAACGCCATGGTCCATTGTCCATCATTTCTTGATATCGTCACTTACACACCCATCCCACCCATCCTTTCGAACAAGCACAAGCCCAATGGCACACGACCACAATCACTTTTTGTAAGATGACGACACCGCCATCCAGAAATAATATATAATCTTATTGGCCCCGAGCCAATCACAGCGTTTCTAGAGCATCAGACACTTTCTTCTTTGGGCATCTTTTGCTTCTACGCTGAGGGAATATTCTGTAGTATTGAGTCAATTGCCAATTGCTTGCTCGCCCTGTAACCTCGATCTCCTCCATTTCTTGAACGCGAAGGTGTTTGATGTTGGGGAAAAGGCTTCCGGTGACGAGGTGGCAAATTGTTTAGTGATATGCAGGATATGGGTAAGGGTCACGGCCGAGAAAGCAGTATAATTTTTTTCAAATTGATATTAAGCAGAGGCCAAGACAATGGCAACATTCACAGCATGGGCGTAGCCTACAATTACAGTCCACTAACCAATGACTAGCCAAGAAAATGACCCTCAACACGCATATATACGAGTTATTTATTTGGCTGGTGATCTAGAACTCTTTCAAAAGCGCACATATACACACACATAGTAAACGAGATTCTCTGAAGAAAGCCGCAGGATCGCTGTGGCCTTTATGGGAATACATACTAAAAGTGTGGAGAAAACAGGACGTAGAGGGGCCAAAGAATAAAAGGATGGATATGCAGTAGTTTTACCAAGACGAATAGCAGATAGAATATGTTTCCTGGGTTGTATGCTGTTAGGGTTTTATGAGGCAAAAAAGATATTTGCCTCGTGTGATTTTCTGGTGTGTTTCTCGGGCTATTGTTTTGACATTGTGAGAATATAGATATATACATATCAATATTAGCGCCTGTAAGAGCAATGGCGCCAAAACTACGTAGGACTGACTACCATTAGGTCACAGGTACAAGTAATGTTAGACAGTATGTGGCCAACGTTGTGAGAGGCCTGCAGTAAGAAGCCGCTGCCCTCTGTACCTTTCTCAAAAGACTTTGCCAAATTCTAGTCAGCTGTCTACTGTACTCTGTGACTTATATACTCTGTGACTTATAGTCCCTGTTAGATATTAAAACGAGGAATATTCGGTCCATCATCATCACATTCTCTTTGACCATTTATTTCCTCGAAGATTCTTCTCTTCAATCGGCTCGATATACACGATGCTCACGTTATATCCTGTAATAAGCCAGGTAGTCGACTACATTTTGAGGCTTTGCGGATTGCAGACTTGGTGTCTGGCAATCGAATAAACTGCGGTGGCGGTGGCGGTGGCGGCGGAAACAGTAGGAACGATATGCATGGTTTTACCCATGGGGAAGGTGAAATATTTTCTGCGGGGTCTGGGGAAGGAAGAAGGCGGAAGGCGGGTAGCTGGTTATTCAGGAGGGCGAGCTAATTGAGAGAGACTCCTACTCGTACGAAAGGCGGGTGATGGATGGAGGGGGGGGGGGGGGGGGGGGGGGAGGATGGGTGCTCATTCATACACACACACACACACACACAAACTTTATGATGTGGTGAGTGGTTTTGCAAGTATGCGTGATATTTTATTTCAGTGATTCATGGGGATGAAAGAAACGTAGAAAATCCGAGGTTACTTGCGTTTGGTGGTTCACACCACAAGGTCTTGTTTCCTTGGCCGTAAAGTGCAAATTTTATGAAGGATTTCAATGCCTACTCGTGGCTTGGCGGTTGTAAGGGCAAGTGTGCAAAATCAAGGTAAAGTCAAGTGAGGCTGGTGTTTCACCGTTTCCCCCAACCTGGTAAATGGCGATGCGGTGTGTAGATAATCAGCTACATATCTTCCTGATTTTTCAAGATGACGTCAGTGGGTTTGTAACGACGACGACGACGACGACGACGCCATATTGCTGAGAATTACTGATTGGTGATTGGCAGACAATGATGTCTACGCACAAAGAAAGAGGGCCTCTAGCATCATGATCATTTCAATATCTGATGTCTATACATACATACAAAAAGTATACTCCAGCAATGAACCCGCTAGTGATGGTCGTCGTCCCGAGCTGCATATAATGAAACAAAGGCGGAATATAACGATTGTTTCTTCTTTTTTTTTTGAGAGGGGATTGAAGATTGATCTCAAGGTATCGCATTGTCTCCTTGTGTATATCCAAACTTTACACCGTATGGACCAAGACCACGGTCTTTCTTTTCTCAATCGTAGTGGTGAGTGGTTCTGTATAGAAGTTTGAAGAAACGATAACTGTCATACCAGCCTCATCTGCACCCCCAATGGGCCTTTGCCTTTATTCAGAGATACAATAATCACAGTCTATTATATATATACATATATGTGACATCACCCTCAACTCAAAAAATCACTAATGCGGCGAAATTCATCTCCCCAAAGAACCTCCGGATCTTCCCCATCCCCGGCCCGGCCAGCAAGATAAAATATTCCCCGAAACTACCCAACCGTTCATCCTAGCGTCACATACAGGGAACCGCCAGGGCAGCAAAAAGCAAACCGGGCATACATCACCATTGACTCCTAATCCTCATCTTAATCCTCATCTAACCGTAACTCGCCGATACCACATCACTTGAGAAGTGAGATTCCATAGACCCGAATGTTGAACTACATTTGATATCTTAAAGTCGTCTTGAAAAATCTCGGTCATTTTTTACCTGGGTGGCTGACAATTTGATGCCAAGATTTCTTCTTGAGAACCCCCTCCCTCCCCCATGATGTATCTGCTTGGCTATGTTTTGGCAGTCTTGTATCTTATTGATTTCGGTACTCGCAATCAGAGTATCGTCAACTAGGGCAAACTACAGCGCCCTGCCGCTGACGCTGATACCACTACAATGTTAAACCCTAACCCTAATCACATGTCTATTCTTTGTTCACTTGACTTTTATAAACTTGATGGTCGATCTTGATGATTTGGATAATTAAATGGTTATTGGATTTGTTAGTGAGGTATCACAGAAGCCACTTAACCAATGACACCACATGCTATTGAACCCTACGAAAATATCAATTCCAACTAAAAAGAATCAATACTAACCACATGGGACAAACCAATTCACGGGAATAACAAACTTCCTGCACAAATTTTGAAATTAAACATTTATTTACTTAGCGCAAGCAGGTAAAACTATCCACTCCCGTTCGTTCCGAAAGGTACATGTAATTCCACATTGGATACGGAATGTTTTTTTCTTCTATAGAAGGATGAGGGTGGGGATTAACAAAAATTAGATGGGAGGAAACATTGCGCGGGTATCCGTCCGCCTCAGTTCGCTCAATATGCGGCGTTTGGAAAGCCGAGGCAGCGAACTCTGACCGATCTTCAAAAAAGCAAAGGCCAAAAAAAAAAAAGGACCAACGGCGGAATTCGTATGTATGTAGCTAGTATTGCCTTTTTTTATTCGGGGATAATTCTTGATGGTGGAATGCAAGCTGAATCATTCGTGACTAGTGTCTTGTGGTGAGTAGTGATTAATAGTGATCATCTGTTGGCCATCAACGAAGCTGAAGGTTGAACGGAAATTGGAAATTGGAAATTGTAGGCGAGTTATTATCATCATGTTGTTAGGGTTATAAACCCTTTGACAAAACATGACTGCAGCTCGGCTATTGTCGTCAACAATAATAATCACGGAATTTCCACAAATGTACTCTTGGAACAATCCGCATCTTCGATAGTCCTGTAATCTAGCAGAATCTGACTGAGGGGGGTCACTAATCCGAAATTTACCCATTGACATCAATACCCCCCCACCATCACGAATTGTCATTGCCCAAGCTTTCAGTCCATTCTGATAACACTCACTGTGTGTGTGCATGCGTGTCTACAGAAACAATTGATCATAGTCTGGACGCTCTGGCCTCTGAACTCTGGACACCACCTTTTGTAAATACTTCCATGGTTTTCACCACATATGGTTGCTTGGGCAAGTAACAGCCGGTAATCCACTGCTTAATTTCCGCCATCGCACTAAGCACATAGCGCTGATTCTCACGTCAATATATTTGCTTTATTTACAGGACTGGTTTGCTGTCAATATTGCAGTTGACATCATACGTATATATACCGGTCACAATCTGATTGTCTGGCAATATTACGAGTGATCTCGATATGTAGCCAAGAAAAAAATTGAAAAATTTATATATATATATATATATATATATATATAACAATGGGAAATCAGCAGGGTGATTACTGGTTGCCCGTTGTTTCATCGCTATCGGTGATTATTGGATGTGCAACTGAAGGATTGCGAACCGGCCAATCACATGGATATGCTATATGTGATGAGTGTAAACAGATCAGGAACCATTTTTTGATCGAGAGCGACGACCGAGATTAAACGGTCCTTAGGTGGGAAACAGGCGTACCTTGCGTCATATAGCGGTTCCCTATGATTATGTCCATTGTTTACTTTGTTATCCCGTGAACAAATGGCCCTCCTCTCTCTCTCTCTCTCATTGTTCATGATGTTGGCCCAGTTCCACTGCCCATTATCTTCATCCTGATATTTATGTTAGAAGTTGGCAGACCCACATAATCCCCTATTTCGAGTAAGAACCTCTCGAAATGCATGAACTCTAGATTATGAAATTATGAGTTGTGGGGCCATTCTTCACAATTACTCGATGTCAGATGGAAAGCACTCAAGTCTCGCCTAATCAGAATTGTGGACTTGCAAAGATGTATGTGTTTACTTGGTCAATACACTTTACAGCTGACTACAATATTTTGGCCCTATGACATAATCGTCATTTGGACGTCGATCTATTTACCACAGCAAGTCAAGCTACCTTGTAACCAAATAACGCCCCCAACTCCACGTAAGTAAGCAAGCAGCAAACACCCATATATGCGTCTATCTCTGTACAACCGCCGCTTTTCTCTCTTGACCTCTTCCTTCCGGCCTCGGATCTGGCCAGCACTACAAGGGCCCTTCTCAATAAGTTATAGACAGCCAAAACTTCTAGAAAATGTGGTATACAGCCAAATTATGGGCCATCTTTACTCTCTCTCAACTAATGCAACGTAATTGTACGTACACTGGTGCTCTTTCTCTTATAGTAATAGACCAGCCAGGGGAGGAGGGGGGGCTGGCGAGGACCGACACTATAGGCAATGATAATGATGGTGGTGGCATTTTCATGAGTTGTCTTTTTTGTTGTTTTCATACATGATAAATAAATCAGTGACATGTATTTATATGCTTCCAGATGGGTAAAGAGCTGACTGCTTGACAAGGTCAATGAGAACAGGGCTGTTGTAAGAAGTTGTATTGTTGAGGCAAGGCAACAAATTGTGGGATAAGTGACTGCTTTTATTTTGACTTTTGCCCTATATACTATATGTCCTTGATCTGTGCCGGGAATGAACAAACTGTTAATGTCAACACACATCTTCCGACTAGATATGTACGAGAAATGCTATTCATAACTTTCTAGGGTTATTCACCAAGTCTTTTTTTTTTGTTCTTGTTTGCTGAGTGAACCCCAGTCAAGATCGGTTCCCTTTGTGCAATCTTCTTCTGTGCACAAAGGCCGCATAACCCAAGTGTTCCCATAACCCCAGTTCCTTCTATGAGGATCCTGGGTTATAGAAACATTACAAGGAAACGGAAACAATGTACCCTCCCCTTGCTCTGTTGTTCTGTTGTGCATATAGCACTGATCAGCAATTGGCTTGGGCGCTTTCAAAGTCTCTATATTTTAGAGTTCAAAGATGGATATCGGTTATGATGGGGACGACTGCTTTATTAGTGGATAGTGTCGAGATGGTGGAGTCAAGATAGCGTCGTGCATACAGATGGATTGCAGAACTGCATTGAGGACGAGGCATGAAGCCAAGATTCCGGTCACCTTGCCAGTGCAGTGGAGTGGAGTGCAGCATGCACTCAAAAAGCATGTAATGGTGAGCTGGCTCGTCATGGAGAGCCAGACTCGATGTTATCCATCTGTTACTTGGGCAAGTCTTTATTCACGATGGGATCAAGTATATTTCATATACTTACTAAATAGCAGAAACTTTGGAGTCTGTGCCACGCAGCGTACAGATATACACAGTATATGAACGCATTGGCAGCGTGCAACCAACCCCTCACTTGGGCTGCGATGCACCATGTAAATCCATGTATGTGGGTTTTGAAGTATCTACAAGGAGTTGTTGCTTGGTGCTTGGTACCGCAGAGCATCTTGCCGCAGCAAGTGACGTCGCGGCTAATGTTTAAGGATTCTCAAATGTTAAGATGTTCAAGTCTACATACTCTCATAAAGACCAACGACGTTAACAACCAAGAGAATCTCCTTTCGCTAAGAGACATCTGACAAGACTCAACTATCAACAACACCTAACCCATACAATGCAGCAAGCTCCCTTTCCCTTTCCTTCCTTCTTTTAGCACAATACAAAGTCGCAAAGGAATAACAAAAGTGTCGGTGTACGGAAAAGTAAACAAAGCTACTGCTGAATCCGGTAGCAAGCGTTGCAACATCCTGCATCATGCAGGAAACCTGCATATTGACAGAGACCCTCTTTTTTTTTTTTTCTTTTTTTCTTTTCTAGCCACTTTTGTTCGTTTAAAGTTGTAACTTACACGCCCCCATCCCTCCTTCTCAATCCCCCCCAGTAGTATCGAAATAGGTTGTTTTCTCAAGGCGAGACCGAAGACAACGTTTCTACGTCCATGATATGTCCCGTGTGTGAATACTTACAGTAGAGATATGTAAATCACTCTTGTCTTGACATAGTCTGATATTGTTATCATTTCCGTTGCCCGTCATGGTATGCCGCAAATCTCCACATCCGCCGGAACCTCTCTTAGACTTCTAGAGCTCCGCCCGAATCATCGATACTCAACCAACCGTAGGAGGTGATATGTATTAGGCGGAAGGGGGAAATGGGGGGAAATTGCCTCGAGAAAGAACATTGTTCTGTGCATTACCCCTGTCACGACGTGTTAATGGGATGCGGATGTTAATGGTATTGTTGCCCAAAGGCTCCACAATAGTGCATTTATGTTTATATGATGGAAGATATATATTGTGTAGATAAACATTTGATTCGGCACTAGTGAGATGGTGAAGGCGATTTGTCACATGAACTAATTGTTAAGTAAATAGCCATGTTTTTCTCTTTTTGATATCTATTCACTATTCAGTAGACGTCTTCAATGTAATGCCCCTCCCCCCTCCTCCCCCCCCGTGATTTAAGAGGCCTGCGTTGTTCAATAGGGCCCTTGATCAAAAAAAAAAAAAAAACCATTGGTTCGCAGAGAGGGCGAGGGCAGGGGAAAACCCTCGATGCGGGGAATCCTATTCGTGGTGTGCATATAAACCCTTCAATTTTATTTAAGTCTTAGTGAAGTATATGACAATAACAGTTTGAAAAGGTCACGTAGAAGGAGAGTTGCTGGAATTTCAAAGGTGATGTTTGTTGATTATATGGAATTTTTGTACATTCCATCAAAGAGGCTAACCCGCAAAATATCTACATAATATGACAATCCATGCTTCTGCCTTTTACCATATAATCGTTCACTAAAATCTGCATTCATTGAGCCATGAGGGTGATGAACCTCTCGGGCAGTCCCGAATATGATGAGTATCAGAGTTGTATCATAACACAAAACAAGATCTGTATTAAGTCCATCGGATGCTAACCTCGCTTCTTCGTCTCCTCACATTATATATATATATATATATATATATATATTGTTTATATAAATACACGTTTTTAAACCAGCACGCTCATCCTCATCCTGAATGGTAATTTGTCTTCCTAATCTGTCTGACTATATTTTGTAATACCGCCCAATAACACTGTGCAGTCACAACATCAACTCCGCCTCTGAATCCTCGTAAGCGGCTAGACCGCTATTAAGTATCAAACTGCTTGATATGTCCCAAAACGAGCAATAGGAATCATATACCATTGTCCTCTTTCTTCGTTATTTACCACATACATTAGCTTGAGGTCGTTGGGTTCAAGTGCATGTTGATGTTGAGGAGGCGAGATTGAAGCGATTTGGTTACTTCTAGATTTCACCAGAGAGTCAAGAATGAAGACCACCGATATATGTACATATCTTGGAGGTTGACGGTTGGAGTCGCCTGGGCGTTTATATAGTTCTGCAGGTAGATGCTTTTGGTGATCAAAGAGTACATGAATGTACACGGCAGATGCCAAGTAAACGAGCGTCAGCCGCCGATTGCAAAAATGGAAATCAGAAAGCCAAGACGAACCAATTATCAAAGCGTATACTGGTACATGCACGTCGACATTGAAGATATATCAATCTTGAGGTGTCTAGATATATAACTATAACCTGAAAACAGACAACACATCGTGTTTAGTAGATAGCCCTAAGTGAAACACCTCACCTAGGCTGTCCAACATGATTACATTCTTGGTGTACAAACATATTCATGATGCTGAATATCCACTTCTCAATATGGATTGTCAAAGCAATGTCGAAAAGGAATCCAAATCTGGCAACTAGCGCGGTGCAAAACTATTCGCACTGGCTTTGAATGTTTCCCCGGTCACACTTTGATATACGCACGCCTGTTCTCGCTTGTTGCCCTTGTCGCTATTTAACTATATGTACACCCAGTCGGACTGGCCTGGATCGAAGAATGTCGAAAGGAGACAAGGTGGAAGATGAAAAAAAAAAAAAAAAAAAAACAAGGAAACAGACCCAGGATATGCGCAGATATTTGCTGTAGTTGCGTATGTACATATTGAAGAAAACTACTGATGATTAGTGAGAAGCTTTGAGGTTCGCGGCAAGAACAAGCGCAGAGCCAACTAGAAGCTTGATGACGAAAATCGCTCACCAAAGTAAGGCTGCTGGTGATTTTGTTACGACTGGCAGTAGATGCAGATATATTCAACTTTCTTTTGGATATTCTAAAGACACAATGGTGATCACTGTATGGTCTGTCTATAGCAAGGTGTCTTGTTGAATTTTCTGTATCTTTTATACTGTCATCCAAGATATCTTCCCCAACTTGTAACCACACCCTTGATATCAGTCTCGTTGATTTTTATCCTCTGTATCGTATCGTCTGGCCCACCCCCTCCATCTCCATCCATCTCCACAACCATCCGTATATCATAATACCCTGTCTCCCTTCCAACTCAAACAAACCATGGTCTAAGAACTTCTCAACTCCCAGGCCAGGCGCCATGTACACAAGTCAAAGCCAAAAGTTTGAATACTTACGTCACTTTGAGCTTCCCGGTCAATGCTTCCCCCCCCCCATGCCCTGTCTTTGTCCTGCACATCACTGGGTAAATAGAGAAAGAAACACAGAAAAAAAATTATGGCTGTATATACAATAACAAGACAGCTATTTAGTTGCTGGGAGCTTGCTGGTCAACAAGGCGTGATGTCGGCCAACACCACGCGGGTATGACACTTGTAGTTACGGGCCCCCATGTTAACCCAAGATTCCCTCACCTGCCCTTCCGCGGCTATTGTTATTGCTGCTGCTGCTTTTTTTTTGTTTCTTGACAACAGCGGAGTTAATGCCTGAGATACTATCATATCATATTATGAAAGACACATAACCAGCTCCACAGTTCCATAATGTATATATATTTTTTTTTCATCTACCAAACATCTGTAGTCTCTGGTTTACTTGACCAAACAATTTCTACAGAATTACAAAATAAATAAATCAATCAACCTACACATCTACACATCTACACATCCAACCAATAAGCGCCTCTTAATTGTTAGCAATGATGGGAACAAGCAAGGGGAATTTCGCACGGTCGTTCCCGGTGCAAGAATTCATCTTCACTCTAAAACTATTCTGCAAACCCTCTGCAATCTACATTTTGTTCCTTCAGTCCAAATACTTTCTAAATGTTCGTCTATATGATCGGATAAGCAACAACAAGGAAAATAAGAAACGCCGGCCGGTTATTAACATCAGCCCTGGAGCATCCATATTCTTTTCCCAGTGATCTTCTCTCTCTTTCTAGACCAGCGTAACATCCCAACTCAGAATTCCCTTCACCTCTTCCTTGCCTTCCGTTTGCGTCAGTCCTGTTGTTGTTGTATTGACGAAAATAATTGTACAGCGGAATCAAAGCGCACCGATCTCTTGCCAAAAGGGTATATGTAAGACCAATTTCTGACTTTTTTTTCTTCTTCTCTCTTCCGCGCCAGGGCCGGTGTACGCCAATATCTCGGACAAAAAGCGGCGAACCTGCGGCAAAGTGAAAAGAAAAAGAAATCACAACAAGACAACAGCAAAAGGGTACTCTGCCAACTTTCCACATGGTTTGATCTAGATAACTGCTAATTATCCCTCTGTGCTTTGTCTTAACACTAGCCGGATATTGCCAGGAGACAAAAAGGCTTCATGTTCATGTAATTCCATGTACAAAACAAAAGACAAATAAAAAAAAAGTCTAGACCTCATTGTCGTTAACGAGATGCGAGGGGGACTCCACTCGTGAAACTCCATCTGATTATCCGCCGATTTATAAACCTCTGATATCACTCCCGGTCCTCATCCATGTGGCATTGCATTGCAGCGCATCAACTTGCAGTAAAAGAGACGAAAGGCTAAGGGGATTTGAAAAGAGCCACCGAAATGGCTAGCTATGTAGATCAACATATCTGGGACTAAGGTCAAGAGCAAGCGTCTAGACCATTGTGATATAAATGTAGCCGAAGACAGAGCCGCTTCGGCATTTCTCTGGGGTCAGGTCCCATCCCATCCCATCCCATCCCATCCCACCCGGTCAAGGTCTCATCATCTGTATTTATCTTGAGGCTCTGCGTAGGGACCTTCTTTATCTGTATCTTTCCATTCATCACATATGTAAGGATATTCTTAACTCCGACTATACATACTAACCCTACCGTTCACTTCGTAATGAACTCCGTACGGCTTCAACAGTCAACTGCTAATTCCCAGCTTTACATTCGCTAATATTCCTTCAGTTCCAGCGGTCATACTTGATCAATAAACATGTCCGTCACCCCTTTAGCCAGCATGAATGAATGAATGAATAAATGAATGACGACTGATTCTTTTGTCACTTGCAGCCCAAAGGATAAGTCAATCAGTAAATATATAGGACGATTGTCGATATCGGCTACCCAAAGTCAAAGTGCATGCCGCAGTGATCCATATGGAGGCATGCTGCTTCGCAGCCAGATGCATGATAAGGAAGACTAGAGATAGACAACTGACGGGGCTACGGCTTGGTACTGGCGGAACGGAAGACGGAAAAACGGGAAAACGGAAAACGGAAAACGGAAAATGGCAGTGTACCTACTCATCCAGGGATGTTGGCGAACGGGTGCTTTAGCCGCGTGTCTATGTAAACGAAAAAGACGGACGGCATTTGATATCAAAGAAAGCATGGTCAAGAGATACATAGATTAAAACCCTACTATTGTTACCAGACATCTATCTAGCCCCCTGTTGTAGAAGTCTACAAAATGCAAATCTTATACCAGGGGTTGCAAGCTGGGTCAGACGACGGTATATTATCATTGACAAGGATGCATATCTGCATGTAAACATGTAAACAAGTAAACAAGTCGGCCATCTTCAGGCTCCAGAATAACAATAAAGATATCTAGACAAGGCACAACATGCGGAGATGAATGTGAGACTACATCATAAAAGGCAACAAAGAAAAAACAATACTAATCGTGACCTGAACCAGAGCAACAAAAAGCGACTTGGCTTGCTTGGCCCGTTTCTTGGCGGCAACCTGGCGGGTCGATCGATATAAATATCATGGTGGTGATGATGGACCCGGGAAAGGGGACGGGTAGACAGTGGGTATCCATGGCGCATACCGTGCTGAATTGGCAGCAAGTTTTGAGGTTTTGTTGAACCTTGTGTTTGGGTGGAACAAGACCTTTGGCAATGATCTTGGCGGCGATACATGTTAGATCAAGAATCAATAATGAAAAGTTTATATGAAACTTTTCATGGATCTACACTGGAATGTAGACAAGAGTCTTTAACATGGTGAATAACTCGGTGCATTTTCTCAACTTTTGGAACGTAAGACGGATAAATAAACATTGTACAAACAATTGTCCACCACGTCCAATGACCAACCCGCGCGCATTTTTGTGTCCAAGTCAAGTGCATACATCATCTTCTTTCAACTTCAGATGTAAATATTTACTTATCTTCAATCAAGAGAAAACTGAGAAAGTAGACAAGGTGTGATGCGGAATTAAGACGGACTTGGTAGGAATTCCAAACACAAGGCGGGCGGGCCTGAATACACAGTCAAGTATCGGTCGGAATCACCATGCGGGTACAGCGTCTTTAGCTGAATTTTTAAATTTTTTTTTTATATTCTGGAAGACCCGGAATCAGGAACCATAAAAAGAAGAATCTAATTACGGTGGCCACATTACTTTCAGACCTTTCCCTCAGTTCACCAACCCGGAATATACCCATAGGAAAAGCAATAAAGAGAAGAAATGCAATCGAAAACATTATATACTATATATTTAATCATACTGCTGGCTTGTCTGCAAGTCCAATATTGACATCGGAAATAGACACTCGGCGACACCAAGTATCATTAACTCTGCTACAAGCGACGTTATAGTCAGTCAGGGGCCAAGTCATTTTTTTAAGACATGAGATAGATAGCATTTGCTCTTATTCGAGTCCATGAAAAATTCACGTCGTGACAAATATGTATATGTACATATGTAGATAGACGGTCAAAAGTCAGTCAGTTACTTCCCGGTAATCAGAAGCTTTGACGCTCCCTGTCGTCCACGCCAACAGCAAAAAAAAAAAAAAACATGCTCCATGCTCTGGAAATGGCCATCTCCGGCAAATACCCACTTCTCACTCCGCCCAAGCCAGCAGACCAGCAGACTAACAGACCACTGGACAAAGCAATCAGCAGCAAAAATAGACGAGTGAGAGAGAGAGAGAGAGAGAGAGAGAACCCACTAGATAATTCTCAAGTCTTGGCTGCTGCTGATTGCAAATGAAGTTGCCACAGATTGAAAAGCCTTGACCTCCTGTCTTGAGACTGGATGTGAAAAAAAAAAAATGATGGGTTAGATTTTGATATGCATATGCCATCTCCGTCCATGATTGACCTCGCTGTTCGTTAATATGATTCTCCGATCTTTCCTTCACTTCCACTTTTACCCCAATACATTTGACGGCAGATGGACATCGGAGTTTCCTTATCGACAACCTATGTGTATACAACAACTCTTGACTTTCTTGTTGTTGTTGTTGTTGATGCTGTCTTTTTGTCTTGTCCAAGGGTAGAAAGATGTAATTCATGAGAAGACAAGGCTACAGACTAGGGTTTGGCCTGATTTCTGACTGAACCCGGCTAAGAATCATGAGGGCTTATCGAAGACAGCGGTCAGAAAGTCATGGCTGGTTATAGTCTACTAAATACACACATAGCCGGATAGTGGAGGGCAAAAGAACAGGGCCGATTGTGATGGGGGGGGGGGGGTTGATCGGTACTGGCTGAAACTCTGGCCTGTTACTATTTATGCTTGTCTCCCTAATGGCCATCATATGGATGCAAACAGAGACCAACAACAACAACTTTCAGCCTTGCCTTGTCATTTGCATGGAACGACGGCAGGCTATTGACCATATCAACATGTTTCCTCATACAGTGTCTGCATAACCATTATATATGGACCACTTTACACATTCAGTGATCGCTGCATCGGCCTTTTCCCAAGAGCGCCGATGTGAGATTGGCGGGAAGACCAACCGCCAGCTAGACATATTAACCCCCCGCTAGCCTGATGGACTAATATACGAAATCCCGAGCCAACACCGGCTTCATCAAATCTCGTAGATACGTACAATATTTTATCAAATCACGAATCATATATACTATCTATCCGTCTCCAACAAAATCCCTTCTCAAAACTTTCTCCTGGCCTTTGCTTGTGTGGGATGCGTTAGCTTTGAAAGCATATGCTGCTTCGGGAAAGCGATAAGGCTTTACCGCTTGGTCTGCAGTTGCATGAACAAATGTTACCAAAGCAGGCCCGGATCGCGGTATGTAGACAAATATTAATGGGGATCATAAGGAAATGTTGTTGGCCGGCAGCTACGAACGGAGATGGGATGACAGATATACGGGCTGTTACGGGATGGTGAGTTGAATGGGGTGTGATATGTGTGTCTTGTGAGTAAAGTGATTTATAAATATGCATATTTATTATGAGAATTTCATCGATTTCTGTTCTGGTATCACCATAATAACGGTTGATTAGGTGTTAATATTGATATCTCTTAGGGAGCAGGGTAATGATTACCATGCTTGCATTAGCTCCAGATCATCAGTAGGGTTAGTGGCACAGATCAAGCAAAATGATGACATCCACTCAACATGACGTTTAACGCGAGCAAACCACCGGCTAATGTCTGGCTGTCAACTATCAACTAATGACTCGATAGAAAATCGGGATACTTCAGTATGGCCAATCATAAGAACTTAAGTCAAGACTCAGTTTAAGATTAATGTATCTTAATAGTCTACCTCATCGAATTTCAGTGTTGTCCAGACTGAGAAATTTTCAATTTCTTCTTCTGAGTTGAAAGCAGCCACAAGAAAAAAAAAAAAAAAAATTGGCCAGAGTGGCTTCATGGACAAAACCGAGAGTTAGTGGCTCAGAGCCCTGTATTCATATGTCTGCCAGCATGCCGCCGCTAGCAAGAAAGGTACCAGATAGAGCACCTAGAAAAATAAATAAAACCAATCAGCTAAGCCGCAGATAACAGCTACTAGCAACGCCTAATCTACTAAGAAAAATAACATTCCACACCACTATTTCCGTTTCCAGAGACGCAAATGTCCCGCTATGGGTCACAGTTTAATTTTTGATATATAGTGAATTTTTGGCTGGTAGCTGAAGACCTGAAGAAATTATAACACTAATACAGGGCTTGTTATCTGCTGAAATTGATAATGAAAATTGTTGCAAAAATAATGAATGGTGACATCATCAAATACTGCTCAGGTGTTGAGTACATTCAACAAGATTCAACAAGATATTCTGTGTAGTTCTCTAGACTGGGGAACACTGCTCACCAGCAGCCAAGCAAATCTATGGACAATATGTCGAGCAGAGCAGATGGCGGGTCTGGAGAAAGGAAAATCCCACAGTATCACTGCAACCCCCAAAAAGCAATTACCATCACAGTATCCAGAACGATATATTTATTATGATGTATTCTTGTAAATACGTAGTAGGGAAACCCGGCCCAAGTCCAAGTGTCTTTGTATATGTACACCCCACCACACCCTACCCCAATCACTCACCACCCACACCCTCCGAACTGGGCCCCTGTCCCAATGTCTTGGAGGAGGAGAAGGAACAGGAAGAGGAGGGCGTGGTGGAAATAAACCAGGGAATAGCGTGGGAAGACAAGCCCGAAAAAGTAGAATGTTGGGCGGGACTTTGACCCTCAGCAACGGCGGGATTTGTATCTCTGAGAAGAACAGCCAGATACACCACACACACACACACACAATACATACATACAAACATACGTACATACACACCATACGGCTAACAGGACTGGGAGGAAGAGGGATGAGGGCCAAAACTCTTAATAGAGGCAAAAAAAAGGACCAACGCACATGCATACGGCTAGCCTCGAAACCCGCAAACAGCAACAAGGAAAGAACATAAAAGAGCCACCGGTGCCCCGTCTTTACCTCTCTTCTATTTTTCCTTTTCTTCTTCACCCACGGAAGGTACGATTTCAAGACTCTGCTGTCCCGCTCCCTTCGGCCTTCACTTCTGTGCGGTGGTGTGAGTGAGTACTATCCTCCATCTTATGTCATCGCCATTGCTTTTTATTCTTTGTTTGTTTACTTTGGCTATGATATGAGATTCCTGTCCCTTTCCCCCTTTCCTTTCCTCTCCCTTGCCCTTTTTCTTCGCCTACGACATCCATCACTATATGGATTACTTCATCGTCATTCCGCTACTTCACACATACACATTGATCAACATTATCCCTTGGGAGCAAGCGTTGGCATGCCTTTGATGTCCACTACTCGGCCTACAACCTTGCCGTGATATCTGAAGACAACCTTCGTTTTCATCCCTCTTTTGCGAAATTCCCTGAGCCTGGACTTAACCATCGATCCACATTCCTGTCAACATTTCGGCCCTTAGAGTTATTTGCAAATTCACAAACTGGCCTCGCTTCCGTCTGCAATCTCGAGGATGATTTGATGCAGATCTCGCATTACATAAAGCGTCTTCCTGCCATCCACCTGATTACCGACTGTTCGATCCAAGTGCTTTCTCGTCTTCCTGTTCGTTCTATCTTGCATAAAACGGGGTCGTTGACAATTCTCTACGGGGTGATGTTTGCTTGATTTGATCTCGTCTACCCGCTTAAATGTTCCCCACACACATCACAATATTTCCATCGTTTTTTTTCCCCCCATGTTTCATTTGTTCATCGAAAACTAACCAAACAAATAGCGCTTCTATTTAATAATTTTTACGACTTGCCCGTCGGTTTAATTTTACAAATTAATTCTCTTTAATAATCCACACAAGCAACCATGGCCGAAACTACTGCTGCGGGCCAACCGCAGTACGAGGAGAAGCCTTCTGTCGCCGTCCCTGCCAAGGGTGTCGAAGAAGACGAGCAGGATGAGGACATGGACGCCCTCATCGAGGAGCTCGAGTCTCAAGACGGCCACCAAGACGACGAAGAGGAGGAGGACGAGCATGGCCTGGGCGGCCGCGTCGTTCCCGAGGACCAGCTCCAGACTTCGACTCTGACTGGTTTGACTTCTGAGGAGGTTGCCCAGCGGAAGAAGAAGTGGGGTCTTAACCAGATGAAGGAGGAGAAGGAGAATCAGATTCTCAAGTTTTTCGGGTTTTTCATTGGTCCCATTCAGTTTGTCATGGAGGCTGCTGCCATTCTTGCGTAAGTTTTTTTTTTCCCTTTTCTCATGATGTATCGACTGCTTATCGGATGTGCTTGTCAATTTGACGTTTGGTCCAAGTGCGACCTAGAGTCAATCGCACTAGCGCAATGGTAATTGCCTGATATGGACGAGAAATTTTTTTTTTCGTTTTATCAAGAAGCTACCCCGGAAAGAAACAGGGTTTGAATTTCTGCCGAGTCTCACCGATCGTAACATGATTGGCCAACATGGCTTCAATGCTAGCGAAAAGTGGGGAGCTTTCCCAGAACCCTGACATTACTTGTTTTCCATAACCGGCCGATAAGCAATTCGCCATACAAATTTTCTTCTCAAGATCCCATGCTAACAATATCTACAGTGCCGGTCTTCAAGACTGTAAGTTTTGTTGCCACTACTAGGTCCGGTTTCGCTTATGATGAATTTGGGCCATTTGGATTTTTGGCGGTGAATCATTCATTCTTCCCTGAGTCTTTTTTTTCGTTAGGCTTTTCGGATGCAACTTGTCGGAATCCCAATTGTAGGCCCGCCTTTCCACATCAGAGGCATGTCTCTGGACTGTGGAACAGGTTTATATTGCGACCGACAGTTGGCATTACCGGGGTTGTCCTTGAAAAAAAAAGTTGACTTCTAGGGAAAGGATCGCAATGGCCCCACTTTCCCCTCAAATGAACCTATTCACAGACAGTGAATCCCCATATAAAATTCCTTCCGGTTAATTTCCGAATTTTACTAACACTTTTTCCATAGGGGTTGATTTCGGTGTCATTTGCGGTCTGCTTATGCTGAACGCCCTGGTCGGATTTGTCCAGGAATTCCAGGCCGGTTCCATTGTCGATGAGCTCAAGAAGACTCTTGCCCTTAAGGCCGTTGTCCTCCGTGACGGTGCCCTGAAGGAGATTGAGGCCCCTGAGGTTGTTCCCGGTGATATTCTCGAGATTGAAGAGGGTACCATTATTCCCGCTGATGGTCGTGTCGTCACTGAGGGTGCCTACCTTCAGGTTGATCAGTCTGCTATCACCGGTGAGTCTCTTGCCGTCGACAAGCGCCACAATGACAACACCTTTGCCTCCTCGTCTGTCAAGCGTGGTAAGGCCTTCATGGTTGTTACCGCCACCGGTGACAACACCTATGTCGGTCGTGCTGCTGCCCTTGTTAACCGCGCTGCTGGTGGCCAGGGTCACTTCACTGAGGTTCTTAACGGTATTGGTACTATTCTGCTGGTTCTGGTTATCCTGACTCTCCTGGTCGCCTGGGTTTCCTCCTTCTACCGCTCCAATCCCATTGTTGAAATCCTGCGCTTCACTCTGGCTATTACCATCATTGGTGTCCCCGTCGGTCTTCCCGCTGTCGTCACCACCACCATGGCCGTCGGTGCTGCCTACCTTGCCAAGAAGAAGGCCATTGTCCAGAAGCTGTCCGCTATTGAGTCTCTTGCTGGTGTTGAGATTCTCTGCTCTGACAAGACTGGTACCTTGACTAAGAACAAGTTGTCGCTTTCCGAGCCATACACCGTCGCTGGTGTCGAGGCCGATGACCTGATGCTTACTGCCTGCCTTGCTGCTTCCCGCAAGAAGAAGGGTATTGATGCCATTGACAAGGCTTTCCTCAAGTCTCTCCGCTACTACCCCCGTGCCAAGTCTGTCCTGTCCAAGTACACCGTCGAGCAGTTCTTCCCCTTTGACCCCGTCTCCAAGAAGGTTACCGCCGTTGTCGTCTCTCCCCAGGGTGAGCGCATCACTTGCGTCAAGGGTGCTCCTCTTTTTGTCCTGTCCACCGTCTCTGCCGACCACCCCATCCCCCGCGACATCGAGGAGGACTACAAGAACAAGGTCGCTGAGTTCGCTACCCGTGGTTTCCGTTCGCTCGGTGTTGCCCGCAAGCGTGAGGGTGGCTCTTGGGAGATCCTCGGTATCATGCCCTGCATGGACCCTCCCCGCCACGATACTGCCCGCACCATCAACGAGGCCAAGCGCATGGGTCTGTCCATTAAGATGCTTACTGGTGATGCTGTCGGTATTGCCCGTGAGACTTCTCGCCAGCTCGGTCTCGGTACCAATGTCTACAACGCTGAGCGTCTTGGTCTCGGCGGTGGCGGTGATATGTCTGGTTCCGACATCTACGACTTTGTTGAGGCTGCCGATGGTTTCGCCGAGGTTTTCCCCCAGCACAAGTACAATGTCGTTGAGATTCTGCAGCAGCGTGGATACCTGGTTGGTATGACTGGTGATGGTGTCAACGACGCCCCCTCGCTGAAGAAGGCCGATACTGGTATTGCCGTCGAGGGTGCCTCTGACGCTGCCCGCTCCGCTGCCGACATTGTTTTCCTTGCCCCCGGTCTCGGTGCTATCATTGACGCCCTCAAGACTTCCCGTCAGATTTTCCACCGCATGTACGCCTACGTTGTCTACCGTATCGCTCTGTCCATCCACCTCGAGATCTACCTGGGTCTCTGGATCGCCATCATGAACCGCTCGCTTAACATTGAGCTGGTCGTCTTCATTGCTATCTTTGCTGATATCGCTACCCTGGCCATTGCCTACGACAACGCCCCCTACTCCATGTCGCCCGTCAAGTGGAACCTGCCCAAGCTATGGGGTATGTCTGTCCTGCTCGGTGTTGTCCTGGCCATCGGTACCTGGATCACCGTCACCACCATGTACACTCAGGGCGAGGATGGTGGTATCGTCCAGAACTTTGGTAACATGGATGAGGTTCTGTTCCTCCAGATCTCGCTGACTGAGAACTGGCTGATCTTCATCACCCGTGCTAACGGTCCCTTCTGGTCGTCGATCCCCTCGTGGCAGCTGTCTGGTGCTATCCTGATTGTCGATATTCTGGCTACCTGCTTCTGTATCTGGGGTTGGTTCGAGCACGGCCACCAGACTTCCATTGTCGCCGTTGTCCGTATCTGGATTTTCTCTTTCGGTGTCTTCTGCGTCATGGGTGGTGTCTACTACATGCTCCAGGACTCTGTGGGCTTCGACAACCTGATGCACGGCAAGTCTATCAAGGGCACTCAGAAGCAACGCTCGCTTGAGGACTTTGTTGTCTCTCTGCAGCGTGTGTCTACCCAGCACGAGAAGTCTGTTTAAACAACATGTATGGCAAAAGCCATGTGTACCACAACATCTTTTTTTTTCTCCAATTCTATATAAAAAAATGAATGATGTCATTGTTGTTTAATAGGCTGTTGCAGAAGTTGGTTCCAAGATCCGTTCTCAAGGTCCTGTTTACTCTTTCACAGGGCTCGCCCAAAGAAAAAACGAGCCCTTTTAACCTTCTCTTGTTCTGGCAATATTAGTGTTGTGTAGTTGATACCCACCATTGATTTCGCGCTGGTTTCCTCTTTTCCATATACCCCCCTGTTGTGCTCGATGTTTCGCCTTTTCTCACTACGCGGTGTCCGGCATGGCGGGGCTTTTTTACTGTCCTTGGGAACGGCGCATCTTCTGCTGGTCTGTCTAACCCCTTGTTTAGTGTACCCCCTTAATAGAAGTGAAGTCGCAATGTTAAAAAAAGTCAAAATAACTGATTCCTCTTGATATTGTAATGTGAGCGTGATATATATATAATATGCCTGGAGTAAAGTCAGTCAGTAGGTAAAAAGTTTTTTTATGCTTACAAGCAGTCTGATATCGGTGTACAGTCTGTATCTTAGTAGACTGATAAAGCTGATATTTGATTAAATTCACACCCGATTTCCTGTCTTTATCGGTTGTCCCACTGCGAAAAATTTATCGAACCCCAACACAACCCTAACAAGCACCCAAGGCTTTCCCAGCCGACTGCCATTTCTATTGATATCAACATCATAAGCGCACACATCACTCTTACACTTACACTTGCAAAGAGCTAGTTTACATTCTAACATTATACATATTATAACCCTATGTTATCCCTAAGTGCCTTGTTTAGTATTCTCAGCTCGCTATTCAGCCATCCACTGCCGCTTCCTGCTATATTAACCTCTGTTGCCACCACTCAACATCATCTCAGATTATCCAAATCTTAATCACGTCAACCCTAATGCCAAAACCTAATACTACAAGAGACTGATCTCACTCATTGATAACCCCGAAATGTCAAGGCCTGAAATCCCCGGATACTACTTTGGTCAGTTCCCCTTCTACTCCCCTCTCTCCCTTACCTCCCCCTCCCCCCCCCACTAACATCCCTAGATGAGGCCAAACGCCGCTATTTCAAAATCGAAAAAGCCCAAACCGCCTCCACCAACAACCCCTACACCACCACCACCACCGCCACCCTCCAAGCCACCGCCTCCGCCCACCACGCCGCGCAAACCCGTCACGCCGCCCTCGCTCACCACCTCGTCCGCTCCTCCCTAATGACCCCCACCGCTCTCTCATTCACCGCCCGCCTCGCCCGAGAATACGGCCCTGATCTCGGTATGACGGACGGGACCGCCTACGGCCGGTGGAAGATGCAACAAGCTGTTAGGGATGTGGGGGTGCAGGAGTGGGTAGCGGGATTGAGGGTGATGGGGAGGGCGCCGTTGAGGATGACGTTGAATGCTTCGTATGATCCGGAGAGGATTTCGGCAGGGTATGGAATACGGAGGGAGGCGAATGTGGCAAATTTGTGGGTGGGGGATGCCGGAGGGCGGGGGACGGCGATGGCGTTGAGTTGTGAGTATATTTCGAGGTGTGTGTGTGTGTGTGTGTGTGTGTGTGTGTGTGCAGTGTAGCGTTGACTGATTGACAAACAATGATAGCGCAGAGAAACTTTTTGACGTTGACTTATATGCCACATCGCAGCGGCCGATTAGTACCGACGTGGAAGCAAGAAGATAACCCGCATATATCGGGGATCCCGCTGGTACAAGAGTTGAGCTTCTTTGACCAGGTCAATGCCCTCACTGTTGACCACACGCGAACACGCATGTTTATGACATCCTCCATGCCCTCAGAATACCCCAAGATCGCCATCGGAGAACTCCCCGTCAACGAAATCCAGACCGTCCCCTATGAACCCCGATTAACCATTCCCGCCAGTGAGTGCTTCTTACTTATCATCCATTTTTTCCGGTACCCATACTGACACACTCCACCCCAGTGGACAACTTCACCATGCTCGAAGCTTTCAGTTCCATCAACCCCTCCACCCCCCACCGTGACCTCTGGTCCACCTACTCCCTTCGCCTTGCCCCCGCCAACTCCGACATGATCGTCTCTATAGGCGGGACCCGCGGCCTCGTGCAACTCCGCGCTTGCGGCACCATCGTCACCTACGCAAGCCCGCGGCCTTCGCGGTTCCGGAAATCCTCGGAGCTGCAGGAGCCAAGAGACATCTTTGCGCATGATTTTCTAGCTGAGTCGCCGAGTGTAACGATTGCTGGAGGCGGTGGCGTGGTGGGTGGCGTGTGGATTATCGATGCGAGGGTGCAGGATACCGTGACCATGTTCAAGCATGGGTCGGGGGTGGTAAACCTGGAGGTGCTGGATCAAAATAAAATTGTCATCTCTGGCCTCAAGGACCGAATGTGTGTCTACGACCTCCGGAATACCCGCGAACGACCGCAGGAACCCTGGTCACCACCGGGCTCTGATGGCTCGACGAGTGGCGCAAAGAGGATCCAGGTGGCGTCAGCAACTCCCGTTTTTGAATTCCCCGGGTACCAGAACAAGGCCCGCTATGGCCTTGGGTTCGCCGTATCGATGGAGCTCGGCCTTGTCTGCACGGCGAATGACCGGGGTGGCACTGCGCTTCATTCGCTCAAGACGGGCCGGCGAATTGCGTCGCCGATTATCGATCATGTTGATGGGGGGGAGGCGCCGATTTTGTGTATGCAGTTTGCGGATGTGGGAGATGGAAGTCGGATGCCGAGTTTGTTTATGGGGGTAGGGAGTAGCGTGTATAAATTTTCGAGGATTGACCAGGAGGAGGAGGCGTGGTTGGAGAGGGAGGATAAGGCGTATGAGGAGGCGTGGTATCGGCAGCGGTCGGGTGGGATTCCGATGTCATAGGTTTTTTTTTTGTCACAGTGACAATATAATGGCGGAATATAAACGTTGTCTTGATTTGATTTGGTGTTTGTGATGATCATGTTGTTGGGTTTATCTTGTATCTTCAACCAAGGTCTTCCAAAGTCTTCATACTTTGTGTGGCATTTCCTCGCGTAACACAAACATCCTTGTGTCACTAAATTCCAAGTAACTGACTGCTAGACAAATTCGTTTTTGCCATCCGTTTCTTTTTTTTTTTGTCATCTTAGTGAACTGTCGTTCCCAGACCCACAAAAATCCCTAGGGTTTTCTTCTGAAATTTCCGTTTGGAGGTAACATTAGTGAGGAGGGTGGGGTAAACGAGTGTTTGGAGGCCCGAAGAGTGTCAGTTTGAATGGGGGAGCGGTGATGAAAAGGTTGTGAGGGGGTGTAGATAGGTTGTTAGGGTTTTGGGGGAGTTGGTGTGGTTAGAACAAAAATGGGCATAAGAAGTGACGATGTTTGGTGTTAGTGGCAAGTGGGGTGGGGGATATGATATGGGGAAGGGATTTTAGTATGTATTGTAGAAGACCAAAAGATAAAAAGGAAAAAATAATAATCTTTATGCATAAAATTTCTAAACAATTTTCACGATTTAAAAGAAAAGAATCAGTGTACTATTTCTTTTTTTTCTTTTTTTTCCCAAAGGCTGTTTCCTGCGTCTCTTTCCAAAACATGAACAAACCTAAACATTAGTACAAAGAAACAAGTACCATCTCCACAAATAACCTTTTCTCTCGAGGCTCGGTAGGCTACAACACCTTTTCTGTTTCTTGTCTATTCATCTACATCACCAAACCTTGCTTCCTCCGCCTGGTGGCTTTCCCAATCTAGTCAAATTGCCAGCAAACCACAAACATAACCGCGCACCTGTGTCCCCCACCCGGTGTAAACATATGAGCATGTAAATCTTGTCGACAAACTTGCCTTGTCTCCATCCCTCCCATTCTGCTCTCTGCCGTTCTTGCTTGCTTGCCTGCTTGCTTGTCCTTTTCCCTCATCCATAAGCCACCAGTGTCAGCCAATTCTCAGCATTAGAAAATCGAGCATCCACTGTTAAAAGACAACCCTTCCTCGTATTTTCCCTCCCATCTTCTCCCCCATGTAAGTATCGAAGGCAGTCAGTCGCCTGATTTTTCCCTTTTGGAATTTCTGGTATTATGGTTGTGTTCGGAATGTGGCATCAAGGGATATCAGGCAATGTGAATGTGATACTAAAGGAAGGAAAGAGGGTTTGCAAAACCAAATGCTTAGCTAGCTCCATTCACGCCAAGTGTTGTGTCAAGTTTCCAAATTTCCACCATTTGTCCTCGTGCACACAAAATCCGGAATCCATCTTTGTAAATACGCGTGTGTCTCTATACATATTGACTATGCAACTACAACACTGGTGAACTCTCTCCTGTAAATATACAAAAATCCCGCCAACCATATAAAACCATCCGTCCACCATCACACTTTATCCATCTTAATTCCCATTTTCTCTCTTTTCATCACTCTTTATACCATTTGTAAAACAGCTACCTACGTCACTGATCACCGACCACCGACTACCAACACTACTCACTACTCACTATCACCATCACCATCGATCGATCCACATGGCTACCAGTTGTATCGATGCMCCCCCCCCCCCTCTCAATTCTTCCCAATCCCACCCAGCACAGCACAGCACAGCACACATGACTCTTTTCTTTTTTTTTGTCCACCTTTTGCTTTTCTCTAATCTCTCGCAGGCACCAGCACCAACAATCAGCAAACCACCAAGAATCCCATATCGCGATGGTATTATCGCCCTCATTTTGACCATTCCCCTGCAGTAATCTCCGCCCACAAAATGCTGTGCATCAACGCTACAAAAAACATATTTCGCTATCAAAACACATAATCACATCTAGCAAAAGAATGTGAACAAAAATTTGAGAGAAAAAGAAAAAAAAATCATAATAGCATGAGTAAGTTTCTTTTTTTGGTGCATTTAAATAAACAAGCAACATCATCAACATAAAATCGTAATGACCCCAAAGAAATTGCAACTGCTGCATCGTCCAAGATATACACGCCTGTAACAAAACTGAGTGGTTAGACATGATAAGGAGAGAAGAAAAAAGAAATTAAAAAAGTAAAAAGTGAAAAGGGCTCAAAAAGGCTGGCAAGAAAAGAAGATGTCGAAGATCAAGGAATATCAAAGAATGTCAAGAAGAGTAACAAAACACTAGGGATGAAATAAAAATGTACAAAGAGAAAAAGAAAAAGGCTTTTATGCTGGACAAGATTGACAATAACCAAGGAATCAAAGTAAAAAAAAAAAAAAAAAAAAGAAAAAAGAAAAGAAAAGAAAAAAGAGTAGCCAAAGCATCGGCTAACTCCAAGGTCATACAGCGTACACCAAGACGGACCCTACAAAGAGTCGTCCATCAAGTGTCCTTATTCTATTCGTATCTACAGTTGGAATAGTTAGACTACACATCTCCACACAGTCGATCCAGCCGAGCAGCAAAGCGAAAATTCACCTGACCACAAACAAAGAGGTCCTCGACGAAAAAAAAAAATAGACAAATAATCCAACACACTCCAACCTACATCGCCATCACCCAATCCTGGTGACAAGAGAGGGCAACCCATCAATCGCCTCGTTTTCATCACTCCTTCAATTTCGCTTCCACACATTCCCCGACTCAATCATCACTACCATCTTGTCAAGTACTTCGCTCCCTGATATTGACGAGGTGCGCAAAGTCGGGATACGCTTCGAGAAACTCCGGAGCCAGAGTCCAATTCTCTAACCGTCTCACATGCCGGTCAAACACCGGGTTGATAATCAGCTCATTGCCCGGCGTCAACAGCAACACATCCGTGTCTTCGTACGGCCAATTGATGCTGAAGCACGCAAGGTAAGTCGAGAAAAACCGTTCTATGGAGGCCGGAGACATGATTGAATTGCTATTGTTGGTCGCTTCATTGTTGATCAGCCGGAGCCGCGCATGCGGGAACGGGAAAATGTCAATCCAGGCCGCATGCGGCGTCTGCAATTGCTCCTGGAGGGGCAACAGGAAAATCGGTACCCGCTCATAATTAGTGGTGGTGGAGTTGACCAGGTACTTCATCAACATGAACGATGAGTACATGACCGCTACCCGCTCCGGTAGTTGTTGAAACGACTCGAACGATGAAATAATATCCGACAGAACGGCAGATACCGGGTCAAGTCGGCTACGAAGCGATTCATATGACCCGGCGACCGGGGTAAGCAAAGTGGAAATTTCTGGTTGAATCGCACGGCCCGGGTCTGACTGTGAAGCCAAGAGGTTGAGAAGCAGCTCGTCAATGACGCAAGTGGCCGGGACATGGGCAATATTCAGCTTGATTGGCGGCGACACGGTATGATGGACATTGGACGTATGACCATGGCTTAATGTGTGACTGTGGCCTAGACCATGATGCGTCCGCGTACTACTGCTGAAGCTGCGACTGCGAGAGTGATTTGAAGAAGCATGGCTATGGGTCGAGTGCCCGTGGCCAAGACGAGAAGATGGTGCTCGCGAAGATGCATTGGACGAAGATGGTGTTGGCAGAATGGTAGTGTTGTTGCCGTGATGAGATCCAATCATGTTGCTGTCGCTGTCGCTGGCCGAATTGCCGTCGCATGCCAGTGCCTTAGCTTTATTCGACCCCGCTCCTTTCTTCCCAGTGATACCAGTACCGCACGAACTGTTGCCATCGCTACTGCTTCCTGCATCGCGCATGCGGACGTCTTCAGCCGAGCTATTGCTGTTGGAGATACCAGCGTCACGCGAAGAGCCAGATGAAATCCCTTGGCCTTCAGGCTTGAGAAAAGGCTCTTCCTGCTCAGTCGAGGCAATAATGTCCGTTTCAACCAGGCTGACACTGCTTGATGGAGACTTGCCCTTATTCTTCAAGAGACTTACTACCCCCGTCTTGTTGTCATTACTATCGGAACCTGAGCTGCTGCTACCCGCAAGGGCAGCGCTAAGAGACGTAGCGTTTATGCTGCTTAGAGCATGGAGCATGGGGGGACTAGGTGTGGCAAAAGCACTGAGAGGCGGATCAACATGGGTGAGGTCGCTCAAGGTAATGCGAGAAGAGCTGGCAAAGGCACGAGGAGACGTAGTGCGCGACTCTGTATCTCGGTGAGGCGGATACTCTGGGTGAAGAGATCCAAGATTCTGATGCTGGTGTGTCTGAGACTGATGGACAGGCCCATATCCACTAGTACCACCACCTTCAGTGGCGGATGCATGTGGCGGCAGATTTATCCGTGATTGATGTATTGGAGTCGATGATTGCTCGCCGAATGCACGCGGGAAGGATTCGGTGTCGAGCCCGCTAGTCACAAAATGCAGATTAACTTTTTCGTGTGTTGAAGTCGACGGGCTCATGTCCTGCGCCATTTGGTTTCGTTGAAGCAACAAGGCCCTTTCGTACTCCGTAGACATGCCACCACCAGACACTTGTCCACCGGGATATGGTGTCGAAGGCGATGACTTGCTCATGCTGGCTGCATAGGAACCGCGGGTAAGTTCATGGATCCCAGGAAGCACCAGGCCAATGTTGGGGTTATTGTATCCGGGGCTTGGGTTTCTCACCCCACGACTACTACTACTTGTCCCCGTCTGAAGTGGTGACACAGAAGCGATAGGACTACTGCTTCCGTGACGCGCAGCGGAATGGCCCATTACCTGTGACGACGACCCTGGCGATGGTGCGGAACCAGCAGAAGGGGAATGACCAGACGCAGACATCACTCCAGTCGAAGGATTGCTTTGCTGCTGGGACGGAGGCCGCTGCAGCAGCTGGGCCTTTTGGCGCAAATCTTGGAATTGGCTGCGCTGGTGGTGATGATGGCGATGATGTTGGTGCTGGTGTTGGTGCTGGTGGTGATGCTCATGTTGATGGTGCTGTGATTGCCCAGGCCCGACAAGGCTCTGCGAGTCGAGGCGCTTAACCAGCTGAGCCATCGCCTGCTTGATTGCCTCATTTTCAGCCTGCAGAGCGCTGTTCTCTTGCAACACTTGGTGCAATTGAGCCTGATCACCCTTCAGAACAAGCACTTCATCTTGTAGACCACGAATCTGAGCTTTGGTCCGCTCACGTACTGCCCGCTGTGCTTCTCTGTCATTTGCACGCTTACGGGCTAAACGTTCGGGCGTCATGGTGGCAACTCCACGAGCCGCCTGGGGGGGGCGTTTCTTGCTAGAAGCAGGAGTGCCGGCAGCACCGGCGTGTGCCGTGCTAGAACCAGACCCGTCATCCGAAGGTCGCGGAGCCAAAGCCCGCGCCGCGACCGCAGGCCTACTCGACGACCGTTGGGGTTGGGCGTCAGTAGGGTTTTGTGGTGACATCGACGACGCCGGCCGGGAAATTGTGTTAGATGATGCATTCATTTTGGCATCCATTTTGGGCGATATCAGTCTAATTGGCCAACCCGGGATTAATGCAATCCGATTGGCTCGCTGTGTCTAGTAGGCCTGAAGCCAGTTATAAAACTAGTATGATGGAAAACCCTGCCTCTAAGTAGAACTAATTTTGACACGACAAACGGAAATACCCCTCCTGAATAATGAAACCAGCACGAGAAGAGAGGGGATTTCCACCGATAAAAAGGCCTTCTGTTGACCAGTATAGAGCTGGGCAAGACAGGAAAACAAAAAAACAGCACAAATTTCTGAGGATGGACTGGACCACAGCAACACTCCTGGCCGTGATTCTAAGAGATGTAAGAGCCAAGCAAGGTTTTGGAAGGATGCAAACGGGATGAAAAAAAAAAGTAGTGGCAAAACCCTCAAAAATTTGTTCTCGTTGATTCACAGCCAAACAAGCCGGACACAACCTCGCAAAGACCTTCTGTGTTAGACGTCTCTAGCTTTAGACTGCAAGAGAAACGCCAGCAAATATGACAACTTAACAGCCACGAAAAATTGTGCCAATCCACACAGGAACTGTTGAAGCTGGTTACTCTCAGATATGGCGATATATCAAAGCCCAAAGATATGCCACGTTGAGATTTCGAGAGGCTACTTGTTTTTGAGCGAAATAATCCGGGTTTTGCAGATCTCACAGACCAAAAAATCTCAGCTAACGAGCCCTAGTATAATGATGCTTTTTGGGCAACAAGTTTAAAATGTGCCTCAGAGGCTGACAGAGGCGCACACTCCAGGAAACAAGCAAGAAGAAAATGGTAAGAGGTGCAGAGGCCGGAGGTACAAAAAGAGGGGGGAAATCCAGACAGGAAGCTTGAAATTCAGAGAACGACTGGACTGGCCGAATGTGGGGGAATCGTTGTCGACAAGCAAGCAAGACACCTTCGGACTCAATCCAGAAAAAAAAGAGGGGGAGGGAGAAAGATCAGAAAGCTGCAACCTGTAAAAAAAAAAGACAAAAAACAAAATATACAGCGGCAAGCCGATCGTTCTCAACATAAGGCTTTGAGTGAAGAAGACAGAGTTAGTTTTCAGAAACCACGATGGTGATATCTAGACCAAGTGGTTTCATCAGTTTCAACCCAGTCGTCCGAAGAGGCATTCACTATTCAAAAGATGAAAAGCTGGGCGGAGATGCGTACCGAGAAACTCAGAATGTTCAGACGGCTGACGTCAGAAACAAGAATGCACGGTTAAAGGTACAAAAATAAGCCCGTGCTATGCAGGCGTTTATTTGGGCTTTGTACCCTTCAAGTGCCTTTCAAGATCCAGATACTAGGGTCGGAGTAATGATGCTTGATCCTAGGTCACGAGAAACTTGACAAATCTGAGGTAGTGGACTACGATGAAGACAATGATGGTACCAATGTACTGTTGAACTGCGTGAGGGCCGAAAAAAGACTAAGAACCCAGATTTGAAGAGCGGGGTCCAGCACATAGGATGGTTCTGGAGTCTTGACCGGATTTTCCCTCCTCGAAATCTGTACAAGACTAGCTAGCCAAAACGGCTGACGGTAATGTCAAGTCTTTTGTGATAGGGCAGGATAACCCCTCAGTAACGGTGTCTAATAGACGAAAATAAAGCCCAACAGCAACGCCAAATTGGGCAGTAGTCAAGTGACAAGCCACTATAGAGTCGACGTGAATAACGGAGCAATGATGCACGAGGGCTATCGGCCTGACTGAGAAATATCGGCGATCAGTACAGGGGATGGACCAAAAGTAAAAGTCCTTGGACCAACAATCAACGTCAGAAACAAGAAGATGACAACTGGAAGCGCAAAGGTGAAAAATAACAAATTCCAGAAATTGACCTGATACCCCCAACGACTAGTAAGTAAAAGGTCCAGAGAGACTCAGGCTGAATCTAGAATCAACCCCCGATAAAGGTAGCAGAATTCTGGAATACACGCAAGCGCAGAAAAGACCCAGTCCAAATGAGGCTATCTCACCAGCTAGTGAGGACCCGTACAACACGCAGGCCCGCAGTAGCCGCTGTTTAGGCTAGTTGGGGTCGACGAAATGGACGACGATGATTATGCGTCAAGCGTTGCGGGTGATCCCGGTGATAAATACACCGTGACTATATCAATGTAAGTGCAACCTAATCTCAGCGACGATAATGATGATGACGAGAATGATAGAAGGGCCCTTGCAAGTATGACAGATACCAGGATACAGGCTAACGTCGGAGACCCAGTATCATTTACCCTCACAACCATAGATAGGGCGGGCTCGTTGTCAGATTGTTCAATGCTGGTCAAGGGATCTGGTACAGAGGTAGGATCTCGTATTGTGGCAGAGGCCCCCGCTAGACTCAAGTACCGACA
Source organism: Ambrosiella xylebori (assembly GCA_002778035.1). NCBI lineage: Eukaryota > Fungi > Ascomycota > Sordariomycetes > Microascales > Ceratocystidaceae > Ambrosiella > Ambrosiella xylebori. The sequence continues at coordinate 1,055,751 of PCDO01000007.1, forward strand.
GTGTTTAGAAAGCGGACTCAATCCGCGTGGCCCTGGTCAACAGTGTTGAAAAGTGCCGACAGAGAAGCGAAGGCTCGGTGTGAATGACCCGACAGCCGAAACCTGGAAGGGCAAAGACAGGTATGCAAAGCGAACAGCTGTATTTGGATATATGATGAAACAGTAGTGTACTCAAGCGAGATACTGCACCCCCCAGGGTTGAATTGTTGGTGTATAATGACTCAGTTGATCCAATGGATAGTTAACGACAACAGTGAAAAAGAGAAAAAAAAAAGATATCGTTGCTTGGTGATATAACAAGTACTACGGAGACAACAGACGAAATGGGTGATTGACGGACTCCGGTGAGATCAAGGATGTAAGTGAAGTATTGGGCGGGATAGAGGGGATTATCTCGATTGCTGTCTTACACGGAAGCCAGACACTTGGACAAGACTTGGACTCTGTCAGTGAACGGGACTGTCTGCATAAAGCGGGATTGGATATACAGAGTGATCGCTTCCGGCTGCCAACAAAGTTTCTGCAAACTCGGGTAGCAAGAGGAAGCGATATGAATAGTCTAGTGACTTTTGTTGAGTCAAGCCTTCGACTATCCAGAAGTTGTCTACACACAAGACGACAGTGAGTGGGTCAAGGAGATAAAGATGTCTGCTGACAGTGTACAAAGCAGAAAATACTGAGGTGAGAGTCGAATATACAGCAGCAGGTGCGCGAATATTCCCAAAGCCGAGACTTTTGGCGGACAGATGATATTCCGATAAAGAAAAAAGCGTTGGTGTTAATTAATTATAATTACTCAACGCTAGAATCAAGTCTAATGACTTGCAAATTCTGGGCGTGGTAAAAATATGTCGGGAGTTCAGGTGCACTGAACAATAAAACCAAGAATTTGTGTGAGTATATAACAAGACGAGAGACCAACGACGAGGGTGACTATTCGACAATCTCAAAAGAAATACGTGAGGGGGAACAATATGATTGACCCAATCAATAAATGTCCCGGTGGGTTGATGTTCGCAGCATCAAACTACAATACAGTGCGGTTCCAAGATTTAAAGGGAAAAAAAAACAATCCCGGAGCTGGATATCTTTGCCCATGCACGAATGAAAAGCTTCGATCGAAGCAAGATGATGAAATGGTTGGCAACCTTAAGGGTTGGAGGAATCACCATGGAAAAAGTGGTGGCAAATTTGCAAATTTGCGAATAGTTGCAAATACTACCAAGACACTACACTGCCTGGTCCACAGGGTTGGGACCACACAATAGTAGAGGCCTGACCGACGGATCAAGTGAATTGCTCTGTGGCCAAGAATCTGCCGATCGGATGCCCGGCCTCAACTATGTCTACACTCCTGCACTGACTCTCCCTACTCTGGAAGTATCAAACAGTTAACGCAAGAAAACAGCGACAGATGGCCACAAGACCTATGAGACAAGCGGAAGAATCGTGCCGATCACCTGATTATAGAAGTTGGTGGTGTGGCTTCCTACTCGTGACGCCCTCTTGGTGGAGACGAGGTAGCCCACGAAGTTGTTATAGAAACCCAAAGACAGATCAAGACTCAGTCTTTGCAACAATCTTTCTACACAGCAAAAGTCGCAAAGGCTACAGATTACTACAAGCCTAATCAGATGTGGATTACTCGATCGTCACCGATATCGACAGGCAAAAGACCAGTAAGTCAAGGAAAAGGTAGGTCACGATCTAACTCTCAAACTTGAGAGGGCAACTGGGCTGTCAAATTGACTGGTTTGCTGCAGCGGTCCAGCAGTTTTTTGTTGAATCAAAAACGCAGCCTTGCTATAAGGTAGGTATCTCTGAACTGTTGCAGATATAACCTGTGGTATTAAGTCAAGAGTATCGGTGTTGCGACTGTGGACTTTGGATGTGGGAACAGAAATATGCAAGGCAACATGTGCGGGGTCGAATAAATCAAGATGGAGCTGGGTCGGGTCCAGAGGAATACACGAAGTTCGGGTTTGCCTGTAGTGCTACAATCATCCAGTAGGCATCCTGACGAGATCATGGGGATGTCAATGGTCGGACTGATTACGTGGCTGTCTTGAAAAATTTCAGTCTACCCAAACTTTTTGGAAGCAATACTCGTGAAGCTGCGGCAATAGGACAGCAAGCGGGAAGTCGAGGCCAGTATCGGTCGTCCGGCTCCCTGAAGGGTCGTTACAATCACTAGACAACAGGAAACAAAGCGCAGTGAATGACGAGTGTTATTTGTTGGCTGGATGTAAGTGCGAGGATGGGGACTCATGCTCGAGACCTCTTGACCAGGGCAAATTGCGTGGGGTTCGGCGCTCCGAGTTGGAGATGAACCGGCGAGACTAGTCAAGATGTCACTTTGGACACGTTGAAATGGTTGTAAACCAAAAGCAACACAACCAAAATCTGAGGTTGCTGTTGTGGTACGTGTTCTACAATGTCGAAATGGATTCAGGATATCGGTTCGACAACAGCAAAAAGTCGCGAGGCTCACTACGCTTCTGAGATCAGATGCGAGAAAGTACGAACCAATCTTGACAATCGGCAGCAGGGTACCCGACACGAAAGGTCTTTTTTGAGTGATCAAGGTTGGTGATATCGATTGGCTGGGCGGTATTCAAATCCTCGAGTTACTGAACTTTGCCCAGGACGCTTGCGATGTACTCAGTGGTGGCCAAAGTTAGGTTCAAAAGAACGATGTTGTCGAGAAAACAATGGCGGACAAGCATCAGAACAACGATGTATCGACTGGATCCAATTGACTATCCCTGGATGTTGGCAACAAAGATTAATTCTTGAACAATAGGGAGTTTTGTCAAAATCAGAAGAATGTGGCGAACTAGAAGCCCAAACGGTGTCTTCTGGACAAGAGCAGCGATGCGACTGAGATAACAAGGGCTACTGGCAACAATGAAGCAAGCAAACGGCAAGTTTCTGGGTAAGTACAAGATTATCAGAAAAAACACCAACAGTACAATCGACCAATAATGAACAAGCAAAGGGCTAAGAAAGGCAAAAGCAGTTCTCTTCTTAATCAGAGTCGAGGCAAGTGTGTGGCTATTGAAAGCGAAGCGTCGAAGAGGAGATGCCGGCATCTGTGGCAAAATACCGAGTTAAAGTGAACACATTTGAGCCCAGCAATGCAAAGTGGTGGAAGATGGAAGAGTCTCCTAGCTTCGCAGCAGCGAATAACCGCAGAAAATTTCGGTTCGGTAATACGTCGAAGCAAAGGGCAGAGCACACTAAAAATTCCCAAGTAGGTGTGAACTTACAGGGAATTATGGCCAATTCAACTTAGTAAAAGTTGATCAATGTTTGATCTCGACAGTATACACCCTCTGTCGGCGAACGAGTGAATGAATGGCTACTTCATAAATGAACGATGCCAAAAGAGCAGCAAATTATGAGGTTATGGTGGCATTGGGCAGTCATACCAGATGCCTGTGGGCGAAGGTAAGCATTGGAAAAATTCAGACGCCATTACACCAAAAGAGTGATCGATTAATGGTGATAGCCTGCAGTTTAGTGGCTGGTATAATGACATGTTGATGACTGAACAGATCCTAATGGCGATGGTCGGTGGGCGAAAGTGGTGGATGGGGTCAGTGCCGACCACAATGGCAGGCGACATCCGTCATCTTAGTCCACAGTTCAATTGCCATTCATTTTACCAAAAATGGCAAGTATCAACTGGCCCGGCCACATTAGGAACGAACGAACGCAAGACAGGTGGGTCATCAACCAGTTACAATCCCAAACTTGGGCAAGTACTTCTGTTCACCAGCTGTGAATTTGGGAAACAACGGGTCTAGTCATGTGATGATATCGAATGTGTGGTAAGAACAGAGAAAACTCAAAGATAACGAGTGGAAACCCAATGAAATGTATGGAAATTCGCAGTCAGGTAGATCCGAGCCATGCACACTGCAATGGACATATGCAAAGAAGGAACTAACCTCACAAAATGGGAAAATGCATAAATTCACAACGCTATTGAATATTCCTACCAAACTCGGTAAGAATCAAGGTGAAGTCAGGTAGGTAGGTGAGTACACGACGAGAGCTGCAATATTACCGAGGTAGGTGCTAGATTCGTGGGAACCGTCCCATAAGAGCAAAGAAATATGTGACCTGGAACAAACTCTTAACGATCCGGTGTGAAAAATGACGTGAAAACTGTATGAAAATTGATCGTGCTCCGAACAACAGCAGCTAACTGGCATGTTAGATGTTCATCTTGGCGGAATCTCAAGGAAAACTGTCCCAGAGATCTCCAAAAATAACACTGGGGGCGTAACCAGAATGTTTTCAGGCGCTCCGAGCTCACTCATTTGGAGCCTGTTGCTGAAATTGCCAGAAGGTAAAGTTCACGCCGGTGCTTGCTGGGGGATCGAGAGATACCGCCAGTCAGTGATCACATCAGTAAACTAAGACCAGAAGTGGCTTTGTGATCACGTTCCGGTTCAGTCTTCAGGGGTCTCAAGCTCCTGCAAACTACAAATTGAGAATCTTTGTGGTATAGAGCGATCAAAATAAAATCGTACTTACAGGGCAGGTCCGCCTGAGGCTCTGATCTATCACTCTATCACTGACAACTTGTCTGATGATGTGGTTCATATGTCAATAGTGTGGGATAAAACATTCTCAGGTGAACAGACATCTCCGGATGTTGCATCTTGACTATCTTGTGAAGCTCAAGAAAAGATTACTATCTAGCGATCATGTGCCAACGCCATGGATACCACCGAGTCAATATGGACTACGAGACTGAGTAAACCCAGATTGACAAGATCGAAAAGGGCCATGTCGTGAATATCCGAGAGTTTCTTTCTTTCTGATGTGAATGTCGAGAATCCTGATTCCGCTCCACTAATGGTGCACCAGCAATCGAATGAATTGAATATGTTGATGCATGTACAGGCTGATGGGATGGTGTATTGATAGTAGGCAATTAGTATTGATTATGAGAAAAGACCACATTATTTCATCACCCATGAGTAGTGCTAGTCCCAGAATTAACGAATTAAAATAGATATCATAACGTTGCTAATGAAACAATAGCTAAAATTTGTGATGTCTACTAACGAAGGAACGTTCGGTGCACCAATTTCAACAGATCAACAGCTGTATGGCGATGTGTTTTCAAAATATCGAGTTTGCTGGAAACGCTTGTCGTCGAAAATGAGAGAACAGCGGGAAACTGATTCGCTAGGCGATGGAATGACTCGTGTTCACCCCATGTTGGAACACTTTTGACAAGCACCTGACTAAGGCCTAAGTTGTAAGACATAGAAGACAAGGATCAGAAAAGGCGATGAAAGAAGTCTCCTAGAAGGAGGTAAAACGTTGCAAGTTTGTGATCGGGTGATTTAAAAAGCTGCTGATGCGTTAAATATGTATCCTGACTCGTACGAAGAGCGCGAGACAGGGTGGAAACTTGAAGATTGATAGGAAGTGGCGCCCCATGTTGCCGGCTCCGCATTGGCTTTAAGAAGTGGTGACTGCAGCGTTTTCAGTCCTAGTAGACGGCAAAACATTTTGATGAGATATAATGTTATAACAATTTAGCTCGCCTTTCACATATATATCTTTTTGGGAAGAATACAGTTGGTTTACAGTCGTAGACATTTCTCAGTGCTAGTTTTAGTGTTTCCCGGACTTCGATCAATTACATCAGTGGTTACGATGATCCTTTAGTGCCATTCGGAACCTATATTCTGTTCTCATACATCCCTAATCGACCATTGGTATATCGTAATGTCGAGAATAGTCGCCATAATCTAGTGAGATTTGTCTTTGGTATCATGAAAAATATATATATAAACTAGTGGATTCTAACTATAACTAGCCTCAGAAGGTCCAACTAATGTAAGTTTGCATATTAATCGCTTGTTCTACCTGTGAACATGCTCTCTTTGATGGTATCTCGTCGACATGTGAAGTGGAAAACCAATTTGGAAATTGGCCAGGATGAGCCTGAATCAGTGGCGGCTTCAGCCAATAAAATTACAGAATTCTGCGCGCGAGTCAGTCCTCCACTTTTTATCTAACCCAAGTTGGCCGTGCCCCCCGCCGACCAAACGTGATCAATGCGTTTTGTGTTGATTAAAGCCTGGAAACCCGACGAATTACTTGGTTGAACAAAGGGGATAGCCAATCATTCCAGTGCCTCTGTAACTACAATACTCCCTTTGCCATTTTTTTGTGATCAGTAGAAGGATAATGTTGCTAGATTTCTCTGAACTCGTCTGCCACTTTTGGTCACTGTGATAATTTCCCAGGTTTCTCATTTCAGCAGTATTCCATCATTTTCTTTTGGATAATTGTCTGGTAGCAATTGAGGAGCCCAACTTTTCTAGATATAGTGCGACTGTAACCTAGACACTGTATACTTTTTATATCGAATTTGACTTTTGTCCTTAGAATCACGAAGAAATTCCCAAATAATCCCGCGTGACGTTAACCAGACACTATGATCAGTAATCGGAATTTTCACAAGCCGACCCACTTAGAAATCCTGTCTATTTTCGACATCAGAACCAGGGTCTAAATATCAACTTAACTTACAAGGCAATCCCATCACCAACTGACTCCGATAGACCCTCGGTTTGCAGGCTCTCAATGAACGCAATATAAAAGAATCCAGAAGTTCGTAATGATTTTTAGAAAGTATGTTTTTATGCACATACAAGCCTCAAGTGCATTTTGCTACCTCCCACAACTCCACAAATTCCGTCCTATTCGCTTATGGTGTACATCTGCAGTTCACGAGAGCTCCATGCGATAGTCCGCTCTTCGTCAGCTTTCCATCATCTTCGGGTTACCCTACCATTTTAACTATTACAATTAATGCATCTTTCTAGGTCCGTGCCGTGCTGCTGATTGCTACAGGGTGCAATCGACATTCGATCCCCACCAAGTCGTTTGTTTCTTATCATAGCTTCACCATGGATTGAACTGAGTCATGAAATGGTATTAAACCCTATCAGAGATTATTTAGTGCATCGTCTCTCATGGTTCCATCTCGGGCTGGCAATGCTTGTTGTGTGACTGTCGTTAGCGTCTTGCTACTTGCTAAAGATTCCGGCCGGCTTTTACAGTTCGATATCCAGCTCTCAATTAAAGCATTCGGTCATCGGTCTTGTTGATGACCCTCATATCTGTTGGTTTTCTACAACAGCTCACATTGTCAGACATAGTGGTTTCGGAGGATGGCGCATGTTGCTTCAGAATGGTAATAAGTTTCAATGATGGTGACAATTACCGAGAACTGAGTGTCAATTTCAAAAAGTTCTCATGTATTATGGTCATCCGCCCTTCGTAATTTTTTGTTTTTTTTTTTATTTCATTTTGTCATGAATACGCTTTTTAGGGATCTCTCCCACAAACTGACTCGAAAGATCACAATTATCTATAATCAAATCGCCATGTAAGCATCAAAATGTCGATGTGCTGAAACATACAGCACCAATTAGAAACCCCTACAAAACCCTTAGTCCGAAAGTATGAAGGCACCCTACGCTATAATTATGCTTTGAGCCCCCACAGACGCATGAACCGACATTCAACCAGTGCTAAGTGATGATAAAAGTGGTTCTATTCAGTAGCATTTCATTGGAACTGTTGATTCATAATGTCGTCATTGGATTTCTCTCGAGTTCCATGTCGAATGCCATCCGACCAATTAAATCGTCGCCCCAGTTTAATTGATAGCCACCAGACCTCGAAGAGGATTCGCTTAAGATGCGTGCCTCAAAATCTGATGATCTCCATGTCACCTTGTTTTCGGGGACAAGCCGGGTGCCCACCTCTAAAAAATCCGTCTCTCTTAACTGACATCTCTGTAAGCTCACATATTCGACTGGACAGCTTTCGGATCCCAATATCACCACTCCGAATCTCTTTTTGAGATTATAGGAGATTTCACATGATACCGAATTTCTTTTTCTTCAATCTTTGCTCTTGTGATCTTAAACGTGATTATATCACACCATACTCGAAAAACAAAAACTTCTTTACATGCTTGAAAGTTTGGAATGTCGCCATTATTGCATGAGGTACGTACTGCCTTGGAAGTATGATTTGCTACAAAAATTTAGACGTTACAAATAACTTTAACTAATGCAACTAGACCACCGATGGTAGGGTTATACCCATAATATTTATCATGAGAGTCACGTGGTAAAACCTTTTAGGCCTATGATTGGCGGGAATGTTGTTGCACGACACGATAGTAGCTCAGCAACAGATTCTCTTGATTATGTAGAAGAGTTTCATTGGAAGATCATCCATTACATATGATAGTCTTGACTACTAGTCTTTTCAAAATCCTCTAGGCTTTCATCATTTGGACTTGCTACGCAACTTCTGTTCTTCATGGACGAAACCCGACGTGTGACCAGGTCCAGAACTCGGGGTGGGGGCTCCAACTCCGGCTCCAATGCCTCTCTTGCCAGACCATCTTTTCTGGCCAGATTAGCCTCTGCTCAGTCGTCTCAGTCATCACGCTCAGTTCACGTCGAGGATAATGATGCAGATAGATATGACGGTCCTGACCCTTCAATGCATTCTCCCCTGTATCGGGCCAGGTCACGGTCGCAAGACTCCGATGAAGATACTGAGGCCGCGACTATTCAACACGAAGAGGCATATCATGCACCCACTGCTGCAAGGAGATTATTCCATTTGCCACGGGGTAAGTTTTAATCATTTGCTTGATCATCGCATAATGAGCAAGCGATTGGCTGTCTACTGTGCAGATGTTATCGAACTACATGTTCTTTTAGGGTCAATACCTGATCCACCGAGGGATTTATCATTACCCACTCACTCTCGCATCATCAACCCTCGTTCACTGATCCACTTCATGTCACTGTTCCCGGTGTATGCACGTCAAGCCATGCTACGCGGCAACCTGCAGAGTTGATTGTCAGACTAGGAAACGAGTTCGAGGACCTTGGCCTTATGCCATGGGCCATAGTAGCAGCCGAGTCAGTTTGCAGGTATCATATATCCTGCTATACTTTCACTATTATAGCTTTTGCTTCTAGGCGCGAATGACAAAGTTTGGTTGTCGCAAATCCCAGAGCTTTCCGTAACAGTCTTTCTTTGAAATTGGTCACCAGTCCCCTCTCCTAGAACTACTGCACCATGCTTCTATTCTAATGATAATGCATTAATGGCTTTCCGAGCTGTCGATTTCATCTCCGTGCCCATTTCCGTACCCGTGAATGTCGTCTCTGCATGACGTGAGCTGCCAATCATTGCGATGACCAACCCACACTAGACATCATAGCGCAAAGATTTACTGACGTAACCATCCAACCCCAGAAGCATCGCATGCTAGTCCCAGTTTGCAACAGGCTGAAAGATATTCGCGAACTCCGGAGATTCACGATTTCGGTTCTGATCCTGAATCCGATGAAGAGGCCTCATACCTGGCTACTCACGCCATGGCTATGGCACATCAACGTGTTGGATATGGCCATACTTCGCCATCAGCAACCTTGGCTCTCACTGCAGCCACAAATCTGAACCATCAGGGACGATACACCAATAATCGACATCAGAGACCACAACAAGTTGATGAAGATCTGGAAGAGTACGAGGGAACCAACTCAGACGGTGACGATCCAGAGGCTGAAGAATATGAAGAGGGGGAAGTAGAGGAACCAGAGGAAGAGGAAGAGGAAGAAGTGATGGCTGAGGAAGAAGATTTGGACTCGCCTCTAAACCCCTCGGAAATTGGCCTCAAGGAGATTTCGAACTTGGGAAAGTTCACTGTAAACAGCTACAAGCAAGGTAACGGTGTGGAAGAGTTAAGAAGTGATGATCTCAAACTATTCTGGCAGTAAGTAGATCTCTGACTCTGGATCAATCTTTGGAGTTTGAGAATCAGATGCTAACTTTGATCTAGATCAGACGGACCTTTGCCTCACAAACTCACTGTGTACTTCATCAAGCGGGTATCGATTCGGGCGATCAGATTTCATGTCAACTTCAATGAGGACGAGTCATACACTCCTACCAAAATCGTGTTCAAATCTGGAACCAGCGAAAACAATCTGATTGAGTTTGCCTCGTTGGAGTTGGCGACTCCGGTTGGTTGGCAAGACGTTCCCATCCAAGGATGCGGTGGCGGCATTGATAGCAACACATTAGTGTCGTATGTTTTGCAAATGGCCATTCTCGAAAATCACCAGAATGGCAAGGACACGCATGTCCGCGGCATCAAGATCTACGCTCAGGAGCACGAAGAGAGGGCTCTCGGTGGCAATGGACTCCCGGCGATTGATACAGAGACTATGGATATGGCCTACGGCCTGGATCATAGGGGTAGCTCGTTTGAACAGGAGAATTTGTCAGTTTTTGCGCCTTCTGGTGGACCGACGGCAAAGATGGGCTTAGAGGCAGCTAGGAAGCATCGGCTGATGCAAGATGCATTCTTGGATGAATGGACTATGAACTCGAGTCTCAAGGGCTCCGGATCGGTTACCTCGTTGACCTTGAGATAGCTGAGAAACAACAGCCCCGCTGGCGATGGCGGCTAATTCGCCAGGAGGATTGCTCGGTGGCAAATTTTGTAGTTGGGGTTATGGCTACTAAAAGTGGACATTTGCCTCCGGTGGCAAAGTGGAACATGATCCGATGCATCCATCATGCTTCTACCACCGTATAGTTGAGTTGTATAGTAATCAAATTGTGTAATAGTCGGATGACAACGGTTGACCGACTACATTTAGACTGAATAGTATAATGACCAGACATATCCAACCAGTGTCTCCAGATAGACTAATAGCATACAAAGTAACGAAACAAGACTATCCAATGTGTATGTCTCTATCATGACGCTAATGGGATAAACAGTTGGTGATGTGGCTGTGTTCGGGCATCTAACAATATTGAGACTTGATATGCGGAGCAAATGCCTTGCATGTAAGCGACTTTGGCATTGCCCGGTATCAAAACGGTTGTTGGCTCCTGAACTCGATGGACTTGAATAAGTATGTAAATCATGATGCTGTAACAAATAATAAAGTATCTACTCAAGCATATTTATCATTGCTTGTATGTCGTATAGTTCAGATGTCACGAACCTCGTATAGTACGAAAAACGGGACCCGGATTCTGGTCATCGCCTATCTAGTACCAGGTTTTTGGGCGGCTTTAAACCTGCCCTACAGTTGGTCTATCCACAGCAGTTGGGAGAAAAAGTGAGGCTGAGGTTAATTGCACGGTGATTTATCTACGACGTTGAGAAACTTTTGTCACGGCTCTGAAAATGTTGTTCGACTCCGAATAGTGTCTGGGTTCGGTGGATCGCGTCTCGGTCCATCGGAGCCGGGGTGGAGAGTAGAGACTGTAAAGACTGAAAACTGGTTGTGATATTACCGATCAAAGACATAGGCTGAAAGTGGGGACTATACAGCCTTCTTTTGAAAGGCCGAAAAAAGCAACTAATGGAGGGTCAGCCCGCACATAAATCTCTTGGCTCGAGATTATCAAGTGTTGTTGGCAAACTCTGAGAGCTCATCTATACTGTCAGTGTTATAAAGTTGTCAGATCCTGTGTCAGGCGGTTAAACTTTCTGCTTGTCTTGTAAATTGAGATTTCAAGGCTTCATGACGATGATCTAAACGCCGCAAATGTCCGAAAGATTCCACAAATATTATACAATATATGACATTAAGTGGAAGCAGATCACTGCAGGCTCGGTATTTTTCACTGCAAACGGGCAACACCATCCTGATGATCCTGGTAACTGGTAACTGCTGCGGCCCTGAATGGAACGTGGAGATTGTAATTGGTGGTACAAAGACCCTGTGACAGGAATTAGAGACATGGATCCGGCTTGTCAGACAAGCCCCATTTTGGAGATCTTGAAGCACTTACCTTGATTGAGTTGTTGTGAATCAATTGTTAATCATGTGTGGGAAGAGATCGCTCCTATTGGTATCCAGATGCAACTAAAATGACGTAGTTACTCTTGATGAAATGTGACTGTACATTTACGCTGCTGAGATTGTTGGTAATTTCTAAGTGTTGGTGAAAGAATCTGCGCCTTAGACAGCAGAATAGTTTTTTTGGCCAATTAAGATGGAAGACACACGATGTCTGAGATAGTACAGAGGGAAGTCACTGATGAAAAGGGCAATGCAACTTCCTGTAATGATCGAGACTCCACGTTTTCTGTTACTAAATAGTAATACTTAGTTAGAGGTGTCCCCCCCCCCCCCCCCCCCCCCGTGAAATTTCCTTCTCCATTTCCATCATCTGTTTCACGCTTTTTCACGTTTTCCATCATCGCTCAACCTGCTTGTGAACTACTTCGAGCATTATTGAACTCTTATCATCATTGTTCTATCAACCGCAGCTTTCTCTTTTCATTTAATCCCGCCTGTTAGGCATTATCACTACAATGTCTACCTCTGCTCGTTACGAGAACGTGCCCTTAGAGTCGACTTCCACTGTCCAATATCACTCGCAGCACGGCGCCCGCTCCCGCGATGACACTAAGCCTATTACTCACCCCCCTCGTCCTACCGTGCCGATGTACGTTCAACCTCCCGGAAAGAACGATCTCCAGGAATCCTATGCCCGCATTGTCGCCGAAGATAGCAACCCTAAGGGGTGGTACGGTAGTTTAAGTAAATCATCTCTCTTCAGTTTTAGATAGCTGGACATGGTCTGCCGCTGCTGCGATTTGGGCTGTTCTAACTCTCAAGTTTTCAGTCAATTCTCTCGGTATTTGCATCGGTATTCTTGGTGCCATTCCTTGCATGCCTCTTCCGAACCCCTACAAGGAGGTAAAGCAAGGCCATGTTGGTCTCATCAGCAAGTTCGGCAAGTTCTACAAGGCAGTCGACCCCGGTCTTGTCAAAGTCAACCCTCTTACTGAGACTATACTTCATGTTGATGTCAAGATCCAGACGCTCGAGGTTCCCACTCAAACTTGCATCACCAAAGACAACGTGTCTGTCACCTTGACCTCTGTCATCTATTATCACATCGTCGCTCCTCACAAGGCTCTGTTCGGGGTCAAGAACGTCACACTCGCATTGATTGAACGTACTCAGACCACCTTGCGTCAGGTGATTGGTGCGCGTCTTCTTCAAGATGTCATTGAACGCCGTGAAGAGATTGCTTCGCATATTCGTGAAATCATTGATGATGTTGCGACGTCTTGGGGTGTTCACGTTGAGAGCATGTTGATTAAGGACATGGTCTTCTCCTCCAGTCTTCAGGAGTCCTTGTCTATGGCTGCCCAGAGCAAGCGTATCGGTGAGAGCAAGGTCATTGCTGCTCATGCCGAGGTTGAGGCTGCCAAGTTGATGCGTCAGGCCGCCGATATCTTGTCGTCTGCTCCTGCCATGCAAATCCGGTACCTAGAAGCAATGCAGACGATGGCCAAACAGGCCAATACCAAGGTCATCTTCTTGCCTGCCCCAAACCAAACCATTCCCGAGTCGCAGCTCACCGAAGCCATTCAGTATGACGGTGCTCAGAATAACTCGACATTGACCAACTCCGATCCCAGCTTCGGGAAAGCTATCTCTGCAGTGAACATTGACAAGGCATAAACATGTGATATCTCTTCTTGCTTTCCTAGTATCTTAGTATATCCTTAAGTATTCCATGGCCATTTCATTGAAGTACCTTTGTGGAACTATAAGCCTCTTCTGGCCATCACGTGTGCAGCGTGACAACTACTTTCCCCAATAAGAAGCTTGGCCATGCTAACACCCTGATGTCCTTTTCCTCTTTTCATTGTTCATCTTTAATGTTTCGCATTCTCCATCTTCTAATCTGTCCTTGGAGAAGTGCATGTTTTTTATGACTCCGAATGATAGCAATCAGAATTGACGTAGACATCATTGTTGTACGCTATCCTTGACTACGATTACGGCCCGTCGTTTTTATGGTCTCTATTTCGCAATTGACGATGTTTGAGAAGGCGGATGTTCCTTTGTTGTTTTCCTTTTGTCTTGTATCATTTAAGTGCCATCAAGCTTGTCATTTTTTAGTTCTTTTTTGAATGATAGTTTTGAATGTTCTCAAATTGTATTGGTACCCAACTTACGTACGGTCCTACCGCGTTGTCACTCTTCCTTCTTTAGTTTGTACGCAATGTCGTTAAGTTCCCTACTCTGGCTATGGTCCATGGTATAAGATTGGATATTGAATCAGGAGTTGTGTAGTGGAACAGGTGTCAGAACACCTCATCTTTATCGTAATAATTGAGCGTTGTATTCCTATTATTCACATTTCCATGTTTTCATTTTGATCTTCACATGGTATCTATTTGCAAAGTGACATTGTTTGGAGGTATGAAAAAAGTAGTTCTTTTAAATAGACACATTGTAAACACCGATCCGACGACGCCGTAACACGAAAAAGCAAGTCAATAGAGAACCCGGTCTCCACGGGGAAACCCCGAACACCTGGACACGGAGCAACCCGTGTGGACCACGCCTTCCGAGAACACAGGAAATACTGATCATCTCTGTGGTTCTCCCCGTACATGATAAAAAAATAGACGAGTGGATTGAGAAGATTGAGAAGATGATTTTTTGTGGGGGGTATAGGTGATGAAAGGATCGGGGAGTCAAGAAAGATAAGATAATGGAGCAAAAAAACGAAACAAACCCAAATAACAGACCCGAGATATGCAGATGAAACAAGAAGAAACGCAATGGTACATGTAGAAAGTAATCAGAAGACATTAAAGAACGAAAGCATTTTTTGAGGACTGCTGGATATCATTATGCCGTCGGCAACCGGGCATCAGAGTAACAACTCTAACATCCCCAGATGCAGACTAAGCAATTAGTCAGCATACCGTGCGTCTTTGCTCCAGCGGTGTAACAATCCTCGTTTTTTATTCCTTCGAAGTCTTCTTCTTCTTGCTCTTCTTCTCAGCCTTGGAGGGCGTCGACTCCTCATCGCGTTTGCGCTTAGAGTCCTTCTTCTTGTCCTTTTTGCTGACAACCTTGATAGAGCCGTCAGCATTCAACTCGATATCGCCACGCTCGTACTTGCGCTTGAACTTGGAGACGGAGATGCCGGCCTGTTTGGCGAGCTTCTCGTACTCTTCATCGCTCAGCTTCTTGGGGAGACCCTCCTCGGCGTCGGAAGAGTCGTCCATCTTAGTGTCTTCATTGATCTCCTCGATGAAGGGCTTCTTGGGAATTTGGGCAACAGCATCGACGTCAGCATTATACTGGCGCTTCTCACGGATGGTGAATTCGCCGGGTTGGAGGACCTGGCCATCAGGGCCGACGGAGACACCCTTGGGAAGAAGGGGCTTTCCCTCTAAAGTGCGGAGCTTGTTTTCGAGCTTGGTGCGCAAGTTCAGACCAAAGAAAGCGCGCTCCTCCTCATCGAGCTCGTACTCCTCGTCAATGACCTCCTCACCGTCCTCATTCATCTTGGTAGCCTTCATAGCATCAACACGAAGACCAAGGGCGGTCTTGGCGGCGAGCATACGAGCAATCTTACCCTTGTACTTCATCGGGGCCTGACCAACAAGGGAGGAGTTGTACAGGATACCGTACTTGGGGGTGTTGTGCTTGGTCTTCAAGGCACGGAACAGGGCCTTCTCGGCACCGAGAATCTGGATGGTGGAGGCGGCGGACTTGGATAGGTTCAAAAGAGAACCAGTGTGGGCGATCAGCTTAGCGCCGACTAGGTAACCAACTAGAGCGGTCAGGTTAGGAGCAATGGCGCGCATGCGGTTCTCGACGTAGGTGGCAAGCTCAGTACGGTGCTCAGAGTAGGTAACGACTTGCCGGGCAAGAAGCTTGATGTTCTCCATATCCTCCTGGTCGACATCGGTACCCATGGAGATCTCAGCAGCGGCCTTGACGGCCTCAGCAATGGGATCGGGAAGAACAGTGGTTAGGTCAGCAGTAGCAAAGGTATCACGGCGACCAGTTTCAATGATGACGCGGGCATAAGCGACGTTATCGGAGATGTGACGAGCCATCTCAGGGAAGTGCCAACCATACCACTCCTTAGTGCGCATGGCCATGACGTTGAGGGCCTGATCGAGGTCCTCCAGATGCTTGACAGCGTGAATAATCATAGAGTCGACCTTGTCCTCGGTGAACTTGAGCTTGTAGCGATCGATAGAGTGGGACAGACCCAGAGCGACGCGTTCGAAGGTGGAAGCAGTTTCGGGCATAAGGGCGTTCAGGTTCTCTCTGATGGCACGGAAGATTTCTTCAACGGAACGGCCAGCGGCGGAGTCAGAAGCGGCGATAATCTCCAGCTTTTCGAAGCCGGGCAGCTCCTTGAGCTTCTGGCCGAGGGCCTTATCAGCCAGAGCAAGAGAAGCGTGCTTCTCTTCTTTAATCTCTTGGAGGAAGTCGGCGAGAAGCTGGGGAACCTTGACGTTGCGGGAGGACATGGAGGAAACCTCCTCGAGGGCCATGGTAGTGTTTTCATACTTGCGGAAGTCCTTCAGCTTGAACCTATGACAACCCCATGATAATTAGCACATTGACTCCTTAGTAATACAGAATCAAGACCCTAAAAGTATTTGAAGGTACTAAATCGCATTGTGGGTGGCTAGTTATGGGAGTGAGGGGTATTTACATCTCGGATACTGCCTCGAGAGAGGCCAGCTTGGAAGACACATCATCGCGGATGTGCAGCTTCTTGTCGGCAGCCTTGAATAGACCGTAACTATAATCCAGGATTAGTCAAAATCTTCTGCATTTCAGTATATCTCAATGTGTGAACAGATTTGCGATACATCGCATAGCAGGATAATGAATTTCGGTGAAGGACGAACGCACCCCGCGGGAGTCTCAGACAGAACGTAGAGAGGCATTATGATTTTTTTTGACAAATATAAAATCAACAAACAGAAAAAACAAAAACAAATATTACCACTCTTCCAAATGGATCTCTCTCGTGGTGGATATGGGTCGAGATGTTCAGGCTTGAGAAGGAGAGATTTGGAAATGTGTACAGGAAGACTAGATTTTACCAATAGCGTAAACCAAAAATTTTTATGGCAAGCTTCAATCGCCCAAAATTTTCTTTATCGGCCCCGTCTGCGGTTATCAGTGAAAAGTGGGTCTAACACACGCTTACATCAGCCACTCAAAGCGCAAACTCTCGGTCAGAGCGACATGGTTGTCAGTTGGAGGAATTTTGTTGTCAAAGATACATGATGAGATAAAATAATACTGCTTCTATTGCCCGAATTCCCACTATTAAGCTTATGATATATTGCACTCTACCCAATTCTTTATCATGAAAAAAACGATATGTTCTTATGTATTTCATCACTTGATCATTCACCGAGCGCAGAAGGTCTATGACTAAACGAATAGCATACATAAAATGCCCAAAACAAGCAGTGTGGCAAAACTCCAGAATTCCCCAGGTCTAGCTTTTGTCCTTGCGACTCACCCTCATTCTGAAATAACCCTACCCTTTGCAATGTTGCTGTTACTGGACCAGCATTATGAATCTTACTAATTTTAGGGAAGGTTCTACGGTGAAGCTTACCTTGGCGTGCAATGCCTCAATTCGCTCAGGCTGTGAAAGAGTATTCATTAATTACATCAGACTTCATTGCGCCCATCACGAAAGCACCAGTGCATCTTCCTGTATTAAGACTTCATAAGCCAAACTTGCTATTTTCTATACTCTTTACATCAATAATCACCTTATATCCTGTCGACCTTGATCCACCAACTCATCGCGACGACATTTACCGATTTGCGCCAGCACTCGACCTCATCGCTAACATGGAGGGTTTGTTCTTCAACGTCAACAACGGGTATGGATCTGAATCTCCTCTTGAACGGATCGCATTTCACGGGAGACATGAGATATTGACACCATGGACATAGGTACCTTGAAGGTATCATTAGAGGCTATCGCAACAGCCTGCTCACTTCGTCAAACTACGTAAGTTGCGCTTCATCATACTTCACATTGAAGTTCGACACACTAATGCTTTCGCAAAGTCCAATTTGACCCAATGCGAAACCCTTGATGGTAGGCTTAGTTCCAATCACGAATCAAGCAATCCAACCTAACTGTTTCTACAGATCTCAAGCTGCAACTCGGGCCCGCCTACGGCGACTTCCTTGCTTCTCTGCCTCCAAACCCCTCGACCTCCAGTCTCGCATCGAAGACTACCGATAAGCTTATCAGCGAATTTAAATATGTGTGCGCCAACTCTGTAGGTGTCATGTCAAAATTCCTTGATTACATGACCTATGGATACATGATTGACAACGTCGCTCTACTTATTACTGGTACTCTTCACGAGCGTGACACCCGTGACCTGCTCGAGCGTTGCCACCCTCTTGGTTGGTTCGAGGCCATGCCTGCCCTCTGTGTTGCGACCAATATTGAGGAACTCTTCAACTCTGTTCTTATTGAGACTCCGCTGGCACCGTACTTCAAGGGCAGTTTGAGCGTAAGTGACGTAACCGCAGTCGCGACATCCAACTGAAACTAATCTAAACTCATTGTTTAGCACCAAGATCTCGATGAGCTTAACATCGAGATTGTACGTAATACTCTCTATAAGAACTACCTTGAAGACTTTTACCAATTCTGCAAGGACAATATCGATGCTGTATCTGAGGTCATGCTTGAGGTTCTTGAGTTCGAAGCTGATCGACGGGCCATCAACATTACTCTCAATTCTATTGGCACCGAACTGTCTAAGGCGGAACGTAAGAAGCTCTACCCTAATTTCGGTCGCCTTTACCCTGAGGGCTCTCACTTGCTTTCTCAGGCCGATGATTTCGAAGCCGTGAGAGTAGCTGTTGAGGGCCACCATGACTACAAGAAATTCTTTGATGATTCAGGCCTCAGTGGCGGCTTGGGAGCCACTGCTTCTGATGGAAAGAGTTTGGAAGACATGTTTTATCAGAAAGAGATGGAGCTTTCCAAAGGAGCTTTCACTCGTCAATTCACCCTTTCTATTGTTTACGCATGGGTGAAGCTGCGTGAGCAGGTAAATTATACCTTTTTTTGTGCTTTAGAAACAGATTGCTAACAAAGCGCAGGAAATTCGCAACATTACGTGGATTGCGGAATGTATTGCTCAAAACCAAAAGGAACGCATTGGAAATTACATCAGTGTCTTCTAAGTCGAATCTTCAGTTTGTGTTTTCTTCTTTTTTACCGTTGGGTTTTTTGTTCTATGTGTAACCCTTGATATTCCGACCAGAAAACAGGTGTGGCTAACTGGGTTCATCTCGGGCTGCTTTCATACTATCGTCATTCTGGAATGTTTCAACGTATCTGGTTTCTTGATGTTGCTGGGCGTATTGGCTGTTGTTTTAGAGGCAGATAGGCAAGAGACCATTCTGTATTCGTGGCCATCTCAGCCTCATTTATTACATCTTACATATAGAGAAAAAATAGCTATTTTACAAGGTGCATGCGCACATGTGCCCTCATTCTTAGCCCACCTAAGCATAATGTTCAGCAACCAAATATACAAACTTCCCGGTAAAGCAAAGGCATACTAATACAAACATCTATAATATCGTAGCAAATAGACCCAAACGCGCCAATCATGCAAAACTTCATCTGACCTTACATAGTGATCTGACCCTTCCAGGTGGCAGGAGTAAGACCCAGCATAGCCAGCATATTAGTCCATCTCTCGCTACCACGCTCCTTGCGCTCCATATACTTGAGAAGCTTCTGTCTCTTGTGAACAAGGAGGCGAAGGTTGCGTTTGTTGATCTTGTCACGGTTGGCATGAGGAGCCTCCAGAGCTTGTGCAAGCGCACGGATCTTAGCGGTGAGGATACCAATCTGAACTTCCGAACTACCAGTATCGGGACCGGAGCGTTCGGGCATCTCCACAGTGTTGGGGTGAATCGATTTGGGTTTGGGTTTGAGGGTCTTATCGGTGTTGTGGCGACCTAAAGTATCGACAATGCGACGGATGTTTGCGTGAAGGCGGACGATGGAATTTGTGTTGTCAAGGTTCATAATACGGTTGATAGCCTCAACGGCGCGCTTGTGCTCCTCTTCGTGGGTGAGTTGCGCCTGCTTTTCAGCTTCCGGGTCACTGATTTCCCGGTTCTCACTGTATATCGGTTTGGTGGCGTGGTAGGCATACTCCATAGCGTCATCCACCTCCTTTCGAGTAAGACCATAAGCATACAGATCCTCGGCGACAGGGAGGGGACGTCCTTCCTCAATGACGACACCCTTATCATCGATCTTGGGCTTAGTAGTAGGAGACTGACCGGCAGAGTCAAGAGACTCCACGAACGGCGTGGGCTTACCCCACACCAGATCACCGTCTGCTTCTGCCCGAATAGCGCTGAGTTCCTTCTGGCGCTTGACGTTGGCCTCTTTGCGCTGCTGTATTTGAGCCCATCGGTAAGGATCACGCTTAGCCAGTTGTTTCTTCTCCCATTTGGTCATGATAGTTGCGGTTTGAGTCGTCGGAGGGGCGGGGCGAATGGCGGCAATGGCGGGCCGGGCAGCGGGCCGGACTGTCCATGACAAGGTTAGGATGCATGAAAAAAAAAAGAGAACTAGGTCTGGATTGGTGACTTACGGGCCGGAGCACCGAAGGTGATACCAGTCAGCTTAAGAGGCATGTTTATGTTGTAGGATCGGGCCAGATAGCAAACACCTTCACACCTTACTACGTAATACTTGACTCGACATCATCTTGCATATCTCAAAATTTCCCATCTCCGACGTTGGCAGGACCCACCAGCACGGTTGCAGAATGCGGGACATCCTTGTTACTCAGCCTCGCATAACGCAGGCCCAATTGAATATGAATAGTGTGGCACCCGCGTGGCGCTTATCGATTGCCAATTTGTCTAATAGGGTAACCAGGGCTTCAAAATCCCCCCACAGGAGCACGCACTAATTGAATTTCAGATCCAGAAAATAGTGGGGCAAATTTTTTCGCATGCATAGTAAGATCTCGCTAGGTATAGCGGACTTGGACTTGTCTAATTTTGAATCTCCTCTATGTGATCGTTACCGAACTATCGTCAAAATTAGACAAGATGGCCCCCAACAACCTCCCCTCGTGCTTCGACGCCACCTCCGATGACATTGAGAAGCTTCTCGCTGCTCAGACCCATCTGGGTTCCAAGAACCTTCAGGTCCAGATGGAGCCCTACCTCTGGAAGACCCGCGCTGACGGTGTCAATGTCCTGAACATCGGGAAGACCTGGTAAGAACACTAGTCACGAGCATTTTGGACAGAATGGATATCAGACGCATATAAATGAACTGCAAACGATTTCTCTGGGGAACTTATGACGGATGAGTTGGTTATATGCACGCTCGGAGTGGAATCTAAAATTCCAACTCTGGCTCGGATAGACATAGGAAACAAACATGGGTATACTGACAATCTGATTAGGGAGAAGATTGTTCTGGCTGCCCGTATCATTGCCGCCATCGAGAGTCCCGCCGATGTTTGCGTCATCTCTGCCCGTCCCTTCGGTCAGCGTGCCGTCCTGAAGTTCGCTGCCCATACCGGTGCCACCGCTATTGCCGGCCGCTTCACTCCCGGTTCCTTCACCAACTATATCACCCGTTCCTTCAAGGAGCCCCGCCTGATTGTCGTCACCGACCCCCGCACTGACGCCCAGGCCATCAAGGAGGCTTCCTATGTCAACATCCCTGTCATTGCCCTTTGCGACACTGACTCTCCTCTTCAGTATGTCGACGTTGCCATCCCTACCAACAACAAGGGTCGCCACGCTATTGGTCTGGTTTGGTGGATGCTGGCTCGTGAGGTCCTCCGCCTCCGTGGCACCATTGTCTCCCGCGAGGCTGACTGGGAGGTCATGCCCGATTTGTACTTCTGTAAGTTGCTCTTTGGATGAAAGATTGGAGATTGGCATAGAAATAAATATCGCTAACATTTTATTAAGACCGCGACCCCGAGGCTGAGGCTGAGGAGAAGGCCGCTGAGGAGGAGAAGCTTCTGGCCGCCCCCGTTGAGGAGGAGGTCGTTGTTGCTCCTGAGGCTGGCTACCAGGCTGAGTGGGACGGCGCTGCCGCTACCGCTACTGAGGAGTGGGGTGCCGCTGCCTCTGGTGACTGGGCTGCTGACGCTGGTGTCGCTAAGGAGACCCAGTGGTAAGCGTTGAGCTTCCCTGTTTCGTTACGACAAAAAATACAAGTAAAAAGTCAACAAAACAAAAATGCGGAGAGCTCGGTGCCTGACTGGTGTTACACCTTGATCCTTTTTTCTTTCTTTTTCTTGACATCTCAATCTTTTCCTTTCCCTTTTACATTTTTGTTGTGTACAACTTTGGGATTATAAAGCTATCATCCTGCGCGATGTCATCGGATAGGACCAATCTTTTCTTGGGGTGAACATAGCTGACACTAATGAGGGAAAGATACTCCATCTTCTGGTTTAATTTTGTGACCTTGGAGATGGAGGGAAAGCCCTGTGGAGCTATAGGAGTGGACTTAATCGTTGCTCTGCCCTTTCGGGATCGGGAACCTTATTGAGGCCGCTGAGTAGTGTGTTGTGTGTTGAATGTGAGTGTTTGGAAATGTATCACCTGGCGTTGACGGATAGAAAAAAAATTGGAACAAGATGGTTTTCACTAGGAAATGACGGTTATCTGATGTGTGTGTAGTGCTGTAATGTGAATGCTGGATGTGAATTGTATTTAAGGTGGGCTTGAAGTACATCTGCCCATAGCTGGGTGTCGTTGGAACGTTTGTGCGACGATAGCCCTGATTTTGATAGTATCCCTTGCATTTTAATAAATTGACCACATTGGGCCTACGGGCATTTGTTGCCATATATTTATCACGAAGAAAAACAAGATTTTCATGAACACGGGCATCACCAGCTTTCCCCAGATGCCATCAAAGTCCTGTGAAGTTTCCCGAGCACGTTGTACTTCTTAGTGCTTTGATAGGTCAATATCGTTGAGCTGGCGACTGTCAGGGGTCCTGAAGCCTGCAGTTATAGTGAAGCAAGTTGCTATTTGTTAAACTAACGGACTAAGGTTGTCGGTGCATTTGTTGTATTCCGGCGACAGAAAGCTTTTTTTATTTTGCTGTTTTGAGTGTCAAATAATAATTTTGCCCTTGTCGGAGGATCTGTTGAATTTATTAGTGTATATATTTATTTTGAGTTTTTGGCAAAATTATATAGTGTTTGTTATGCTATAGCAATCGAATCTAGTCCGAAAGCGCGCATCTGGACCTGGGTTTTGAGAGACCCTGCGACTTTTGCGATCAGCCAAAAATATCGTAAACATATTATCGAATATTGTCGGGGTCATCAACGTCATCCACCATTTTCTTTCCATCTGCGGATCAACTTTGTGCCGTCGGTCATGATTTACTTCCCATTCTTTTGCATCGCGTCGGTCATACATGAGTATATTCATATATATACAATTAACAGCATCATTTACCTGACGTCGCCGCACGCCATCAACCTTTAATCTGCGACGTGTAACAATTCACATCGGCTACTCGACACTGATCACCCACGCCATTTACCGAATTCATCCCCGCGATCGCCTCATATACCCCTCGTCATGCGGTTTGGCAAGACTCTCAAGGAGACTGTATATGGTCCTTGGAAGGACAAGTACATCGACTATGCTAAACTTAAGAGCCTCCTCCGCGAAGACAAGTATGATGACGATGACGAGCCCTGGACTGAGAATGACGAGGCTAAGTTTTCCGATGAAATCTTTGGCCAGCTGGAGAAGGTTGCCGCTTTCCATGAAGAGACGTTCAACAACCTGAGCGAGCGCGTCCAGGCTACCTACCTGAAGCTCAAGTCTCTGGCTTCCACCGATGGCAACGAGAGCGAGGAGCCCACCATTAGCAAGGAACAGGCCAAGCAGGTCGAATCAGAACTGGACGAACTTACTGAAGAGTTGCGCCAGCTCAAGAAGTACAGTTCGATCAACTACACAGGTTTTCTGAAGATCGTTAAGAAGCATGATCGCAAGCGTGGTGATCGGTACAAGGTGCGGCCGGTGATGCAGCTAAGCTTGAGCAAGCGGCCCTTCAACAGCGAGAAGAGCTACACGCCTCTGATCAATAAGTTGTCCGTCATGTACTACATTGTCCGTCAGAACTCGGACAAAGGCGATACCAACATTCCCCACGATTTAGATGCTAGTATGCAGGACGATGGCAAACACTTTGCCTACAAGTGTAAGTTTATACTTTTCCCGGGTTTATGCCGGTTGGATCCCATATCCTGATACTACTCTACCATGAAATTTCATAATACTAACATTTCTGAACTCTCAGTCTGGGTTCACCCTGACAACCTGCTCGAGGTCAAGACCTACATCCTTCGTCGTCTCCCTGCCCTTGTTTACGCTGAGCAGTCCGCTGCTGTTGATGACTCCTCTAATGACCCCACCATCACCTCGGTCTACTTCGATTCTCCTAAGTTTGCTCTGTATAATAAAAAGGTTGACCGTAACACTGATGCATCTTCTCTGCGGCTGCGCTGGTATGGTGATCTTGCTTCTGCTCAAACCCTGACATTGGAGGAGAAGAGCGTCAATGCCAATGGCAGTGCCGAGGAGCACAAGCTCGAGATCAAGCAGAAGTGGATTAAGCCCTTCCTTGATAACCAATACCACATGGAGAAGTCCATCGCCAAGATGGAGCGTCAGGGCCAGCAGACTTTGGAGATTGATGAGTTTAAGGTGACTACTGAGCGTATCCAGAAGTTCATCACTGAGCAGAAGCTGTCTCCTGTCCTCCGTGCCAACTACGTCAGAACTGCTTTTCAGCAGCCTGCCGATGACCGGGTCCGTATCAGCATCGATACTGATGTCGCCTTCATCCGTGAGGATACTCTCGATCGGAGCCGTCCTTGCCGTGACCCCTCGTCTTGGCACCGTACCGACATTGATAACAGCAACATGAAGTATCCTTTCCCCAACATCAATCAGAGCGAAGTCTCTAAGTTCCCGTACGCCATCCTTGAGATCAAACTCCGTGAGGGTCGCAAGCGTCCCGAGTGGGTTGAGGATCTCATGGGCTCTCACCTTGTCTATGCCGCTCCCGGTTTCTCCAAGTTTGTTCACGGTGTTGCCTCTCTTTTCGAAGACTACGTCAACTCTCTGCCTTTCTGGATCAGCGAGCTTGAGGGCGACATCCGCAAAGACCCCAAGCAGGCCTTTGACGAGGAAGTCCAACGTCGCATCCAGCAGGCCGAGGACCAGAGCATCGTGGGCAGTCTTTTGGGAAACAAGCTTGGCTCTTCATTCAAGCCGACCACCAACTCTCCCGTTGCCGAGGGCGTCCTTACCCAGCGGGCCAACGCTGAGATAAGCCTCAGCCAGAGCATGATCGCTGCTGGTCTGACTGGTAGTGCCGTCGCTACCAACACCTCCTGTCACGTCGGCGAGGAAGAAGGTGAGACCAGCGGCATCACTGGGCCTATTCGCTCCGGGATCTCCTCTGTCCTCCCCAGTTTCTCCATGTCGAGATACGCGCAGAACCGCCGTGCCAAGAAGCGCCAGGGCTACGAAGTTGAGTTGCCGGAGGGTGTCGAGGAGCCTGAGGTGTGGATCAAGAACTCTGGCGAGCTCAAGATTGAGCCCAAAGTCTGGCTGGCGAACGAGCGGACGTTCCTCAAGTGGCAGCATATTTCCATCTTGCTGGGTGGTCTTGCGGTTGCGTTGTACTCGGCGGCAGACAAGGATACAGTTGCTGAGATTATGGGGATTACGTATATTCTGATTGCGATTTTCGCAGGGACTTGGGGTTACTGGATGTTGCATATACGCAGGCAAATGATTGTGGAGCGGAGTGGGAAGGACTTTGATAACTTGGTGGGGCCGTTGGTGATTGCGGCGGCGATGGTGGTGGCGTTGGTGACCAACTTTACCTTGGAGTTCCGGAAGGCGTTTTACAATGGGGATGGGCCGTCTGTTAACGTTACGTCGGGTTTGGGCCTGGAGCTGTGAGGAAATAGTGATATTCGTGGTGGGAGTGGATAATGAGGGCGTATATGGAAATGTGCTACGTGTTGGATTTCCATGGGTCATGGTATAGTCTGGGCGTCTTTCATTGTTTGTTATCATCATTGCGTGTCGTTGGACTTTCTTTTGTTAGTAAAATATAAGCAGCTTGTTTTGCTTTTCATTTCGACTTTGTTAATGGACTATGATCTGACAAAAGGATTAGATGCAATAATGAGCCCTGTTTACTTTATTGAGTGGGTGTAGCATCGGAACAACGTGCAACTCATTATGTAGCATAGAGTGGATCTGATGCATCTAGAATGATCGTGATTGTCTCCCGCGACTGGCTACAATTGATTTGAAGGAATGGTTGATGATGTGAGGGACATTGAAGGTGGAGTCCGGAGCCGGATTATTTGGGCGTTCATATTACCTGTGTTGATATAAGCCTTCGTTCTTTATACAATAGCATACATCACTACATAATAGAGATTAAGGGTCGATGCATGGTGAAGAGAGCGTTTGCTGTGGAATAGGAGTAAGATTTGACGATATCCCCAAGGACATCATGGACTTAAGTTCCATCGACGAACCATACACACTTGCCAAGTAAGATAGTCTAATCAAACCAGCTATATCCGATCGCTGGTTTTGTACGTCTCATGCTTGATCGCGTGAGCTTACACATTCTAACCAATCACCCGCCAAGTATCCAACACCATGGCCCCACAACACCTTAACCTGCATAAACCCCCCAACCCCGGGCCCGCCCACCTGGCATCACCGCTCACGACTGGATTCAATCTACCGCATGTCTGTCCTGAAAGTCTTTCCACGATCTGTGAGACGAGCAGGTAAAAAAAAAAGTAAATCAATGTCCCACCGGAAATGAACACATGGGGATCACCTTACTGTCTATTGTAGATTTACCTCCCCGTACCATCAAGGACAAGGTTGCGGATTACCAGCCGCGGGTGAGCAAGAGTATATCTCTAGTCGCTTAGTTGATGTCCTTACGCGACCCTGCATGACATTAAGATGTAGATGACTTACGGTGGTCGATCGACACGGCCGCTACTGGGAGAGCATGGCTGGAGAGGAAGCGAAGGACAGTCGGCTAAAGAAATTACTTTTTGTTGTTGATTATATTGATCCGGCATGCATGTTCAGGTCTGTTAACTGTGCCGTTTCTGTGTGTTTGTAATGTCGATTTCCGTAAGGCGTTTGTCTCTAGAGCATTCGGCCATCGCGGTGTCCGTGAAAAACAAACAGAGATGACAATGTCTAATGTTGTTATTCTTAGATATATATTAGACGAGATAAGAAGAAAAAGAATTTACCAAGTGGCGGCTCTTTCCCAAACACATCTAGAGCAAGTGTAGCAAACAAGAGCAGGGC
The DNA here is from genome assembly GCA_002778035.1 of Ambrosiella xylebori. NCBI lineage: Eukaryota > Fungi > Ascomycota > Sordariomycetes > Microascales > Ceratocystidaceae > Ambrosiella > Ambrosiella xylebori. The sequence continues at coordinate 1,083,089 of PCDO01000007.1, forward strand.
AACATCCAAAAACTGTTTCTTTCCTTCTAGTGAAGTTACATTCTGTCTTCTGGTTGGTTGAGAGCATTCCTCCGGGAACATTCTAAGCCTGTCAAGTTTTTTGTTCTTTCTTGGTTCTTTTTTAGTGTCTTGGAAGCTCTTTCGGAGCTTCCCATAGCTCCCAACATCATCTCATCTCCACCTGACGTAGATAAAATAACAGTAAGAGCGGGACAAGAAAACTCCACAATTTAGGCAAGGAGCATGTGGAAGAACAATCTACAACCTCTGCAAGTACTCACTTAGAGTCATCTTGCAGTTCAGTTTCCCTTTTTTTTTCTCTCTCTTTCACTTCAGCAGCGGATTAAGTGCTGGCATCAAATTCTTACCTTCCTTCAATCTTGTTCACTTTGGCCCCAGTCTGCATTCTTGAATCCCGAGAATCGTGACTTTTGTCGGTCGGCATTATTTATGATGTCTTTCGAATACCTTCAATTTGTTCAGTCGCTTGTTAGTATTTCCAAGCAGCTTTTTCTTCGTGGGAGTTTCAGCTCTTAGTGTTATCCAAATTTAAGGCTGGGAAGAACCGGTCTGCTTGTTCGGGTTTTAAGAGGGAGGCTGGGGGTACCAACCCGAAAAGTTCGACGTCACTACAGTGTTGGCTTCTTTTTTTTTTCGCATTCTCGATTTTTCCGGTACATCCAAGTCTTGTTACTTTCTACAACAACCACAGCAACGCCGGGTCTTTCTACCTTCTGTCCGCCTACGGGAACCCTCACCTCTGATCCACAGAGCCTCCGTCAATCTCTACACAGCCCTAGTCGACCTGTCAAGAACTGCCTATCCACCCAACCATCCATCACGATCACTTTCAACCTTCCAGCCCAAATCTGCCCTGTTCTCCCATCAACCCGCACCTAGCAGCACAGCACAGACCCAGCCCAAGAAACTCATCGGCACGATCTAGTAGTAGTACCTGGCACAAGCCAAAGACAAGACAGAGGCTCGTTCCTACACTTCTTTTTCGACTAGGAAGAGCGTTAGTCCCACTAGATTCGCATTTTCCGCTAAGAGAGTTCAACTTCACAGCGCAGGAACAGGAAACAAGACGGACCAGGGGGCCCGGGACTGCGCGTTAAGTGCTTTTTTTTTTTTTTTAATTCTCTCTCGCTGCGCGTGTTAATTCAATATCGAGTGCGCAAAGCTTCGTTTAGCAGAAAATTTATACATTTCCCTGTGTGCACCGGAGTTTCTTCAACTAAATTGCGTGCTTGTCTTGTTATCACAAGCACAAATTTGACCACTGAATTAGCTCCTGGAGGGTCTTGTAGACTGTTTGACACATTCTAAACCAACTCGCAAAATAATCGGGTTTATTCCTTGATAGTCATACTCCGTAATTACGGAATACACACTCGTTTCTTTTTTTGGCAATTGGATCTCTGTGGGGAGAATCCGCACAAATTGCCTACCATGACCGAACGCGAAGATCGCCGGAAGAAAGGTGGCTTTATGAGCATGTTGCGCAGTGTTAGTTTGACGCGCAAACCTAAGGTGCGCATGAAATCAAGTATAGCCAAGTCCCACAGCCGCAGAAATTATGCTAACACACCATATATAGGCCAAGGATAACCGGCGAACCAGCTCCATCGAACCCGGTCTGAACAGACGTGTCTCGACATCGTCGCGCCCAGAGGTTCCCAATGATGCGGTCTCTCGGCGTCGTTCTTACCACACCGAGACTTTTAATCCAGCACAATCCCGGACAGGCCGGTCCAAGGATAAAAATAAGAACTTGGGTATGCGGAATTCATCTGGTCGACTACAGCGTTGGCCTCCAGCAGGCATGACTAGTGAGGATGTCCTGACGGAACGAAAAGCGCAGTTGTTGATCAACCGAGGGGCTTCTACGCACAGGGGATTCAAGCGGCCCATCCCACATTCAGATGACATCTTTTTCCAATGTTACTCTTCGTCTTCGTGTAAGAGTGGTGGTTTAACAGGATTGGCAAATAACAAGGAGATTATGGCGGAGATGCAGTCTATGGTGTTGCAGGGAGTCAATCCTGACAACAGATGGTCGCCATGGTACACAGTAGAGCAGCCCAGTTATACCTTTTACCACGGCTATCTCCCGGGTACCATCTCTCTGAATCAATGGGCCTGGGGCGCCAGCAAGGTCCCTGAAAGAATACAGCTTCGCCGGTCACCTGTGGAGGTCCGTGACACCGATCTTGTCGACATCATGCAACGCCTAGAGAGGCTTCAGGACATTTCTGTGTTTGACGTGGACGAGGAAGACTATGTCTACAAACATTTCATCCGGGATCCTGAGCACAAGTCTCGGTCAGCCAACCGGTCAATAGAAAAGCAAGCACAGGATCTGGCGTACGTATTGTCCCGGCCGGAGTGGATTGACTTTTCTCAAAGTCAGAATCAACTTGTCACGCAGTTCATTTGGATACCGTGTCTGCCTGAGAAGGAGGAGGAGTTTAAGAAGTTCTACCACCAACTTATGTTGACATGGGAATTGCTGTTCCGCTTGACACATCGCAGGCTCCCAGCGGATATCAAGAAGCGGATGATGACGGACATGGCACCGTCGGTGCAGTGGAGTTTGGCGGTAGCGAGGAGGTGGCAGGAAGGAGTGCGGATAGAGTCTTATTCAACGAATCCGAATGATGGTAAGTGGAGGATTAGTCAGAAAGGGGGGGGGGGGGGATCTTTTTAAGTGGGATAAGTGCTAACGAGGGATGATAGTAAAACTACGGTTTATCAACAAAAAGCAACAACAAAAGATGCTGAGACGATTCGCCAGAGAATTAAAGTGGCCAAATCTCAGTAGAACGTTGACTGAGATGCGTGAGTTGGACAACGCTAACGACCTGGTCAAACTCAGTGAAGACTCAATGGCCTTTTTTAGTGGCCTTATTCTCCCGGGAGTAAGTTTTGCACTTGATCTCTACGATTCGTGGTCATCACCATTATTAATTATGGCTTTAGGACTCATTCCCCTATATCATCATGAACACCCTCAGCGATATTGATCCCGATCCCGCTAGCGAGATGTTAGACAACCTTCTCATGGACTACCCCAACTGCGGCTTCCAGTATCGCAATAGCTACACCTACTGGACCGCCACCAGCATTGTGGGAAAGGTCCTTGCCCCTACCTGCAACTCATCTATCGGCGGCTGGGTGGGTCCGGCCCGTCCCATTTCCGACTTTGACCGCACGCAGATTGCCCGGCTAGTTGTCCTGCGGCCGAAAAAGAGGCTACGGGCCAAGGATGTGGAAAACATGTGGGAGGATTCCCACCCGTTGGGCCCACAGGGTGACGAGTATCGAGTTGACGAATATGTGCTACCGTTGCCTAATCAGCAGGATATGGTCGACACGGTGCGCATTGAGCTGATTCAACTGGAGAGACAATCGGACCGGGACCGCAAAGCAGCTTCTAGTGCTGCCGTGGGCAGTCTACCTGACGCCGAAAATGGCCGGCCGGCCACAGCCAAGGATGGGACGCTGTCGGTTATGGGTGCCAACGGGAACACGCCCGAGTGGTACCACGCCCTTGTCATCTTTGCGATTGACGGCATGTCATGGCCACTACGGCTTCAATTTGACGTTTCGTTCATCGCAGCGTGGCCGTGTGCAGACGGGCCGCATCCGTTATTTGTAGACTATGCGTTTGAGAGGGTGTCGGTGGACAAGATTGTGCGGGTGCACAATTGGGGGAATGTGTACAAGGGGAGTCAGCCGTATCGGACGGCGTCGGTGGTGAACGATGAGGGGGATGACATGAAGGTTTTGTTAGTGGAGGCGTTTGGGGTGAAGGATAACGAGGTGTTGGCGCGAGCTTGGTGTGCGCATTGGGGATTGAGTGCGGTGGTGGCGGATGTGGCGTCGACTTGGTAAGTTTTGAGGACATAAAAGAAGAAGCAAAGAACAAATTGCTAACCTACTGTGTTTTTTAGTATCTCGTGTGCGACGAGAGAGGCGTATGCTGCGGCGGTGACAGTGGTGATTTTGGTTGACTCGACGTTGTACGAAGAGGATGAGGAGAATTAGTCGGCTGAGGCTAAGTGTAGGTTTTCTGCGTGGCGTACCTAGATTTTTTTTTTTTTTCTTTTTTTTTCTTTTTTTTTCTTTTCTTTCCTTTCCTTTCCTTTCGACTTATTTTTTTTTTTTGGATTACATTTTATTTTGTTTTTTTATTGTGGGCTGTCGTTATTTTTGATACTCTATTTTGCTGGCTGTTTGTTTCTTTGTGGAATGACTTTGGTTTTGTCAATATGTTATAGATTCATTATTATTATTTCCTCATTTTATGAAGATTTGGGGTTGTTTGTTTTGATGTCTCTGTTCTAGTGGTTGTTCTAGTGGTTTCTTTGTTATGTGAAGGAAGTTCATGATATGGTGTTAGGTAATGGTGATGGTGGAAAGAAGATTTAGGCACCAGAATTTTTGGAGGATGAGGTGCAGATGGATGCAACATTGTAGAGTTTTTTTGGGTAGTTGGTCTACGGGGGGAAGGTGTCAGTGACGGAGTTGCTTTGATACTGAATATATTTTGTCATATTTTGAGAGAGAGAGAGAGATGTAATTGATAGGCTGTGATGTGGAAGCAGAGGTTATCGTTCATGCGATGCCGATATAAGCAGAGTCTCAGGGTTACCGAGAATCGCCCGACGATGCTTTACATAATCCTTCCACAATCTTATCACCAACCTTATCACCAAATAGTAAGTCCTAGATACGGGATAATAAGATAATAAGCTATGTAGTCTAGATCATTACAATAGAAAGCCATCAACTAAATATAACCTTGGCAATCTCCAACAATACGCCGACCCCATGCCATCCTGCCCCCGTCATCACGCCTGTCAATGGCACTCTACCCCACCAACTGTGGTTAGACCTTGTTAATGCCTGTCTTTGGAGACAAAAAAAAAAAAAGACAAGCACAAACGGGGCCGGTAGGTCGTGTCGGACATGCGAGGAGTGACAAAAGATAGATCCTTGGAGAGTAGAGCTTATCGGGGTGAGGATGACGGGTGTAATAAGTTTTCTTTTACGGAGATTTTTATGATGGGTTTTGCCCTTTTTCATTTCGAGGGCAAGAGTTGGTTTGTTGGTTTTGTTTTTTTAGACCTTTTTTTCTTTATGATTGTTAAGAGAAGGTCATCGTGTTATTGGGGGAGATATTTTGATTTGGTATTTTATTATTTACATACTTGATACCGTTTCGACGAGAACAAGCCAACATCATCTTACAATGTCATCCCCAAACAATCACCCCCCCGAAAATCCCCGCCCTCCCAATGTCCAAATAATTCACGCAACCTCCCGCCACGGCCCCCGCCGCTATCAGCTAACCACCGCCTCCCCGCGGCTCCCTCCTGATCTCCGCACACTGGTGTCCTCACCAACATCGCCGACATCCAACTCGTCAGAATTATCAGAGACTAAGGCGAGGGCAAAGGCGCGGGAGGCGACGAGGGAACAGGAGGAGTATAGGCGGAGAGAAGAGATATTTGAGAATGGCGGGGGAGGGGGTGGTAGAGATGTACAGGTGCTTAGTGGTGATAGTGGTAGTGGTGGTGATAATGGTGGTGGTGGTGGTAATGGTGATGGTGGGCATGTCGAGGGGACAAGTGAGAGACATCAGGAAATGTCGGTGCCTGGTAGGCAAGATGGTCGGACACTCCATGATGACGGCAGACCACAAAATGCACAATTGTCTCCCACTTCTCAAAGTCACACCATGTCACTCTCCATAACCAACACCTACACTCCATATATCCCCTCCCCCTCCCCATCCCCTCCTCCCCCTCACAGCTACGGCACCACCTCCCCAACATACTCCCACTACCCCGTCCCCCCCAACGTCTACCCGCCCCATCTATACCACAATTCCCACAATTCCACTTCTGCTTCTACCTCAATACCCATGTACCCCCCCTTCGACGACATGCCGCCCCCACAATATTCCCCCCGCGCCGCCCAATCCTCAGACCTCCCGAGTTCCCTGATGACCACCGAGACAACAGCCCTCTTGCAGTCTCCAGTTGAGATCATACCGCCGAGACATGATCCCGAGCAACAGCGGATGCGGCGCCGGGTAAGGACGAAGACAGGCTGGTGCCGGGCGTGCTTTCGGTGGCTGATAGGAGCAACGTTGGTGGTGGTTCTCGTGATTTGGTCCATCATCTATCTGATCCAGGGGCTCTCCAAGATCGGAGTAAGTAATTATCCCGTCTCATTAGTACCTCCATCCCCATCCCGATACTAACAACTCGCCCTTCCCCCTTCTAGGATATCATCTCCGATGGGTCCTTCCTCTTCGGCCGCAGATATGATACCCTTCCCAACGGCCACGTCGCCTGGGCTCCCGGCTCACTCTGTAGACCCACCCCCCACCGTTACCCTGTGCACTCCTTCCCTCTCTCTACCACTCCTTTTACCAACCTCACCATCGTGCAAATTCTCGACCACTCCCGCGACGATCAACAGCCTAACAGGCCTATCCACCGCCCTTTTGTCTTTGGCGACATCCAGTTGGTCCCTGTAGCGGCCACCTCGGGCAAGAAGAATCCACCCCCAAGCGTCTCGGTGGAGGTTCTATCGAATGACAAGAGACTGGGTGCTAGGGTTACGTGGGATGACACAGTGCAGGCGCTAATAGTAGTTGCCCCGACGGCAGCTCTGGAGCGCTGGAATGACAACAAGGCACCCTGCATGCAGCTCCGCATCACCGTTGCCGTGCCGCCGTCTATGCAGATGGACCGTGTCGAGATATCAGCGACGTCTCTTGAGATGGTTGTGGACCCCAAGGTTTTTGTAAGGGCACAGTACGCCAGCTTTTCGTCAGTCTCCGGCTCCTTTACGGCCCCGGGGCCACTGACGTCGGATGTTGACACTACAATTGAGGCCGTTGTCTTGGGCGTTAGCACTGCTTCGGGCAATATTGACGCTGTGCTCCCCCGGACTGACCACCTAACCGTCACCTCAGCCTCCGGAAATGTCAACGTCAACCTCACCCCTGCATCCCCGCAAACCCCCTCCACCCTGCAACCCTCGATAATCAAAGTCAAAACTCTCTCCGGCCATCTGACCGTCCGCGACAACCTGACCTCTTTCCCACTAAGAGACTACCTCTCCTCCGTCGCAACAACCTCTGGATCCCTCCGCGCTGAATTACTCGCCGGCAGCACGACGTTCCTGAGTACGATCTCGGGACATCTCGAGGGTGTCCTGCAGCCAGTGCTGAACCCGGGGAGTGCCGGGTGCGGGACGCAGATGAAGTCGAGTACGGTGTCGGGGCGGCATGGGCTGGTGTTGAGGGAGCCGGTGGTGGGGGAGTTTCCAAGAGGGGATTCGGTGGGGTTTGCGGTGTTTGAGGAAGGGGATTTTGATGAAGGGGGGCGCGGGGCGAGAGAGGTGTTTTCGTGGCTAGCGACGCATAATGTGGCGGAGCGTTATTCAGAGGGAGAGATTCTAGGGAGGTCAGGACTTGAGCTAGGCGGACGGGAGAGTGAACGAGGCGGATTGACATGTTTGAAGAGTATGCACTCGACGGTGTCGGGGAATCTGGATTTGGCGATGCCGCCGAGTTGGCAGGGGAGGTTTGCTATCAAGACGATGTCGGGGACCATTGATGTGGAGGGGGCTGACTCGGGGATTGACGAGCAGTACGTGGCGCCGAGGACGGTGATGGGGCACAAGGGGAAGGGCTTGTCGAGTTGTTCGATTAATACGGTGTCGGGGAAGATTCATGTGGATCTGGGAGAGTAATCTGTGAGTGTTAGGTTCAAGGAAGCCGAGGCCGAGGTCATGTTTTCTTCTTAATTTCTTTTTGCGTGGAAAATGATTATGATGATGACATATATTTATATATATATAAATATGTAATACAAACGAACAATTGCCCAATCAAACCCTAACCCCCTAAACCCACTAGTGATCCAATGATATCATACATCTTCTTCTTCCTCATCACCCAACCTCATACAGTCGTCTCCCGCTCCGTCGTCCCCTCGCCCAACGTATTCACCACGCTCTGATAACTCCCCAAGAATATAGCCCCGCCAATGGAAATCCACATAACCCGCGGCCCAATCCCCGAGAAGAAAATCCGCATGCTTCCTTCCCGATACGTCTCCCGCAACACCTGCACCACGCTCTTCTTCTCCTTGTCCAACATTGTCCGCGTCTTGAGGACATCCAACGGCGTCGTTGCCGCCGCCGCAACACCGCCCGACACTGACCCGTACGCTGCCGATTCTAGAGCGGGGACGTCTTTGTCATTGTTGTTGATACTGCCGCGACGCACCCGCCCGTACCTCTTGAGTGCTTCCCACAGCGGAAACTGAATAACTGTAAACGGCACCTCACGCATCACCGTGATCCCCCACCCCCGATATAGCGCACTCCATACAGCGGTGATCCCTCCAGCCGCCCTCAAATCCAAAATCGCTGCCAACGTCGCCCGCGAGCGCCCCCCATGCTGTCCTGCCTGCGCCCTCTGCTTGACTACCTCCGTCGGTACGCGCACAGCACACGCCGCGACCTCGCCCGCGCTCGCGGCAACCATGTGCGTCAGGGCATCGGAGGTGACGTTAAGTTTCGGGAGGGCCTTTTTAGTGGACTCGTAGGTGCAGAAGAAGAGGGCGGCGCCGGGGGCGGAGCCAACGAGGGTGGAGCCGATGCCGCGGTAGATGCCGTGGAAGCCGCCGGAGGCGAAGAAGCCGGGGGAGGATTGCAGGCGGGTTTTGAGGGTGTCGAGGGGGAAGAGGGAGAGGTCGACAGTGGTGCCGGCGAGGGCGCCGGCGATGAGGGCGGTGTGGAAGGAGGGCATAGGTGGAGGGAGAGGAATGAAGGAATGAGAGTGGTGAAATGTACCGAGTACTGGCACGTTGTCCCTCTGTTGGTCTTTGGCTTTTTAGTGAGATGAAACAAGGGAAGAAAAAAAAGAAAATTAAATAATATGTTTGACTCTCAAACTCAGCTCATCTCAACTCATTCATTACCGTCTCCTTCCTTCCTTCCTTCCCAAGAAAAAGGGCCTTCCCCACCATGGCTACACAAAGTCCCCACTTCCCTTGTAATTGACCAATCAGCGTTCGCCATCTTTATCAATCAGTCGGCCCGTCGTTGTTGTTGCGCCGAGCGGAGAGGGGGGATTGTCGCCGGGGATAGCCAGTGGTGGAATAGGTAGGCATAGGAAGGAAATTTTGAGAATGGATGGGGTGTTATGCGACGTCGGAAGGAGGGGTGATTATGGGTGGAGTCGGGGGTGTGAAACTAAAGAGAAGGCGTGGTGACACAAGGAATGTTCTGTGAAAATTTCAACCCTCCTCATCACCAACTCCATCCACAACCCAACCCCATAATGTGATTTCTCCCCCCCTCCCCCCCCCGTACAATGCCCACCCCAATCCCCCTTTCCCACTTCCTCGCCACCCTCCGCACCCTCCCCCTTCCAACCCCCCCGCACCGCATCTCCCTCGCCATCTCCGGAGGCCCCGACTCCATGGCCCTCGCCGCCCTCTTTTCTTGCGCCTATACCGCTGACCCCTCACTAGCCCTCGCCGCCCCTCGCATCCCCGGCATCGACGCCTTCATCGTCGACCACGGCTTCCGCCCTGAGTCATCCGCCGAAGCGGCGCTCGTCACCGAGGTTCTCCGGAAATTCTTCCCCAACGTGGCGCCCGTTGTCGCAGCGATTAATTGGGCGGACTACGGGTTTGCGGATGGGAGGGAGGCAGCATTGGCGGGTAATTTAGAGGGTTTGGCGCGTAGGGCGAGGTATCGGGTATTGGGACGGCTGGCGAGGGAAAGGGGGTCCCGGGCGTTGTTTGTCGCCCATCATGCTGGGGATGTCTATGAGACGGTGGTGATGAGAACGATCTCGGGGGCCCGGGGGCCCAGGGGGTTGTCTGGGATCCGCGAGACGGGGGATATCCCTGAATGTGAAGGGATCTACGGCGTGCACCGATCCGGAGAGGTGGATCTCCGGGGAGCCGAAAATGTCAAGTCTTCGGTTGTCCACAGTGAATGCGGAGGTGTCAGAGTGTATAGGCCCCTACTCTCTTTCTCGAAAGAAGACCTCCTTATGACATGCCGGGCGGCCGGTATCCCTTACATTACCGACAAGACAAATCAAGACCCCACTCTGACTCCCCGGAACGCCATCCGGTACCTCGCCGCCAACTACACACTTCCCCGCTCCTTACAAAAAGGCCGAATCTTAAAACTGGCTGCCAACTGCCGGGAGATCCGTGAACAGCAGGATGCCGAGGCCCGCAGATTACTCGGTATGCTGGTGATCACCGCGGACCTCGCCGTCGGCAAGCTGGAGGTTGACGTGTCGAAAGTGGACCTGACAGAAGATTTTCGTCAGTCGAAAACAGCCCTTTGTTTGACAGTAGGGAGGCTTTTGCAGGCTGTGTCGCCGAATCAGCACGCACCCGAACTTAAAAATATCCCCCCGGTCCTCCCCAGGATGTTTCCAAAGCTGTATCCCGGGAACTCTGTACATCCACCGTTTTCCTTCCATGGGTTGCTAGTAACGACGACCACAAGACAAACCATCACGCTGACCCGGCAACCCTTTGCCAAAGATCCCCCCACCATCTCCTTCTCGCCATCTCTAGACCAAAAACAAGATCAGGGAACCACAGAGTTTCCGTGGCCTCTGCCGCAACTTTGGGACAATCGCTTCTGGATCACCCTCCGCTCCACGATTCCCCACCCCCTCGTTATCTCCCCGCTAACCCCCGCGTCCCTCTCGGCCTTCCGGAAGCAATTACCGCGACAGACGGCCACCGAGTTGAAAGAAACATTACGAAGAAGCCGGGACAAGGTGCGGTTTACGTTGCCTGGCATCTACGTTTGCGGTTCTGCCAAGGTTGGAAAAGGTGAGTTGATTGTTGAGGAGAGCGAAAGTGAAAAGATGACGCTGTTGAGTATACCGACGCTAGGTGTTGGCCTTCCGGGTGTTGACCAGTGTCTTGAGACTCGTGTTTCGTTCAAGATGATTGAACCAGAGCTCCGAAGTAAAATAGAATCATAGAAATAATCAAACCCCATACAATAAAAATAAATATTCATACCCAACAAAACCACAAGCAATATCATATAATAATAATAATAATAATCCTGGTATCACACACCCCCGGCCCTGATCACCGACTCACCCTCCTCCCCCATTCACAACCTCCGAAACCGAACCCTCTAGGCCCCATTCGGAACCGCTGCCGGCACCGCCGGCACCACTGCCCCCTCCACTGCCCCCTCCACAGCCGGCGGTACCATAGGCCCCGGCCTCCTCTTCGGCACCTCCCGCATCCCATTCGCTTTATAATACAACACAATATCATTCCCACTCTTCCACACCCGCGCCCTCAACGTCGCTAAGCTCATTGACACCGGCAACAACTGCTCATTACAATACAGCTCCAAATACTCCTCTGGCTTCGGCCGCCGCTCAATCTCTAGCTTCCGCGGCGTCTTCTCAAGTAGATTCGCCGCGTCGGTGCCCGAGGGGGCCACCTCGCCGTTGGCAATTGCTTGTTCCTCCACCGTCATCGGGGGCAACGGGTCAATCTTGTCGGCAATGTACGCCAAGATCTTGCGCACCCGTAACATACGGTTAGCATTGAGCCGATTCGTCGTGTCCAGCGTCGACGAGACCCGCGGGAGATCCCCCATCGGATGTAGCACAAACGACAACTTGACTGGCTCCTTATACGGCAGCGCATTCATGAGTAGGACCTCCCCCAGCCACAACGGGCCCTTGGATTCAATGATGTCCGCGTCGCGGCCTACGGTGCCGACGGTGCCAGTGTAGATGTTTGCTAAGCCGCCGGACGAGGTTTCTTCCTGGATAATAACCTTTGTCGACGCTGGGATATCCAGCGGCGGCGTATCATTCGGTGGCGCCGGAATCACGCGCATCTCGACGAGAGTCCCGGGATACTCGGCCAGTTGCCGGGCATAATCCAAGCGGATCTTTTGCACTGCACCGAAGAATGAGTCGTCGACCGTCTGCATAGGATCCGGACCCTCGTCCGCCGCCGGTTCCTCGGTGGCCTTTTCTTCTGTTGACGGAGCGGGTTTCTCAGCCAATGTTGACGCCGAGCGGTGCTTCTTATTTCCAAAAGACATGCCCATCCGCAGCTTCTTAAACCCAGATCCCTTCTTGTCTTTGTCTTTTTCTTTTTCCTTATCCTTTTCTTTCTCCTTGTCTTCCTCCTTCTCCCCTGCTCCCTTCTCTGATTCGTCCTTGGCCGAATCCAACGATCCCGCGCCCGCGCCCTCCGCAGCCGGTGCTGCCGGTGGCGCAACAGCCTCCACATCATCGTCCTGCTGCGTCACCTGGCTCAACTGTGACATCCTACTCATGGCCTTGCTCAACGGCGCGCCCCCGACCGTCGCGGACACACTCTGCGTCAACGGGAACGTCATCTCATCCGCATTGCCTTCCGGAATCGGCACGATAGGTCCATTCCCCTTGCCCGTCTTTCCTTCGATGAGCCGGCGGCGGTAAATCTCATCTCTTTTAATCTCCTCGTCGATGAGGGACGCAAAGAGATAACGCAGAATCCATTTGCCGAGATTCACACGCTGATCGTCGCGGAATTCAAGCGGGCCGGTGATGGCCGGGTCGAGATTCAGTTCGTCCACATACATTTCAGCATCAAAGCAGTTGAAGGGTTCCAGGATGACCGTCAGACTTCCTGACGAGATATCCACTGAACACCACGGTGCAATCGTTTGCGTAGTGTTGATTTCGGGCAGGATACTTTGCATATCGCGCTGGGCATACTTCTTAATCGGCTTCCCTTGGATGAGATCCCATAGCAGAACCTCCCCAGCGGTATCCTGCGTCAGTACCCGGTGCCGATCATTGAGCATTGTGTACTTAACAAGGCCATTCTGCCCTTCGATGGTCTCCTCGGCAACATGATGGATAGGTTCAGCAGGAAGGGCTTCGTTGATCGTTTCCGTTTCAGTGTTGGTTTCGCCGGGCCGAACAACGGCGGGCAGATCAGCCATATTAGAGATGCGAAGCACACTGGAGGCAGGGATCCGCATGGGGAGGACAACAGTGGCAGTCGTGGCAGTCGTGGCGGCTGTTGTCGATGAGTGAGAGCGGTGATGGCGCGTCTGGCCCTCGACAAGGCCGTTGCCGGTCGTGACTGGACGCGCCAAGTTGACATCATCCATGTCCACGGTGGCCCACCGGTTAATTGACGAGCTCGCCGTTGAAGTCCAAAAATACTTGTCCGCCGGCGCCAGTCTCAATATACCGTTGTTCTCCTTGGCAACAGCCAACGAAAGTCCCCGATCCATGTCTTCCTGGACCCCCCGTACGTCCGTCTTGACAATCAGCCCATCGCGATCCGCGCTGTAGAACACCGACAAGTCCGGCATTTCCGATGCTAGAGACCAAACGCTGGCATTGTGCATGCTGTACGAGTACATGCAGCGGCCGGCCATCACACTCCACAACTTGACCGTGTTATCCGAACTAGCCGACAACACTAAGTCGCCGTTTTCACTGAGGAGAATGTCCCTAATCATATCGGTATGCCCCACAAACTTCTTCACCATACCACCACCGGCTCTTGGATCCAGCAGCCGCACAATAGACTCGGGCCCACCACAGGCCACTAGATTTCGCGCCGTCGCTAACGCATACACTGATCCCTTCTCCACTTTTTCTTCCCCGCGCACGTCGAACTCCAACGTCATTCCCTTCCCATTCAAATCCCACAACTTAACCTTCCGATCGAGACCCCCCGACGCCACCCACGGGCTCTCTGGCGGCGCTGAGACAACCTTGACAAAGTCAGCATGCTCGCCGATCTTATGCGGCTCCGCCGGTGATGCGGAGTCGGGCCGCCAAAGTTTGACGGTGAGGTCAGAGGATGCCGAGATGACGGCACTGTTATTTTGCACGAGGCATATGTCATTGATCCAGTGTGTGTGTGCCTGAGAATTCAAGCGGAGAGTCGACTTTGACTTTGCGGCGGTCGGCGTGGGTGTCGCTGGTGTCGCCAGTGAAGATGAATCGGTGGATACAGACGGTTTCAGGTTTAGATCGAGGTTGAGGTCCCAGGCGCACAATTGGCCGTCGCGACCGCCCGAGTATCTAATGGGAGGGGTAACACGTTAATTTATAGCGGGGTTGACCAGGAAGAAGACGGGAAATTGATAATCTTACAGTATAGATCGGTCCCGGTCAACGGCCAGGCCGCTAACGCCGAGCCGGTGGCCGCCAGAGGCAGAGCCGTTGGTCGATGTGGGAAGATCGAGGACTAGTTGTCGTTAGATGACTGACGGTGGCACTTTGTTTCATTGGTTCAATCGGTTGTCCCATGACACACCGTAGCTGATGCGCTGCCGCGCCTTCTTGACCGCCATCGTCGAATTGGTTCCTGTTATCGTCACGGTCGTCCGACCTCGTTTATGCCCTCACCGCTTTTGTAATTGAAGATTGCAACTGGTCTTATCCGACGGTTCGCTGATAGGACTAATTCGGAGCTCCTATGCGTCAACTAATTAAATTGCCTCAAAAGATCAAGTATGGCCGGTAACATAGACAGTACCGAAAAAAATGATTCGAAAGTAAATATCTTAATGTAAGAAAAAAAAAGAGAGAAACAATACAAAAGAAAAACTCACGATATCCTAATTAACTTGACAATCCGCTCGCCAATGGAGCTCGAATAATGCTTCCAAATTCCGCCTCGATTGATCACCAAATTGACGGCGATTCAAAAAAAATATGGAGCTACTATTTCGAGGACAGTGTTTCAGACCGTGCGGGCTTATTGTGCACTGTCTATGGCATGCCGGCGTGGGGGATTGTATTGGTACTCCCAGATCTTTGTGTGACGGTGGAGATCGGGCATTGTGCAACGCACATGTGATTATGGTTTGTTGGATTGGTTTGAGGCTGTCAAAGGCATAGATGGAGTATATAGTGTATCATGTTATGTTGGTTGTATTACTCAGTTATATAATGTGAAGTCTAGGCTGTGATTTAACCCTAACAGTGGATTTCTTTTGAAGGAAATTGATGATGGAAATTACGGACAAATAAGAAAAAGTAAAGGTGCTATCAGGCTGTCTAGACCTGTTGACAAATTCGATTAGATACATCAAACTATGCTTTTTTGAGCATCAACACAAATGCCACTTAATCAAGACCGTATGGGTTGATTATCATGGAGACTGGCCATTCATGTCATGCTTAATGGCAGACTCTGTAAGTCTTTTTTTTTCGAATACTGTTCTGCCGCAAGTCACATGCGTATCTGATCTGCATTCAATGGTCCCATATAATTGATTAGATCCATGTGAGTGCAGTGTCTGGAGATCAATCAAAGTTGTGCTGACATACATTGGAATTCTTGTCACCAGATGCTTTATGAAGCACTAGTTGAAATTTTTAAATCGTAGGAGTAGTTGGTTATTGCTAGCAAAGTAGACTTTTAATACATGAGATAACCCTAGACAGCCAAATATTGTACGACCAGATGGAATCCATAGATAGTTGGATGCGTCTAAGATCCAGTAGATAGAGGTTTACCATTTATACCAGCTCCATCATAGGGCCATTATCCTATAAGCAAACATCAGATTTGTTGGAACAATGTCTTGGTTACAATGCCTTTTTTGATTAAGATAAAAGTCCTTGGTGATTCATGTGCATGGCCGAGTAAAGAACTACCGTCTACAGGAGAAATCTAAGCCAATATTCAATAAAATTAGTGGGCCCGAGTACAAAGGAAGTTGGTGTCTAAATGCTATTAAATACAAGTGGAGTTCAACTTGAGAGACATAGGATACCGTACAACGGCTTGAGGGAGAAACGGGGCTCCGCAGAATGGTATTCTGTTCCAGATAGAGTTCATACCGGTGTTAAGACCTCAAGTAGCATAGTAAATCTAACCCATTTTAAATATATAAAAATCTAGTCTAACATGCATAAAACATGTCATCTTCTCCAATCACCGATGTCGTGACGTCGTGTTCGTCAACATCGAAATCCTTGCCGTTGTTCCTTACGTGATGTCGATCAACCCCTGCGTCTTTCTGGAATAATACCCTTCCCAATTAGGGAAAACAAAAGTAGAGAACACCTTAACCCCAAAGCAGTAGTTCTTACTACTAACCCACACCTTTTTCTCCCCTCCCCCCGACGCGTCGCGATATTCCCCACTTATTCTTATACCTCAACCAAAATACAACCGAAGCAATGGACGCTCCGTTTCGTTTGCAACTATCTAAGAGAATGAAAGAAAGGAATTTCAGGGGGTTTTCTTGTTTGAACAAGGAGAGGGTTTACCTGCTCTCTGACTGACGGGACGGACAGGTGCTTGGCAGGTTAATTACTGGGATTTGGGTATGGCGTAAAGGGTTTTGAGGGCCTGTGGTTGCAGTTGTGGAAGGAAGTCGGATGGTTGGCAATGAGATCATCGGGTGTAGATGTATGTAAGTTCCTGCTGAAAAGCGCACCTACGCTAAATTTTCGACTTCACAAAAGTTGAGTCTTGAGCCTTGCATTTTGTATCTGGAACCTCGTTTCTGGTCGAAGCCGAGGCTGTTATCTGAGTCTTTTTTTTTTGCTCTTGACCATCAGATTCTTCATTGCAACACTATTGTACCATCTCTCT
This sequence comes from Ambrosiella xylebori, assembly GCA_002778035.1. Taxonomy (NCBI): domain Eukaryota; kingdom Fungi; phylum Ascomycota; class Sordariomycetes; order Microascales; family Ceratocystidaceae; genus Ambrosiella; species Ambrosiella xylebori. Next base: position 1,099,759 of record PCDO01000007.1, read on the forward strand.
AGTTTCGTATCTTTTGAATCTTGAATCAAAACGTAAATTCAACCCTGTCTATCTGAATCCGCCGGACAGAGTATTTTGATCGTTGGTGTGCTTTTACAGCCACTAACACTCCTCACAATAACAAACCAACAATTAACTCACAACTATCGCTATATCGACGCACTCAATCCAACATATTATAATCGAAAATTTCTACTCCATAATATTGTCCGCCATATTATCTACATATTCTAATATTATCGCTTCTCGAGGTCATCTGCATGCTTGCATCTGCCCGTCGGCGTCGCAAGAATTTCTCACCGCGTTCGTCGACAAGCGCTCCAATTCACCTAATCATCTCCTCAATACAATCTGATCCTTCCGTCTGAATGAAGTCTTGAATATGCCTACCATCGAAGTCTCTTCTCATGAGAGCTCCAGCCTCCAAGATGTCGCAAATGCGCTCCTCAAAGCTAAGCGTGTAGTCGTCATCACCGGCGCCGGGATCAGCACTAACTCCGGTATCCCGGTATGTCTCAACTTACGACCTCCACCATGCTTCCGCTTCTGACTAACAAATGTGCATCTCTATAGGACTTCCGCTCCGAGAACGGTCTCTACTCTCTGATCCAAGCGCAGTTCGATGCCGCTGCCCGCGCCGACTCGACCCGCGACCGCGACGATTTTCCCGAGACACAGCCCCGGAAACGCCAGCGGACTGGTCTCTCGACGTCCTCAGGTTCTGGAGAGGGCTCCCGGGTACATTCGGATGACGGATCTAGGGATGAGATGGGGGCCGAACTGATAGCAGCAGCAAGGAAATTGCAGGAGGAACAGGAGGGAACCGCAGCGCCATTTACATCAGATCCCAAAATGGGAGGTCAAATGCAGAGAATGTCGCTTGGGGCGAGCGCGTTATTGTCGTCGCCGTTATCTTCGCTTCCGGGTGGCTGGGAGCAGTATGAAGACTACATGGGCTCAGATATTGAAGATAGCGAGGAGAAACAGGAAGACAATGAAGGGGAATATTCGGATAGTCAGCGCTCCAGGGCTCTACGCACGTTGCCAAACATCAAGGGCAAAGATTTATTTGATGCACAGATCTGGTCTGATCCGTTGCGAACATCCGTTTTCTACACATTTGCGACGACGTTACGACAAAAAGTACGAGAGGCGCAACCGACGCCCTCGCATCATTTTATCAGCCACCTCAGAGACCGTGGTAAGCTGGTCCGGTGTTACACACAAAACATCGACATGATTGAAGAAAAGGTGGGCTTATCAACAGAGCTTGAGAAAGGTCCTGGCATGCGCAGTAGATTTACGCGGAAAACTACACTCCAAAGAGCCGAGAGTATGGTTGCTATAGAGTCTGCAGCCACCACTGAGTCGCCTAATGACTCAGCAGATGAGACGGAGAGAATATCCGCCTCTCAACCTCTGCCTAAGCTTTCCAGAATATCATCCGATCTCTCACAAATGGAGGAAGATTGTCCTTCGCAATCTCAAGGGGATTTCGAGGATGCTGAACGAGCCAACGACAGACGATTAAAATGTGTCACTGGTGTGGAGTGTGTTTACCTACACGGCTCGCTGGAGTATCTACGGTGTTTTGTCTGTGCTAAGACGTGTGAATGGGACTCGGTGGAAGCCGAGACGATGAGCGGTGAGCAGCCAGAATGCCCGCATTGCGCTGGTGCGACGGCCGCTAGAAAAGAGCGGGGAAAACGGGCATTGGGCATTGGTAAATTGAGACCTGATATTGTTCTCTACGGTGAAGACCACCCTAAATCACATCTCATTTCTCCCATCATCACCAACGATTTGGCTGCGGCTCCCGATATGATGCTGATTATGGGCACTTCGTTACGCGTTCACGGTCTGAAAGTCATGGTTCGTGAGTTTGCTAAGGCTGTCCACAACAAAGGCGGCCATGTGGTCTTTGTAAACTTCACCAAACCCCCTGAGAGCATATGGGGTGACGTGATTGACTACTGGGTGTCATGGGACTGCGATGCTTGGGTTACAGATATGAAGGAACGAATCCCGTTGATGTGGGTCCCCATCGGTGAGGAGGATGAGTGGAAGCGGAAGCAAAAAGAAGTTGCCAAGGCTGCTGCTCTTGAGGTCAAGGCTGCGGAAAAGGAAGCCAAAGCCGAAGCCAAAGCAGCAGAGAAAGAGGCCAAGGCTGAGGCTAAAGCAGCGGAAAAAGAAGCGAAGGCTGCCCAAAAGGCTGTTGAAAAGGCTGCAAAAGAAGAGGCAAAGGCTGCTGAAAGGGAAGCTAAGCTTGAAGCAAAAGAGCGGGAGAAGCAGGCTAAATTGGAGGCTCGTTTGGCCCAGCGGTCGGCAAAGTCTGGTTCGGCCAGTTTGACACCGAATGGTTCCGTGGAGCCTGATGGCAAGTCTTCGGATGGTAGCTCTGTCGGTAAGACTATGGTTGTCAGTCCTGATGGGACGACGATTCCTAGACCTAAGCGCAAGTGCACAAAGCGCAAAAAGCATGAGGCTGATACAAATTCTTCGATTGTATCAGCCGATCATTCTGGCGACCAAAGTTCGGTCATGTCATTGAAAGATTCACGGATAGCGTTTACAAACGGTCTGCGTCCATCGAATGCGCCTACTTCGGCTCCTACTTACACGGCTTATGCGGCTGAAGTTGAGAAGAGGCGGGGGGGAAAGTTAAAGACCGAGAACGTGGGACAGTTAATTGAGGAATCAGGCGATGGTTCCAAAAATGCGGATTCGTTAACTGTGACGTCCATGATACAACCTGAGTTACCAGTTTATCCGTTTATCCCGATGAGTGCCCAGAAGAAGACGTTAGAGGAAACACAAGATGCTGAAAACAGAAGACGATGGCCATCTGTGGACTCTACAAAAATGGATGATGCAACGGCCCCGGAAGACAAGTCTCAAGCACCGCCATTACTACACAATCCTTTTACATCGCGTGCGAATTCTTATCTACCACAACGAGCTCCGCCATTGCCAATTGCGTCAACGACACCAAGAACTACAGAGACACCAACCACGACACAAGCATTTACCCAAATCGATCCCAAGTCTACAGTTGAATATGGTCCGTTCAAGTTTGATCCTTTCAACCCCAGCAAAAAGATACCTCGTAGAATGTCGATGAACATGATGCCTCCGATGTCGACTTTGCCAAGGTCACGGCGACCATCTATTTCTGATTCTTTGAGCAAATTTGCTGCCGAGAGCTCAGTCTCTTCTCAGACACCCCGGCCTCGCGGTCACCGGAAGACACTATCGTGGACTCAGAATCCTTTTTTCATGCAAGATTCACTTGTGGGCTCTATGAAGTCACCCAGAAACAGCATTAGCGGCGGGTTAGGCCTTGGTAGTTTTGGTAGTGGCTTTGGTGGCGGCTTTGCCAGTGGTTATGGCAGTGGATTCATGTCGAATAAACCTAGAACGAAGTCCATGTCCCACTTTGGTTTGCAAAGACCATCGGCGTTGTCCAGTCTCATGGAAATTGAGAAAAGCAGGCAAGAAATGGAGTATATTCACCCTACGATTGAGCAGGATGATGATGAACTTGAGTTGCCCAAGTTGCCTTCTGAGGAGAATTCGGTAGATATATCGTGGGGCCCAGAGGATCAATTGGCGGCAGAGTCGGAGGTGGGGAGTCGCCCTATTACGATGGAGGCAGTTGAAGATGAAGACAATGTGGCTGTTGAGGACAAGGAAGAGGAGGAAGAAGCAGATGTCACGGTTACGGAGGCTACGGATGGGGACGGTGCTGTGGTGATCAAATCTGAGTTTAGTGTGGAACCCGAAGTGATAGCTTCCAAGTTCTTCGCAAAGCCCAAACCCGAACCATCCACGGAGACTGCCAGTCAAGAACCTGCTCAGGAGCCCGAAGATACACCCATGTCCACTGATCTTGAAACTGTCACGGAATCACCCACTCCCGAAGGGGCCAAGCCGGTTGTGTCGACATCGTCCAAGGTTGCACCTAAAGCCAAGGCCAACACTAAGGATAAAGCCGCCAAGAGGAAACGTGCGCCGGTAAAAAGGGCACTACCACCGCCGCTGATGACCAGAGCGCGAACTCGGGTACAGGCGCAGCAAGGGAAGCGGGTATTGAGGAAGCGAAAGTGAGGGTTTGTGGGCTAGGGAAGGAGGGTTCTATTTGGTATATATACACATATAGCAGTATTAGGGACTGACTGGCAGGTTGGTATAGATGATTTAATGAGACCACGAAGATTTTTGAAGAGACTATGCCCCTTTTCACATTTTGCAGCTGGAACAGTAGATAAAAAGTACATGTAGAAATGGTTGGTTCAAGTTGAGACACATGGATGCACACAATTTCACAGGTTCAGTCACGGGTTCGGTCACTAGACACAAGGCATTCGCAGTGAATAGTAAATTTATCTTGATTATTGCAACGCCTGAGCGGGGAGGGGAACGGTGGGAACGGTGCCATTGATGATGTAGTTATGATGTTGAGATAAGATTTGGCTGGCCTGGGCGTTGCAGGGTGATGTAAAGGAGTATGGTAACCCTAAGAGGATGTAACCATGTAGGGACTTGAAATAGAAATGAAATGGAAAAAGAAAAATGGCATGGAAAAAAAATAGAAAAAGAAGAGAAGAAAAAAGAAACATCAAACATCATGGATCCAATCTCATCCGAATTAAAACCCGAAACTCCATAAAACTTGCTTTCCCAACCCTAAACCCTTAAAACCACTCATATCCTTTAAAACCCCAAGCTGCTATGCGGCCTCCGTACCACCGTGTTACTCGGCGCTGCCCGCTTCCCATTGGGATCCCCAGGCCGAATGTACCGCGCCAGGGAAAACCCCGTGGGTGTCTGATGCTCGTCGAGCTGCGGGAGGGTCGTCCCGAAGGGTTTGTGGAGGCGGTGGGTGGCAGTGGTGGCGCGGGGGTGCGCGGAGGGGCGGAGGGAGAAGGCGAGGGAGGAGGAGCGGTCAGTGAGGGGGATGTGTGTGAGGTTAGAGGTGAGGGTGTAAGTGTAGGATGGGGTTGCCTCGGTGATGATGGCGGAGGAGGAGGTAGATGTAGAGGAGACGAAGTTATTGCAGAGGGCGAGGGAGGTGGCGGGACGATCGTGCTCGGCGAAGTGCCGGGGGGCCCCGTAGTCGTTTTCGAGGTCGTTGGTGTCGTCGGAGGGGGCGGGGGAGAGGCGGCTGACAGGACGCGTGGCGAAGGGGGAATATCCTAGTCTGAGGGAGTCAATGGCAGCGTGCTGGGGGCGGTAGGGGCCGACGGGGTACACGGGGTCGCCGCCGGTGCGAATGAGGGGGGCCGTGGAGGGGGAGGAGGTGGAGAGTTTGCGGGGAGTGAAGTTGTTGGAGGGAGTGATAGACCAGAAGCGGCGGAGGGATTTAAGGGAGAGGCGGGAGGGGGACGGGGAGGGGGCGGGAGTGAGTGTTGAGGAGGTGGGGGTAGAGAAGATGATGGAGGGAGTGAAAGATTGGCGGCGGAGGACGCGGGTAAAGAGGGAGCGGGGGGGGGCCTCAGGGGTGAGCGATGAGGAGGTGAAGGGGAGGTGCATTGCAGACGACGGAGGAGGTTGATTTGATTATGAGTTTGAGTATGAATAAGAGTATATATGTTAAAGAAAACAAAAGTCAGATTTGTTGTGAACAAGATGCTAGAAGAGTCAATAAACAAACCTATAAGAAACAAAAACTACTGCAAAAATCAAATGCAGGAACAGCACATCATCTTTATACCCCGTGGCCACCCGCCCTTTCTTCTCCATATTTGCACTTTTGTATGCTCATCTATTCCTCCTTCACCGAGGAGAACCAGGCCTCGAACCGAACCGACAGCAGGAAACAAGGGCTGATTAGTGCTCGGTGTCACGGTGGCATTGAGACATGCTGGGCTAGGGGGGGGTTCAAAAGTGGAGGATGTAACGTCGAAAAGTCATTGATGATTGGTCTGTGCCGAAGTGCCGGGGTCCACATCTAAAGGATGACCGTTTATAGCGGGCAAGACAATGACTGATGAAGATGAAAAAGAATCCGGTAAGAGTTAATAACGGATCAATGACGGGCAGAAAGGGTGTAAAAGACTCCCAAAGCTTAAGTCTGTGTTTGTGCACATGATAACTCAGCAAATTATTTCTATCAGTGAGGGATCTAGGCATCCGGGTCACACTTAAAGAGGCAGGCCACGGGCGATAATATTACTGGATGGAGGCTTGATTTTGGCAGAGGATGCAAGTCCGGGGTAGAGGAGCAGTCTCTGGGTTTAGCGGTTGGCATGCGGTTGGTTTTATTTATGGGAAAGGTCGGAGATAGATTGGAGGATTCTCCGGAGAGGGACAAAACGAGGGTGGTCATGTATCGTGGTGGCATGTATTGAGGCTGATGGCAAGTTAGAAGTTGTCAATGTCATACGATCTGTGTAAATGCTACGCAAAAATCGACTGCTTCAGTGTCTATATCTCTGTCTAGAGCAACAAAACCCTCCACTACCGATCACTGCCTCCAACTCCTCGCTTTATTGCATCTTGTCACCTGTCTCGGCGATTGGCCTTCCGCAACGCCTCTGGCTCAGCTGAATATCCAGTCGCAAACTATCAACGGAGGGGTTTGAACCCACTGAGACGATTGCGGCTCTTTTTAGATATGTTTTCAGTCTTTTTTCTTATCTTACGTCTTAGCTTGTGTAACAGATAGTGATATGTAGAAATAACTGAGGGCCCAGTGGTCAATCTAGGTTATAAGCGGACAAACTTATATTTTAAAAGATCATGAGAATGGATAGAAGACAGCAGAAAGCCTTCTAAGGTCCAATTCGAAATATGATGCCATTTAATTCATTCATCAGTTTCCAGCGTTCTCCCTTGGGGTTGTATTTTGACTCCCTCCTGCCCTTTTAATCCCACTTATTGCCAAATGTAGATATTATCATTCCATCCCTTTGACTAACCCTTGTCACACAGAAAAAAAAAAGAGCCTAGACCTGGGCCTGTCAATCGAAGGAAAAGAACTTAACTCTAGGGCTATCCTCAATGAGGAGGATATTGCTGACCATGTTTGCCCCGAATTGACAAATGAATTGAAGAGAGTCTGGACGATAATTAGCTTTGTTTGCGCCGCCGTTGCACAGCCCGAACTGATACGGCTAGTTGCTTGTTTGTAATCACGATTATCTTTTATAATGATGTTGTCGTCAAAGAAATTAGCCCTTATTAGTCATTATGAAATCTTGCATGTTGAAATATGGAGACTTGTGTAACTCTGTGTAACTGCCTAATGTAAAAACAACCCAAACGCCTAATAAGATATGCTGCTATACATACAAACTTGAGAGTGATGCCAAAACAAGAATACATGTAAATACCAAGATACAAAAGAAAATAAAAGGGTCACTCTTCCAAAAATCACACCCCCCACATCAACGCCACTACACACACAACCCCCAACGCAAACGAACTCCCCATCCTTCCCCTCTCCACTGTCCCCCTCCCCCCCGCACTCGCTGTCGCTGCCCCCCCACTATTCTCCAAATCCGTATGCGACCTCCCCGTCGTCTCCCCCGTCACTCCATTCAGCGCATCCGCTGTCTCCACGCTCGCCCCCCGATTCCAAAAGTCGACCAGCATGAACACTGGCCGCTGTCCGTACTCCTCCTTGCACTGGGCGCCGTGCGTGCCGAGGGTCCCCGTGGTGTTGGTGGCTGGGGAATTTGTCGTATCGATGAGGTCGGCGTTGGGGATCTCGATGTTGTAGGTGAGGAGGGTGTATTGTTTGTAGACGAAGTGGTTGACGAGGGGGAGGTAGCCGGAGGCAACGGCGGCGGAGGCCGACGTGAGCGAGGAAGGCCGGTCAATCGTACAGTTGAAGCCGGACAACGACACGACCTCGTACGACGTCTCGAACATGTAATCCCACTCGTTAAGCAGGTACGGATACGTCGAGTTGTAGTCGATCGCCGCGATGAATGAGACCAGCCGCGTGTTCGCCTCAATCATCGTCCGCAGCGTTGGCCATTCCGTCGTCGCCGACGTGCTCGCGGGTGTATACCCATACTCCGAAATCCCACTCCCCTCAAACACCTCCCCGAACACGGACGCCGCCGCATCATCCGAATTTACCATCAACAACGTCACCACTTCATTCGGATTCCCGTCCATCCATGTCTTGACATCCTCTAGCCACACCTCCAACGTTCCCGCATCTAGCAGCGCACAGCTTGTATGGCACATACGCAGCGTGTCATTCTCCACGTGCACCTGCACCTGCAGCAAGCGAATTCCCGCGTCGAGCGCCCAGGTGGCGTTATAGTATTGAGTGCCGGCGAGCGAGTAGCTGGTAGATGCGTCGCGCAAGAAGGAGGAGTCGTGGGCGCCCATGTGGGTGACGTTGTTGTATTTGCGGTCGCAGAGGCTGACGGCGTTGTTGCAGGCGGTATCGGTGGTGGTGGATTGTGTTGCTGCGGAGGTGAAGGTTGTTGCTGTAGTCTTGGTGGCACTGCTGGCGGCGGAGGCAGCGGCGACGGATGAGCTTGTGGTTGTTACTGACCCTGCGCTTCCCGATCCTGATTCGCCTACCCCAATACCTGCACCAGAACTGCCACCACTGCCCATTTGCCGAGGCGTAATGGCCGCTGATGCCGCAAGGGCAAAAGAGAGAATTGGCGAGAATCTCATGTTTATGGTGTCGTTAGTGTTGAGGTCGTGCAAGGTTTTTTGGTGGGTATGCAGGTTTCTGAAAATGGAAGGAGCCGTGTGGTTTGTGTAAGTAGAGGGGTTTTTGTGGGGGATTTTCTTTTTCTATATCTTTTTTCCTTCTATGATGTGGATTGATGAAAAAAAAGGAACTGACGATGATGCAAAAAAAAAGAAAAAGAAGAAAGAAAAATGACAGTCGAGATCAGTCAAGATATCAACCCGTACCAATTGAAAACAAGAAACACTAAAACAAGCCCAATGTTTCCCACTATATAAAAGCTATATTGTCTACAGAAAAGAAAAGAAGCAAGAGCCACTACCTTAACAAAAAAAAACTAGCGACCCAACTACCTTTTTGTCTGTTTCATCATGATCCCCCCCTTCCGGCCACAGCCCCCTCTTCTCCTCTACTCTTTTTTCCTTAAACCCTTCTTCGCTCTTAGTCTATCTTAGTAAATACATACATAACCCACCGCAAACAACAATCCCATCATCACGAAACAACCCAACGACTTGCACTTGTCGATCGTTCCCCCCTCTGCGCCTCAATAAGCAACCGGGGGGTCCTCAAACTACGGTTTTGCTATGCTTGGCTGGGCTGGGCCTTGGTCCGGGCTTAGCAGGTCGGTCAGTACATGCATGTATTGAAAATACATATACATAATATTGCAAACATTTAATAAATTCCAGCCCGCCCGGAACGCTGACGTACTATGAAGTCGTATACACTTGTGCGTTGGTGCGCGGCCTTGTGGGGACAATATGGGAAATGTACCTATTTTAGGAAACCCCACGACCGGGAGAGAAGAAGAAAATGTGGAGACGTCAACGACATGTAAGAATAAGATAGAACAGATGCATATATACGAGGAGTAGATATCGGGAACTAGACCATATAGTCAATCACACGACAAGAAAGAACCAAACAAGCAGGAAATCTCGGCATATTGCTAACTCTTCTTTTTCTTACCCCGGGAATAATTCCTGTAAGAAGTCCCCCCAAAACTCAACAACATGCACAGCCCATCTCCACCATCGTCACAGCCTTCCTCAATCGCCGCAAATCTCAACTCCTTCCACCGCCGCCACCACAATGCCCCTTCCCACTTTTTTACATACTTGTGTCTGCCCTATGTGCTTCGAAAAAGTCATAGGGTTGCTCCTCTCTAAGTCGGCCAATCCACCAAATCCACTATTTCCTAAAATGGATAGATAAAATATCAAAAATTAATTTTAATATCATATAATTTAACCCTCATATAGGTTTCAACATAGCCAACAATAGGGTCCAGTATAACCCGAAACAAAAGTGGGGACCTGGCGCATTTGCTGGAAAGTAACCCTATGACCTTTTCAAGGCATATAGGGCGGACACAAGTAGGGAAAGCCCACAATCAAGACATCAAAACACAAGTCTATATAAAAATTCAACCGTCCGTCTGTCCGTCCATCCGCCCTTGCTAACTCTCAGTCAGTCCCACCCCATAGACCCTGCAGGTTGACGCAATTCCTTACACCACCCACTCCAAAGCACCTCAAGCCAATAACAACCCGTACCAACGCCAACGCCAACGCCAATGTCACAAAGAGGCCAAAAACACGTACATCATCAAAATAATATAATCATGTTTATATTTATTTGTATTGCTCATTTACCCCGCACAATATTCCCTTCTCTCTCTTCTCTCTCCCCTCTCTCCCCTCTCTCCTGACGCTACTTTCAACTCCGCAGAAACTGCTCTCACAATCCCACTTCTCTGCATACCTATTCCTTCCACCACACCAGCCGCTCTGCCCGCCCTATCTGCTCTGTCCCTATCCTCATCATCGTCATCATAGTCTTCTCCTTATCCCCCTCCTTCCCCTCCTTCCCCCTTGTCGTCGGCCTCTCCAGTTTCGTCGTCTCCGTCACCATCATCCCTATTCACTTTGTCACTCCTGCCACGTCCAAGATTTGCACCGGCCGTTGCGTCACCATGGATTCCTGAGTCTCTCGTCCGGATATTGTACATGTTGCCATGGGCATTGTCTGCCACAGAATGGTGCCCTTTTCCCGAATCCGACTCAAGATTCACTTCAAGCCAAAAACCATCTGCATCATCCCTGAGCTTGTCGATATCCACTGTCATCGACACACAAATGGGCCTCGGCAAGGGCGATGCCGTTGGTAGTGCTGTTGATGCAACGAGTTGAGCCACCATAGCTTGAGAGTATTGTCTGTCGATAAAGTTCTGAAAAGATTGGGTCGTATCTTGTATATCCATCAGGAAAATCTTTTGTGTCTCCGGGTTGCTGCCCAAATGCAGGCCAAAAACCTTGCGAGAAGCTAAATAGATGTACGGTGCTTTTGAATTCCCGGAAGCTGTAACGCTATGCCCATTTTGTAAGCAAAAGACAAACCCGTGCATTAGAGGAACCCGCTTACCACGCTTAACAGCTTTTTCTTTCGGAAACTCTTCATATACCATGAGCGGGGACAGTGGCCCAAAGATCTGTTTTCTTGTGGTATCAGTAGACAAGACAAAGTGGTCCACCGGAATACGATCTCCGTCCTGGCGCATTCTCCAATCCTTTTCAATATTTTCACAAATCGCCGTCAAACTTCCGCATTACGCTTCCATTTGCATGCCGTAGATGGAGGCTAGTTTCAATGCTAGAAAAGTGTCTCATAATACTTCCGATAAAACAGGAGCCATTCGTGAAAAAAACTCCCAGGTAAAATTGTCATTCTATTCGCAAGAAAGGCGTGTTAGTCACCGATAAAGAAACCACTCACTAGAACATTATGTTCGTCAATATACCGCTCCCGAAATTTTAAGTTCGCCGCTAGTCTCAAATATGGTATATATAACGAATCTCTGGTAAGATGGTCAGGACACTGACATCAATGATCTTTGTGTTGATCTGTGTTTCCGCGGGCCAAGATTGTACATTGTTTCCTTCGTCTGTTCGCTTGCTCTGGGAATGGAGTCGGTATACCAAAAGTGAATGGGCCCAAAAAACCTGCACTACAAGACTTTTGGTGTTATATTTAGAGCGTCGTTTTTTATTCTGACTTTCAATGATCCCCTTTCGAACATTGCCGGTATTACCCTGATGAAACTCGCGGCGACATCCGCCCGGTAAATTTGCCAGCGACTCCACATCGTGGCGGTATGCGAACATGAATGGCGAGCCATTATACACCACGTATGAATGTCCGGTAGATTCTGCATCGCCCATGTCAAGTTTCACCATATGTAGTGATAATGAAAAGGTGTTTTTGGTCTTACCAGTAGAGTTTTTCCTCAACTTCTCCCGGGGCTTCTTCAAACGGCCTTCTAAGCGTGATATTGAATCAAGCACATCTTGAGATTCGTTCTGCAGTTTCTAACTCGCATCAGTCTTACGAGTTGAATGGCCTAGCGGTCGGATTCTGTTCTGTAAATGAGCTTTGTTTCGCTCCTGACGTGCTGCAAGTTCTGCCTCTTCGAGGGCCTTCTCCTGCTCATCAATCCGTCGCGCAACTTCACGGTTCCGCTTAGCGTTCAACCCCAAAGGCTCAATGCGTGGCAGACCGAGAATCCCGCGTTTGAAGTCCCGCTTCAAGCTTATACTAGGTGCCGTATTTCAGTGACAGTGGAGCGCACAATGGATTCGTCAACTTGGTTTTGGCCTGCTCAAGAAGGATCAAAGTAGCCACTTCCACATCTCTTACGCTGTTCTGGCGCAGGGGATTCTTGGCTGAGTCAGTGACTCGATGGACTTCAAGCGTAATGTCTCTTCCGACATATATTTGGAGAACATGCAAGGTTGAAGCGTAGCCTTCAAGATTAAGACCAACAATCTTTTCCCTGAAGCAAAATTCTCCATGGGTGCTGGCCATCTGAAGCATCTCAGTGATGATTAGCTGGATTACAGCCACCAATAAAGTACCATATCCGGTAAAAGTTTCGAGGACGCATCGGCTTGGGCGTAGTGGAATAAGCTAGAGCCATGTAGTTGTCCTGGTCATTCCAGGTCAAAAATTCTTCTTCCAAGAAGCATTCGACGGGATGGCTGATGGTCCACATGTTGCTACCTCTCCATACATCCACAATACAAGGAATAGCCCCATCTTCATTGTATACCGGTGGGTTTAGAACCTTGCCGGTATAGTGTTGTGCCCAGCATTTGTGCCCCGTCTTTATAATATACTTGGAGCAATATTTTCATCCATCAACTAGTACGGGGTCGATAAAGAGCATAATGTTAGCTCTTATTCAAAATCTAATCCCATTGGTGTCAGCATTCACACCTTGAGTAAACACTAAGAGCTGTATTTATGTACTTACTCTTCCAAAATTTTCGGGGCTTTCGAAAGAATCTGGGCTACTCTGATTTTGTCGAGGCATTCAGTGCACACAATATACAATCATTTGGTATAATTGATATTCTTTTTCAGTATAGTCCACCCATCACAAATAAAGAACACTGAATGCTCCCCGATTCTGAGTGTAATCTCAAACAGCATGTCCCTTGGTAAAAGTAAAGGGTTTCGATCTCAGCTATAAAATATGAGGGTATCGGAGGGCCCTAATGCTTCACGGAAGTTGCATGCGATGAGAAGCAGTGGACCGCGACGATGTATGGCAGGCGAAATAGGGACATATCCAACATTATCTTCAGTTCAAAGCTCACTACGAGGGATGTTGATGATCTACTCTGAACGATCCTCGTTAGCTCGAGTTAATATTTTCGGTTGACCGTATTCATTGATCAGCGAGGCTGTCTTGGTCTCGTGGGTTTTGATTGATATGTGATCTGTGGTGCGCGATGGACAAAGGGATGAGAATGGGTTGGGCTGGAACCTCAGAGATGACTACTAAGGCAGACATTGACATAATGTGCTGCTTTTTATTGAGTGTCTGTTGATATTATCAAATTAAATGACTCTTATGTATTGTTATGAAATGAATATATTTTCTCCAATAAAGCAAACTAAACTATGCAATTCCAAGTGACATCATAACCATGTAAATGCTTCAGCTCCCCAATCCCTTATTCTTCCTTCACCTTGTTCTTCCAAACCCTAACTAACACTACACCCTGGGTCAACATCCCCTCACTATCCAATAGGTGCACCCATCCCCATCCCTCTCTCACTCTATCCAATCTAACCGCCGCCCACGCCGCCAGATCATCCGTCCCAATCTCATTATCTCGCACCGTAAACCGCAAAAACGTCAACTCCTCCACTACTCCCTTAACCCCCTTAAACTCCAACTCCTGTCCCTCAAAGTCCGCCTCGCTGCCCTTCCTGGTCTCGGTGCGCACCTTGTATGAGGCTTCGTGGAGCGAGTCGTCGTCATCGGAGATGGAAATGCCCATTGACGCGCGCTCTTCGGGGGTTTCGGCGTGTAGTTCGATCTTGATGTAGGGCTTGAACCCCTTGTCGGATTTGTCGCCGGGGGGCAGCGGGATGTTTTGGGCGCCGTAGATTTGGAGGCGGAAGTCGTAGGTGTAACGTGTGAGGGGCTCCATTTGGGTTCCCGGACCCTTGGAGCGGTAACCTTGTGCATCCTCGTTAGTTTGTGTACGGTAGTCTGTAAAAGTCTCGGCTGCAGCAACTTACCCGGTGGCTTCAAAACATAACCCTCGGACCCAGCAAACATGGCCTCGTTCAACATCATGCCTTCATCCAAATTCTGCCAATTCAGCGCCACAACCTGGGCGCCCCGCCTCCAGCACATGCCCGGCTCCAGATTCCCCGAACGAATGCGCAAACCATGTGGATAAGTCCGCATCAAATAATTGGCATTATGTGCCAACATCTCCTTCCCGTTCTTTTGATGGTGCTCCGCAATAGCCTTCTCCGACAACGAAAAGATGTGCGTCGGCATTTGCGCCTCCTTCTGCTCCAGCCCCTTGAACGAAATGCCTCTGCACATGAATCCTAGGGTACTCAGCTCCTGGATAATTTTGGACGGCTTTACCTGTTTTCCTCCCGTCGCCGCTATCTCGCTCTCCTCAGCCATCAGTTCCTCGGGAACCTCAGCCACACCCTCAACGACCGGCGGCGCATACTTGACCTTGACAATCAACTTGTTCCTCAAATCGCCCGGTGCCGGTAACTTGCTAGGTTCCTCCGCTGGCGGAGGCAGCAGCATGTCGCCCCAGGTCTCCTTCATGATGCTGACCATGACTTGTTGCTGTAGGGCGGAGCAGTGGACTTCGAGGGAGACGATGACTGGGAGGGTGCTGGTGACAAAAGCGGTTTCGGCGATGGCAGTGCAGACGTTGCGGAAGGAGATTTCTTTGGTAAGTGTGTAACCGTGGAGGACCCGGGGCTCGGGGAGGGGCGCAGGGATATTGGCCTTAGGGGCGGCAAGTTTGTCTTCTGAACGATGTCAGTGGGTTCTTCACTCATTGGCAGTGAGATACAAGGGTTATGGGATAGGACTTACCGAGGGTCATTTTTTCGGCTTGCTTGGTGACTTCTTCAGTTTTATCCGACTTGAGAGTAGCAACCTTTTTGAGTTTACCCAAGAAACCGCCGCTCTTTTCCTTCTTCTCGGTCTTCTTCTTGTGCTCATCTACCCTCAACTTGTGGGCCCTCTCATTATCATCGTCACTACTGCTCACCGAACTCAAATCATCTGTATCCTCTCCATCCCACACGTCAATCTCCACACACCGACACCCTCTCAATAAGACATTTCTATAGGCATCGACGCTCGAATCACTCGACAGCTGGTTCCCCGTCAAGTATGTATTGTGACTCGAGCTCACAAAGTAACTCGCCAACGGCCAACTATAGTCCTCCTCCCGTCCCTTTTCCGTAATCGCTGCGTCAGGAGAGGCCATGTAAGCAAGAAACTCGGCAAAAGTTAACGAAGTCTTGCCGACAAGGGAAGCGGGCACTTGGACGCCGGAGGAGGTGGTGAAGAAGCGGGCGATGGCTGGGGCGTCCCAAGTTTCGGCGGATTGGCCAGCGTGGGTGAAGATATTTTTGAGGTATTGCATGTTTGAGGAGGAGATGTAAGGCATGGTACGAGCCTTTTCACTGTGGCCGCCACCGGCCTGTTGGGTGGGATCGTGAAGGCCACTCATTTTGGGGTGATGTTGTATGGGATTGAATGGGTGAAATGGGTGAAGTGGGTGATGAGAGAGAGAGGATATTGTCAAGATATCTACAGAGAACAACAGTTGGGAGCCTTGATGATGATTATGACAAAGAAAGATCAAAGGATCAAAAAAAAGGGAACATAACTAAGGTGCCACTTACAAGATTTAATATGCCCTCATTCCTCCCCATCGGCACCAAATGCCCAAATGCCCAACATCATTATCCCCATCTCCAGTTCCCCTTGTCTCTCCCCCACCACAAACACCCACAACACCAATAGAAAACCACTGTAACCTATTGCGGCCCCCTTGGCTGCAGCAATCCGTAGCGCCTAAAAGGAATGCGTTTTCGGTGAGATAGTTGAGGGGCCCTTCTATTAGGAAGAAATGTTAGGAGGCTGAATGAATTGCTATTTCGTTTAGTTTGGCTTCATGATTGGAAAAAAAAAAGAGGGAACGCGGGGAGGGCCTAAACGTGAGACAAAATTGTGGGGATGGTTTGCTGCAGTGTGAACCCTGAGTGGTTGTGTTAACCCTAATGTGACGAATGGGGCAGGGGATTGCCGGATTGAGGATAGAGACGGGAGGATTGCTGATAGGCAATAGACAATAGCACTGTATCAAGATAACATTTTCATCGGGATATCATAGATATGTATGTGGATGGTTAATATACATTCTGTTCAACAAATAAATCAAAATCAATATGTAACCTCATCCCCTTCATCCCCAAACTCTCAATTGCCAACTTCTCATCATCCTCCACCTTTTCCGCCTCTTTCCTCTTCCCCTTCTTCCTCTTCTTCTCCAACCCCCCCAGAATCCCTAACCCCTCCATAGCCACCTCCTTGCTCCAAACACACCGGCCCACTGCCCGCCAAAACACCTCTGCCACCTGCCTCCTCGCACTATTCTGCTCCGCCTCCAACCGGAGATACGCCCGCCAAAACAAGGGTGAGTAGCCGCCCAGGCCGTCGATAGCGATGGCTTTCTCGACAGTGGCAAGTGCCGAGATGAGGGTACCATGGCGGAGTTCATAGGAGAGGATGGCGAGGTAGGTGGAGGGCGGGGTGTCTGTAGTAGTGGTGGCAGTGCCGGTAAGGGCGAGGGCGGTGTGGAAGTGGGGCCGGAGGAGTGTGGTCGAGTTGATGTGAGTGAGGGCATCAATGAGGAAGAGATTGTGGGGAGATTGTTTGAGGAAGTCAACGATGTGGTTGTGAAGGAAGGACCGTTGATACGGGCCGCGAGCAGCGTAGTGCAGAAGAAGGGAAGTGCCAAAAGCTAGAAAATCCTCTTTGTACCGTAGCCGGACGGGATCCGTCGTCACAGTATCCGGACACAAAGACACAAGGTATGACAAGAACAAGTCCATGGCAACTGCAATATTTCCCTGCTTCCCATTCTGTGGCTGATCCCCATGCTGTCCCGAAAGATACCCCAACAACACGGCGACCTTCCCCACTCCGCTTGCCCCCCGCCAATCCCCAAGATCCCGCGCCCTCTCAAACATCCTCCGCAACATAGTCTCCATCTGTAACACTTTAGTCCCCGCGATTTCTTCCTGTTTCTCCTCTCTAGCTGCTACCTTAGCCTCTGGGTTCAGCAAGATGAACATCTTCTTCAAGGCCTCGACGGGGCCTTCCTGGGACATCTCGAGCCAGATGAAGCCGATGGTGACGTCAGTGACGGAGGATGGTTTTGAACTGGCCGTGCTGGGAATGCGAGATGACGACGTGAGGATCTCCCGAGCACGGACCGGATTTTCGTTGCAGGTCTCGAGAGCAGCATATAGGTGATAGAGTTCAGTGTTCTGGTTCGCGGTGCGCAATTGTGCCCGGGCGTAAGCTTGAAGATTCTCCCGATGAATAAGAGCACCCAGTGTCATGATATACCCTGATAGATTCGGATACTTGGTAATCTCGATGTACTGGGCCAGTTGTGTCAGGGTCGTCAGAAGCCACTTGAGACACACTGGGCTCAACGGTACCATCGGCGCCGACGGTGCAAGAGACCGGATGAGCTGCCACACATACTCTGGAACCATACCCGGCGCCACTGATAGATCCTTAAACCAATTCCTAACCGTCGGTCCCGCAATCACGTGGTCAATCGTTGGAAGCACCGGCTGTAAAACCATCTCCGTCTGTGCATTAGCGATCCACTGAGACGACCCGAAGCATACAGGCAAATGACAAAAGATCAAGAGGCTGTCGATAATTTGCTCGCAAACCATGAGAAATATATCCCGCGGCATGAATAGCAACATTCCCTCCAGATCCCTGGCCATTACAATGCGGAACGGGTCATCTCGCGGCTCATCATCCAGCGTCCGCGCCGGAATCTTGCATTCGGCAGCAACCTTTGCTTCCCTCTCAACCCAAGCCTCGCAGATATTTCGAGAAGTATCATACACAAACTCCTCCGGTTTCCGCTCAACACCATCGGGAGCTAGTTCGATGCCTCTAGCATCATAGAACGCCGACCAACCCTTAGCCCCTGGTTCGCCGATGCGGTATACCTCCGATTCCCAAAAGTCGGTGAACGCCTCAAGCAGTTCATCGTCCGTCGTCGTCGTAGACACAAAGACATTCGGGCGCCGGAAGTTAGCCTCGAGGAACGTTTGCCATGCGGCAACTGCCAATTCCCGGAATCCTGTCTCCTGCAGATAGCGCGTCAGCCTTAAGAAAATTTGAATAATCTCCCGCCAGCACTCCTCCTTAACAGCCCCGTCAACTGACCGTGCCAACACCAACAGATGCCTTATGCGATCAATGTGTAACTTCTTGACAGCATCAACCTCAAAGTCCTGCGCCTCCGTCATTTCATACTCAACAGCAGCCGCCCAGACCAGGTAGCTATTCCCAAACTTCCGGTTGCGAATCTCAGCCAACTTCTTTCGGCCCTTATCAGGCGTATAGAGATGCCGTAGTAAAGCAATATTCGAAACCATCAGGCCTTCCATGTGTTTCTGGTCGGTGCAGTGTTTGCTAGCGCGGCGGATCATGGACATCTTGATCTCGGAAGTCGTCTTAAGTTCCCCCATTGTTGGGACGCCCGAGGAGTGTAGCTGTGTTTGCAGGTTTATGAGCTGGATCCAGGAACCGGTATCTGAGGGATTTTCGGTGACTTTTCGATTGAGAATTTGGGCTTTTTGTTCGGCTGACAAGATACCGCTGGTCCCTTCAGGTGCCGGCAGGGCCTTTACCGTGGAATCCACCCCATCCATCTCGATGTCATTGTCACTCTCGCTCTCTGAATAATACCTTGCCTTTGCCTTGCCCTCAATCGACCTGAAATCCGGCCCGTCATCATCACTCTCCTCAAAGACTCCTCTCTTCCTCTTCTTCCCCACCAAAATGACTTCACCTAATTCCTCACCGCCATCCCCGCCTTTGAGCAACCGGGTAACTCCATACGTTAGCCTCTTGTCTCTCAAAGGCGGCGGCTCCAAGAACTCCCCCGGCTTCAACAAGCTGAATTCTTCCCTCGGTCCATTCCGGTGGATCACCAACTTGTCAGATGATCCCAAAAGGTATCGCCGAGGCTCCCTTTTGAAATCGGGAATTGAATATCTGTCAATCCCGTACCGGAGAACCAACGGGTCTCCCCTTGTATCAATATAAAAGAGATCTGTCGGGATGATTCGTGACTTGGGTGGCGACGTGGCGGGTTGGATTCCTCGGGGTTTCCGCAAGGAATCCCAATGCCTCTCGTCACCACATCCTCTCGACCGACTGCGAGCTTCCCACTCTTTTTTCCTTCTATGTTCTCTGTCTTCTCGCTCCTGATACGCCCTCATATCTCGATCTCGATCTCTGCGCCGCTCGCTCGATCGGTCTCTATCCCGTCGGCGATGCTCACGAGACCGGTCTTGTTTTCTATTGTGATCCCGTTCCTTGTCGCCATCTCTAGAGCGATCACGTACCCTATCTTTGTTCCTCGATCTAGATTCTTTCTCGGCTAGTATCTGTGCCTTTGGTCGAAACGACGCAAATTTGGGTATCGTGATCACCGGCGTCTCATCGCCCTCCATCATTATAAATAAGATCCGAGATCCAGCCGCTTGCAGTAGCCCGATTGGTTCAAATTGTAAATAATGAAAAAAGCAAACACAAAAAAATAACACAATTTTTCGGCAAAAATCCAGCTTTCGGTCCTTTCCCTTCTCGCTTTGGTTGCAGACGTTGAAAGCAGTTTCGACCGTACGGCTCAGCACGGAAACAAAAAAAAAAATTCCCACTAACTACGAGACGACAATCAGACGGCTCCGGCCAATCAAAAAAGGGGACACGGAGGCCTGAGGTTGTCTGTCGGTAGGTGAGTGGGACTGTGCTTAAGCTGGGATGAAACGCGGAGGGAGTTGGGGGCGATTGGAAAGAAAAAGTGGTAGGGCAGAGTGGTGAGACGAAATGGAATGTCTGTGAATAATGTGTTATTGTTGACAAAAATTTGTTGGATGAGATGAAGGTGGTAATAGAAGTGATGAGATGACGGGTATAGTGATGGCATGTCGTCGGCAGTGGATGCTGTTGTGCTACCAAATTTGGATTATGCCATTGCACGTATAGTGCAGCACATTGCGATAGTAACATATGACACGGTTTATATACTATTACAAATACTATGAAATTGGTTCTCTGGGTTAATGGTCATAATTAGGGTTGTATATGTGATCTGCATCAAGAAATTAAGCAATCCACTAAACCATTAGAATAGTGATGTATGAAACGTTGAACACCAGTCACCAGTCTGCTGGTTCGTACCCAGAAATGTTTACCAAATACAACCACAAAAAATAAATATTTACAAATCTTCAGACTTAAAGGATTCAAGGCTAAGATGGGACGTTCAAAGATTCTAGTTTAACCCTTTCCAAATGGCACACTGTCATAAACCCTGCACACCACCATCTTATGTCCATGATCTCAAATCCTCTTGAATATTGCCCGAGATTCCCTACCCACCGGGCTCCATTTATATATTTATCTATATCCTGTCAAAATTTCCGGGAACTCAGATCTCAACATCCTGCGGCGTGAATGACGTCAAGGAATTCTCTGCTTGCTTATTGTTGACAGGCCTACTGATCATGGCAACTCAGTCAGCTGATGGATACTTGCATATAATGTAACGCCATGTGATGATGGAAGATGGGTATCAATTGTCGAGGACGTCATTGCTAAATTTATGTGTCGGCATTTTACGTTGCTGATGGTGAGAACTTGGTGGATAAAGTAGACAATGAATCTACTTTTTTAAACAAAATAAAAAACATGTGAAGGGTCTCTAGATGTTGTCTGACATCAAGGTTAACAGTGTCTATGGTTATCTTGTCCTGTGCCGCACCCTGTTGGTCGGAGCGGTCGTGATGTTCTGTTTCGGAATGTTACCCACTAAATTTTGTTGTTCCAGGGTCCTGAAAAAAAACGACAACATGGGTTTGTGGTACATATTATAAAGATGTTTCTGAGTTTTTTTTTTTTTTTGCGACCAAGACAGACTTTTTGAGAACCAGATGTCGCAGGTTAGTGTTGGTCTTTTGCGAAGTCCAGGATGTCACATGAGATGGAGAAAACGTGGATATTTCGGGTGAGATGGAGGAAGAGGGCTATTGATATGTAGCTTAGGTGAGAACTGTTATTGTCAAGTCGAGGGATGAACATTTTAGGGGTGAGTCTTTTCGGGAGGGGGGGGGGGGAAATAGTCAGGGTGTTGGATCTGACGCCAGAAGCCTACCCGGATTTTGTAAATGATTGGCCACATGCCTCTAGAAATCTCAATTCCAGACAAAGACAACTTCAACGCATCATTCCATCTCCCACCTCAATCAGGAAATCATCAAAGACCAGCTCAGCGTTACAATCCAGCAGGCCTTTTTTTTTTTTTTTTGCAGCATCATGATGTTTTAGGTCGGACCAGCCAGAAACTGCAGCTGGGTTCCTTGCTTCATTTGGTTCATAGGCAAGTTGGAAAAAACAAAGTGGTGACATTAACGCTTCCTTCAAAACTCAGACAGAGAGGAATTACTAGGTGCACAGCAAAACGAAAGGTACTTGTAAAAATCACAAAAAAATGAGCTCATGTCAGTAAAAGTAAAGACTTACAATTTCATCAACATTAATACTCACAAGATGCAATTAGTACTGTTGGATTGCTCTATGTTTGTAGATTATTATGATATTGTTTGTATCTTATTGTCTTTATTGTATCATTGAATTGTACCCATTTGAAAACATAGCATTTTGAGCCTATGACATCAATTTTTTTTTTTGCTTGTGCTAGGGTTTTAAACTTTGAAAAAGTTGAAGTTCAGAACTACTAATTTTAACATTTTTTTTGTAAAATAAACCAATATAAACATTGCAAAATGGAGACTATATTTGGATTCCTTGCTAAATTCTCTATTATATATAACTTTTTAAATTTTTGGTCTTGGATTATTTAATTGACGATATCTGACATCATTCATAGAGTTTTCAAATGACAGTGCACTGTAACCGAGACCAGGGCTGGTTTTTGCTTGTTTTTACAAGTACCCTTTATTTTGCTGGGCACCTAGTAATTCCAGACAAGCAAGGTCGTGGGTTGTTTCTCGTGGAATCTGTGGATTCAAAACCCGCTGTCTCCTAAAATTATTTTTCTCGCTCTTTTGGAAATCTTGTGCTTTTGTGATTCTTGACTTTGTTGTTGATTGTTTGATGGCTTTTGTGTGCGGATTTATTCCTTTATCTATTGACATTGCGAAATTGACTGTTACGACGCTGTGCTTTTGACTTTCTTTCATTCTATTATTTTTTTGTTTTTCTTTTCTTATTTTTCTGCATTGCATTTCGTTCCTTATATTTTTGATCCCTTTTCACTATACTATACCATTCTCTACTATTTGCTTGATCATATACCTGTAGCCACACGCTTGAAGCCCATCGCTGCGGATCATTGACTCTGACTAATTAACTTTCTAATATCACACTTACACAATAACCGCTGTCACATGACCACATACATCGTGGCATAATTTTCGACCATCCACTCACTGTCCGACGATCGACGGTCAAAGTCTCTAGCTTTCTGGTTCAGCTACGCCATCGACCGCGGATCTCTCAGCTTGCAATCCCCATCTCCAACACACACACACACACACACACACTCTCTCTCTCTCTCTCTCTATATATATATATATATATATAGACCGCATACCGAAAACATGAGTAATTCAGACTCAAAAAAGGTCCCGCAGGCCTCTTCTTCCCACCCTCCTCGAATTACTTTTCAGCTCCCCGATGCTTCCAGACCCACCCCTAGACCCCCGATTTCGTCAAGGTTACAACCACGGCCCTACCCGGCACCAGCGCTGGGTCATAAGCCCAGTCTTTTTGCATTGAATACCAATGTTGGAGAGTCCGGGACTGACGAGAATACTCCTCTTATTAACAAAGGCCGCGGCCGCATCCGTATCCACCAAGGAAACGCCACTCCGTACCCTGGTGTCCAGTCGCAACCCAACTGGGAACAGACGACCTCACATGGTAAGATTGCGCAATTTACCATATTGGTCATCTATGTTGCATGTTGTGCAACATGAAGTGACCTCAGCAAGACTTTTTGCTAACAACCTCTAAACAGGTACTCTTCCGATCCCGCAGAGACCGAGAATCCATGATCGCCAGCTTTCATGGGGTGAAAGATTGACTAAGGCATTGACAGAGCGCCAACAAAACGAATATAAGCGTGTCAACCAGGCTGACGAGCGTGTATGGTACGATCAGTTCACTTCGACTGATTGGGTTCGCGATAGCATTAAAGATGCCTATCGCGTAAAGGACCTTCAAGCCCGCAAGGGTCTGGCGGGGCGCATCTACCGGGTTTACGATGCTTCCCAGGGATGGATTCTTTCAGCAGTATGTGGCATGTTGGTTGCGTTGTTTGCGTATGTCATTGATGTTAGCGAAGCGGTCATCTTTGACTGGAAGACGGGGTATTGCAGTACTCATTGGTACTATAGTCAGTCGCGGTGCTGCAATCGCTTCTTGGAGGCTTGCGATGCTTGGCGTCCGTGGAGTGAGGTTCTGAACCACAATGCGATTGGCACCGACTGGATAGAGTATATTGTCTACATTTCTCTAGTCATCTTGTTCGCCGCTATCTCCTGCATCATCACCCTCATTACCAAGACCGTCATCCCCTCTGCCTACCATCTCGCCACCCTCGACGAAAACCTTGCTGCCGAGGAGGTTCTCATGCCGAACCACGCCGACAACACCAGCGGAGGTTCCTCTTCTCCCTCCGGTGTCAAGGCTGAGCCTCAGTCACCCCTCCCGCCTATGGTGTATTACTCCGCTGCGGGCAGTGGTATTGCCGAGGTCCGTGTCATTCTGAGCGGCTTTGTTCTTCATGGTTTCCTTGGTCTGCGCACGCTGCTTATTAAAACAGCTGCTTTGATTCCTAGTGTTGCTTCTGGTCTCAGCGTTGGAAAGGAGGGACCGTATGTGCACATTGCTACTTGCATTGGTAACATTGCCTGCCGGTTGTTCCCCAAGTATGACCAGAACGATGCTAAGCGTCGTGAGGCCTTGTCTGCCGCTGCCGCTGCCGGTGTCGTTGTTGCATTTGGTGCCCCGCTTGGTGGTGTCCTGTTTGGTCTGGAGGAGGTTTCCTACTTCTTTCCGGCCAAGACCTTATTTCGTACTTTCTTCTGCTGCATTGTTGCCGCGCTGTCGCTCAAGTTCCTGAACCCTTATGGCACTTCCAAGATTGTGTTGTTCCAGGTCAAGTATGCGTTTGATTGGCAATACTTTGAAATTACCAGCTTCATCTTCGTGGGTATCCTAGGCGGTGCCTTCGGTGCGCTGTTCATCAAGGCCTCTAAGCACTGGGCCAAGTCGTTCCGTCGCATTGGGGTCATCAAGACCTTCCCTTTAGTCGAGGTTGTCCTTGTAGCTTTGATTACTGGTATTATGAACTACTGGAACATTTACACTCGTCTGCCTGTTTCGGAGCTTGTGTACCAGTTGGCGTCTCCTTGTGTTGATAATGATGATGATAGCGGTCTTTGTCCAAAGGTGATTGGTGAGATCGGTCCCATCATATTTAGCCTGTTTACTGCGCTGCTGATCAAAGGTTTCCTGACTATAATTACCTTTGGTATTGTAAGTTATTTGATGTGTTCTCCCCTGATAATGTAGATTCTAAATCTTGTTTTAGAAAATCCCCGCTGGTATCTACGTCCCTTCCATGGTGGTCGGTGCTCTTTTCGGTCGTATGATTGGTCACATCACTCAGTGGATGGTTCTTAACTGGCCCGAATTCGGCATGTGGTCTCAATGCGCTGGTAGATCCCCTGTTGGCTGCATTGAGCCCGGTGTTTACGGTTTGATCGGTGCCGGCTCTATGATGTGTGGTATGACTCGTCTGTCAGTCACCCTGGCTGTCATTCTCTTCGAACTTACTGGCAGTCTCGACTACGTCCTTCCGTTCTCTCTGGCGATTCTTGTCTCAAAGTGGACTGCCGACGCGATTGAACCTAAAAGTATCTATGTAAGTGTTGTGATAGCATGTCCGGCTCCCACTACTGCGAAGAAGAACAATGGTGTACCAACCAAAGCCATGTAACTGTAGGATCTCTTGACGGCCATGAACTCGTATCCGTTCCTCGACAACAAGCACAAGCCCGTCTTTACCGGTGAACTTGCGCAAATCATCCCGCCCATTCGCCAATGGCGCATCATCGACATTACCAGCTCTCCCGTCGTCCCCGCCAAGACGCTCCGCCACAAACTCGAACTCTTGCATCGCGCTGGCGAGCTCGATGGCGGCCTTCCCGTCATCCGTGACGAGGCGCTCGTTGGATTGATCCCGGCGCCCGATTTAGAGTATGCGCTGGATAACCTGGACGACGAGGAAAACTCAATGTGCCTGATGACCAAGGTGATGAGCATTGAGGATTCGGACGATGAGGAGTACGAAGATCCCACGGACTTTACGCCGTACATTGATCCTGCGCCGGTGGCGTTGGACATTCAGAGTCCGATGGATTTGGTGTATGAATGTTTTGTCAAATTGGGGTTGCGGTATGTGTGTGTGCTCAAGAACGGCAAGTATGCTGGAATGGTAAGTTAGGCCGAGAGGGGGAGGGATAATATGTGATAGGGTTTTTTGCTGACACTTTTTTTTGTATGATAGACACACAAGAAAACGTTTGCCAAGTATATGCACGAGCTTCTTACTGAACAGGGACATTGAGTTTCTGTTACTCGATGGAGAGAAAAAAGGGAGATTACTCTAGGCGAGATGAGGTGAGGTGAGGTGAGGTGAAGTGGAAGGTTTTGATGTCTGTGTATTTGTTTCTTTCGTTTTTGCCCAGCAAAATGTATATTGTGATCTTTGCACATTTTTCCTTTGTTTTTTTTTTTTTT
Source organism: Ambrosiella xylebori (assembly GCA_002778035.1). Taxonomy (NCBI): domain Eukaryota; kingdom Fungi; phylum Ascomycota; class Sordariomycetes; order Microascales; family Ceratocystidaceae; genus Ambrosiella; species Ambrosiella xylebori. The sequence continues at coordinate 1,125,921 of PCDO01000007.1, forward strand.
TTGATATTTTTGGTGATGTCTTGTAGCTACTTGATATTCTCTGTTTTCCGTTCTTCGGCATTTACATTCATTCATCCGAGGCATTCTTAGCTGGGCTGGGGTTCTTCTTTACTTGTTTCAATATATATTCACAATGATTTTCTTACGAATTGTGTCTTTGATCTTGATGACTGTTTATCAGTAGGAAGTTGATACCGTGATTCTCTGTTTGCGTTGGTGACTTATTGTGGATGGAGCGCAGTGGGGACCTGAATGGTTTGCATCATGCAGGCGATATAAGAGAATTGTTACAGTGGAATGCCGGGAGATTCCTTTATCTGGCTTATCTGGGCGAGGGGGATAAGTTGATAAGATGGGCGGTAGTTCTTATCGTGATATCACAAGGTTCCTATTGATATGGGGGGATTTAAATAGAGGAGGAATTGGCGGATTGCTTGTTTTGCTGGATTGGGGAAAGAATTGGGTAGGGGGTTGATTAATTGTTGTGATGATTCCCTGGGATATTATAGTGGATGATTACTTTGGCGTGGGTTAAAGGAAAGGTATACTATGCTACGTTCTAACGAAAAGAAACGTGTAAAAAGAACCCGTTGAAGTACCGGCCGGCTATGCGCCGGTCGCACAGGTACCCTGACCTTTGCATACCCGCATCGGCCATCACCATGCATCGACTACTGAGTTCTCCCTCCCCCAGGAAACAGTTTCCCTTTTCTCTGTACATTTGCCAACAACGGCAGTTTGCATGAATGTTTGTCGGCGTTGGCTGGCGCGGGAGGAAGAAGAAAGAAGGAGGGGAGGTTTCCCCGATGGTGTCGGAGGATTAGAGGAAGGCGGGGTGTTTACATGAATATATAAAAAATATATAAAATGGTGGGAATTAATGAGCAGGGATTGTTGACATTATTGATGTGGCGGGAAGTCTCCCTTTTTGGGGAAAGAATTGGAGAGGTATTATCGGATTACAAGTAATGCAGAAAACCATCACGACATTTTTATAAATACTACATCACATTTCGATTCTCCTCCATTTTCTGACCTGATATTCCCAGGTATCTTTTTGTTGTATTTTCTTTCTTCAATTTCCCCCCTTTGACCTGCTAGAAAATCCACAACTCCCTCCCACGTATCCACCATGCATTCCCTCCGCCGCGCCGGCCTCCGCGCCGCCCGCTTCCCCGCCATCCCCTCCCGCTCCCTCGCGTCCTCGGCAACATCTCCTTTATTCTCTGGGGAGCCTTCAGGTCCCGCTGTCAAAACGGGGTTTCCGGGGCCCAAGTCGAAGGCGGCGATTGAGCAGTTGACCGAGGTTTTCGACACGCGGGCGATTAACACATTGTGTGATTATGATACTAGCAAAGGGAATTACTTGGTAGATCATGATGGGAATACGTACTTGGATGTGTAAGTCAACTTTAACAATACTCTACGATCAGCACAATAAAGATCACCAATATACTGACACTCTCGGCCCTTCTTCCTCAAAGCTACTCCCAAATCGCTTCTATCGCCATCGGCTACAACAACCCTGCCCTCGCTAAAGCCGCCGCCTCTCCCGAAATGATATCCGCTATCATCAACCGCCCCGCCCTCGGTAACTTCCCCCCCGCTAACTGGCACCACGTTCTCACCACCTCCCTCCTCCGTGCCGCCCCAACCGGTCAAACCCAAGTCTTCACTGGCATGTCCGGCTCTGACGCCAACGAAACCGCCTACAAAGCCGCCTTCATGTACCGCCGGCAGCTGGAGCGCGGTGGGCCCGCGGCGCCCTTTTCCCCCGAGGAGGAACGGAGCAGTATGGAGAATGCGGGGCCTGGATCCCCGCAGTTGAGCATTTTGTCGTTTAGACAGGGATTTCATGGACGGTTGTTTGGCAGCTTGTCAACGACGAGGAGTAAGCCGATTCACAAATTGGATATCCCCGCCTTTGACTGGCCGCAGGCGACGTTCCCGAAGCTCAAGTACCCGCTCGAGGAGTTTGCGGCCGAGAACGCGGCGATTGAGAAACAGGCGCTTGAGGAAGTTGAATACCTCATCACTACTTACCATAACCCCGTCGCCGCCGTCGTCGTCGAGCCTATTCAGTCTGAAGGCGGTGACAACCATGCGTCCCCTTCGTTTTTCCGGGCCCTCCGCAAACTGACCAAGAAACACAACATTCTCCTCATCGTCGATGAAGTGCAGACTGGCGTCGGGGCTACCGGGAAACTGTGGGCCCACGACCACTGGGGCCTGGAGGCCGGTGATGCCCCCGATCTCGTCACCTTCTCCAAGAAGGCACAGGCCGCTGGTTACTTTTACCATGACCCGGCGCTGCGGCCGAACAAGCCGTACCGCCAGTTTAACACGTGGATGGGCGATCCGGTGAGGGCGCTGTTGTTCCGGGAGTTGTTTAACCAGATTGAGAAGCTGGATTTGGTGGAGAATACGCGGGTGACGGGTGAGTATTTGTATAGGTTGTTGGAGGACTTGGCCAAGAAGCACCCGGGGCACATCAATAGTCTAAGAGGAAGGGGTCAGGGGACCTTTATTGCGTTTGATACGCCAAAGAGAGACGAGTTCTTGCTCAAAGCCAAGAGTCACGGAGTGAACATTGGAGGTTGCGGAACGGGGGCCGTCAGACTGAGACCGATGCTGATCTTCCAGAATCACCATGCAGATATCTTGGCGGACAAAATTGACAAGATTTTGAAGGATCTGAAATAGTAGAATCTACGAGACGAAATAAGAATGACAAGAATAAATGATGCATTTTAAGATTAAGGAATACCATTTCTCTCTATCCAGACAGCTAGTGTACACAACAACATAAGCTACTCACCGTGCTATCCAAGTATTAGGACTCACAAGCAAAAATACAAGACACCAAAAGAAATCGTCGCATAAATGGGTATCAGATAATATGTCGTCCCCGTCTCCGTCCACTTTTACATTCCTCCTCGCAACCTCACGCGTCACCAGACCCTTCATCCTCATCATCCTCCCCTGGCTGTGGCCTCAAAAGTTTCGATCCGTAGTTACTGCTTCCATCACTCCTACTATTGGTCCCCCGACCACCCGCTCTGGTCCCTCTCGCACTTTGCCGTCTTGTCTTTGGCATAATAATCTCTTTGCTCCGCCTTGGCCCAATAGACGCACCGACAGGTGGCGGCGGTTCAGGAGCCTGTGTTGGTGGCCTAGGCTGGAGGCTGCGAGGGGCCCGTGGAACGGTCGCTATCAAGCCAGCGGGCTCCTTCCTCGGCCTCCCTCTCCGACGCCGAGCGACGGGGTTGACATCTTTTAGTGTGGCAATCGGTAGAGCGGTGGGGGATACTGAGTTTCCAACGGATCCCCCATTCGTGTCGGGCATCGGTGGTTGAATCACCAATCTTGACGGCAGCCTTTGCTCCATGTCAACCATATGAGTAACCACAGGATGAATGACTGTCGTCGCAACCATCTGATGCCCTTCAGCCGGCCGACCGTTCATCCGCAAATCTTGATCATGTGGCGATATGGGCACTTGTAGTGGCTGAGGCGGTACTCGGTGAACATCTGGCATAAGTGATCTTGTCCATAACCTCGGTGCGTTTGATTCCGAAAGCGAAGGCTTTATGGCAGGGGATAATGCAGGGGTTGGCGTCTGTAAACTGGTTTTCATTTCGCTGTGACTGTACGTCGTCGGTGTGGCCACCGGGGTAGGGCTCCTTGTCGATCCGGACCCTGGTATATGATTGTGGCCATTAATCTGCAGAGGATATGATTCGGTACTTTGTCGAGTATAGCTTGAGCTCATGAGCATTTCTGGTCGAGGTGGAATCGCCTGATGATGGTGGGCCCGAGGGCTTGAAGGCGTTCGTTGATGCTTAGTGTAGACTTCGTTAGGCGCGTAGTGATGCGCTTCAGGTCGTACCATATCTGGTGGCGGCGCAGGTCCCGGCATCGGTGACCGTTCAATCATAGTGTGAATGGGAGGGAGTGTAATCTGAGAAGAGTTAAGCGCCTGTTTCTTGATCGATGGGCTTTGCAGTGTTTCCGTGCTTCGACGTTTATGGCTGCTGATGTCCATCGGAGGTAATACCCGGGGCTCCACGATAGGCATATTTAGGTTGGCTGGCGAGGAATGTTCCGAGTAGTGAGCGGGGACTGCATACATTGGCTGTTGTTGTGGTCTCAAGATCGGTAGCATAAACTCTCGCGCTTCTTCTATTCGGCAACCTATGGCTAATTAGCAACATGCCAATAGTCACCGTACCAGGATTTAACTTACCGTATGGTAGGGGTACCTGCTCAAAGACCTTTTCCGGGTCTTTAACATGTGCCATTATTAAATTAAACAAGACATTGATATTGACAGTGCTATGCTTCAGAATATCACAGCATAGTTGTCTTTGCCAATTCTATCGCGCGAGGGTTAGAAATTTTTGTACCTTAGCAACAATTCACGATGAAGATAAAAACTCACTTGAAGCGTTACATCAAAAACTGGGGTGGAGTAGGCTAATGTAGAATGGTTCGGCATATCGAGAGGGCTTGCCGGCCGTCCTCTAGTATGAATCGGGTTCATGGAGGGATAATTGGGAGACGGCGAGTCAATGACAGGCGTAAAAGGTAGATTTCGGGACCTGAATGGAAGATGCGAGATGGCCATTTGCTATAATTAAGCTTTAGATAGACGATAGTAGACCCTCAAACACCAAACTTCAAAGTCTGGATATGGTGGATTCTGGGAGCCGAAAGTGTGACTGAGGTGTCGTACTATATATGCACAAGAATTTCCTTGTGGAACCGCAGCAGCAGGAGAATAGGAAAAAGTAAACAGACTGATTGAAGCACACAAGTGTGCCGTCCCGGCCGACCTTTCCTTGCTCAATGAAGAAGCACTTGTGGATCTCCAACCGTTTCAATAAAGATTGACAAGCGGAGACGTTGCAGATAGATAAATGCCGAGTAAACAGGATAATGGTGGAGAATAGGGCCAGTCTCGAGCGGAATGCCAGGAGGAAGAGTAACACGGGAAATAAGTATAAAACACTTGGGTGAGAGGGGGGGAAAAGGAAAAGGCCACAAGCATGCTCTGATTCGTCTTGGTAAACCAATTGCCTAATTCTGGTTCACGTTATAGACCTCCCAATAGCAACAAAGGGTAGGTGTGTGAACAGTTGAATATGAATCAGGCAGACAAGGACTGAAAGGAGAGTGATAGTTGATGAGACGTGAAGGCAAGTCGAAGTCTCTGTAAGCTTGTCAAGAAGACTGCTCAAGTGTGAGGGGCAGCAAAAACAGACAAGGTTCAAAGTCAAAAAGTAAGGAACAAAGACAAGGTATAATCGGGGGAGGGTCAAATGGCTTGGACTCGAGTGAAAAGAACAAGGAGCAATGCAATGATTTTGAAGGCGAAGGCCCCCAGTCGTGGGACCAAGAAGTCAACAAGGGCGTGTAAGATAGTGAGAGGGTAGGAACAGCAAGTCTATCATCTATAAATTGCTTTTACTCACAAATCCCAGCACCAAACGTATCATTCTGCCACTTGATGGCCGCTAAAAGAGATCTCAGAGGTAGTTCCTACGATTTCACCAACTGTTTATTCCAGTCCCGTGACAAACAAATGTCTGGAGATATATACAGACTGTATGTGAATTGGTGTGATAATATGTATGAGAAGGTATGGCAGACTGGATATAGTGTGGTGTGTGGACACGGCAGGACGACAGATACAGTGTCCAGTCAAAGCATACCAAAGCACTAAGACAGTGAAGCAAAGTAAAGATTGTGGAAATGGATGTAATGTGAGATATATCAACACGGCTTCTCCTCTTCAGCAACAAACCCACTGATTAGTCTAGATAAACAAACTCAAGATGGCAGTTGAGCAAAGACGGCAAGCGGAGGATAGACGGGTTATGGTATTGCTATGCATGCAGTGTTTCTGCAGAATGCAGCATGCACGATGCAAGTTAGCGTTTTTCTTCTAGAGAGCACCCCAACCGATATCAACGAAATCAACAAAAAGGAGGGGGAGAGCGATGTGTCCAGGACAGGTTGAGACAAGTATAGCAAATACGAAGCTTAAGAAAACACTAGAGACTTAACAACAGGCAGACTGGAGAATCCCAAGCTCATCAGGAACCCGAGGGGAGAGGGGTGTGAGCAGAGTCTTGCTTTTATTCAGCAGGATTGTCGAAAGAGAGAAACTCTGTATGGCTGCCACCTGTGTGCTCTCTTGCTAGACCAGTCTTAAGATCAATAATGACTGACGATTGGCTGAGAACAAGTCGACTGGGGTATGACCAGAACCAATCCCAGAGGGTGCCGCAGAGAGACAGAAGGAAGCACGAAAGAGAAGAACGAGAGCGAGTGGACAAGGCACGGGGGTGCAATGTACCGTCAGACAAGATAATGGAGCGGGGGTGACTGTAGAAATGTAGAGATTGGGGGAGTTGTGGTAGACTTTCAAGCTTGCTGCAGATGGTGAAGTAAAAGAAAATTGAAACAGCTAAAGACCCGGAATGCAGAATATTATCAGCTAGTAAGCAGATAAATGAATATTTTCTTGGGCTTCCAAACGTTTGCCGATTGTTGGATTTGGATTTGATATAAAGCGTTTGTCGCGGCAGCAGCTTGTCGGCAAGATATTTGCCCCAAAAAACATGGAAACAAATCCCAATAAAAGCTCACCACCAGCTCAACTTTTGCACACCGATGCGCAACCAGGCAAGGAGGCCGCTGGTGATCACACTAGAAACAAACAAGTCGGAAGAGGTTCCGGTTCCAATGATTCAAACCGTTAAGCTCTAGTCAAGGATATAGCGAGTTGAGGAATATTCAATCACCACCAATGAACCCAAAAGAGCGAAACAAAGGAAGTTTCTGTAGATGGATTGCAGAAAGAGGAATAAAAGATTGTCCCAGCGCAGGGAACTAGCTTGTTCAATGTGACAGCTGAGCTTAGTCTAATGACGAACTGGTGAGTTTTACAAGAATCGTGGGTCGCCAGAGTGGGGGGAATTTGATATTGATGGCGCAGGATAGTATTTGAATCGTTGTTGAGCCGGATGAAATATAGGTGAAGTATATTTAGTGCTGAGATATAGGGTGGCAATTTAAGGCCAGAATAAAGTAAGATCCGCAAGATCGATTCAAAGCTACAAAAAATTAATATTCGGACCACAATAATGATGGAACCGCCACGATGCGATATATAGGAAGGACTGTCTTATGAAGAGAATATTAAGAAGAGCAAGCAAATTTTTTTTCCGGTTGCCGATGCCAATGATGGCTAGTCTTTATAGAATAAAAGGTCTGGGGCAGTTACCCGGGCCCGAGTTTTAGGTTCTTGAAGAGGGCGCGGATAGAATCTATATAGATGAGCTTTAATTTCACACTCTACGGGCAGGAGCTTACATTAAAAGGATGAAGATGAAAGCAGTCACAACACCAATGGAACTTGCAATGGCAACTGCCCGCGATAGTAATTGCGCTGCTTCACATTGCCCGTGTATTTAAATGCAATGTCATATGCAGCTGGTAATCTGATGGGTGCAGCGTATGCCTTTTTGGGCGAGCAGCATCTAAGTGTTTCTCGGTTCGACAAATCACGATCCGTTGGTTGATGGAGAGCATCTCCAGGACCCAAACGGGATGGCCGCAGGCTTAATGGCCAGGGTGTGTAGCTAAACTCGCTTCTACGTGATTGACGAAGTATATAAACTTTTTTTTTTCAAATAATTTATGTTTAGTGTAGTCACCGTCACATATTTTGAGGACATGCAGGGTGATGTGAATATGGAAAACAACGACAGATACGCAAAACGAGTGGGTTGATGAGGACGACGATCGAGAATTCACATTTCCAAGTCTAATCAATAATTAGTCTCTACGTGTTGTTGCAATGACTGTGAACTCATGATGCTCCTATATTGAATTCATGGTTACAGCTGATACCATGTCTCATTTACCTCGTCCCTTTCACACCCACCAACACATACAACATACGGAGTGATGACTGGTGTCCATCCACTCAACCAACAACAGCAACAGCAACAATGCCAACAATGGCAATGTTAAGTTTTGGATACATTTCCAAATACTTTTCAATCCTTCCTTGATGGGCAGTCTTTTTGCTTCCCTATAATTTCAGACAAACGGGGTTGGTCATGTCTTGGTTGTTAGCCCTTCATTTTCAGATCTGCGCCAAAGCATACATACTACTTTCTTGCTCCGCGGCCTTTTTGGCATTTCCTTCATGCTCTTGCTCCAGCCCGCTTGCTTCGCTATCATAAGACGGCGATGAACGCCTGTACCGTTCAATTTTGTAATCTCTCAACATGGAATATATATGATTATTTACACACATAGATAGCTATTGCCTAGACGCAAGTATTACCCCGCGTAGGAGCTGTCTATGCCCCGCTGAATGACACTTGTGTGTATATAAGTGACGGATAGCATTGGTTCAGCGCCTATTGCTGTTCGGTTAGGTAAGATGTCTGTGTTGGTGGTCCGAGAGGGTTTCACAGCTGAGAAGCTGGAGGTGGTACGTAGAGAGGCACATTTTCAGAGCTGCCGCTGAAAGAACAGCAAATTGGCGATATGTGGTACTGAAGGCGTTTCCGCTGTATCTGTTGTATCTCATTTGTCTGGTGATCTAACACCGGTGACGGCAGGCGTTCATTCTATCGTGAGATTTGAAAGTGCTTGAAAATGAGGATGGTGGAGCTGGAAAAGGTACCAGGCTTTCTTTTTTCTTGTGCGAGTCTGGACTTTATGCCGCAGACTACTTGAGAGTGTATTACTCCTCCCACAACTGACACACATATTTCATACCACCTACGGATGCTCGGATCGCCCGGCCTGCATATACAAGTCACGTCCAAGGTGGGGCCGCCTAAAACAGCTGCAGACTAATAAATATACCGTTATTGGCGATAATCTCGGAGGTTATGACGTTTGTTTATTCATCTTGAGCCCACCAAAAGGTATCAATAAATCACAGTTCCAAACGCCCTGATTGCGAAGTCACCAAAAAAAAAAACTGCCCTCCCCCTCCCCAAACTTATATTTTGTAGATTCACCCTCTACTCTCGTAGTGGATCCCGTCCTCATGACCACACCAGCCTTCTTATTCAAATACCAATTATACAGAGTGTATATCACGGGTGCCGTCGTCTCTACCCCATGTCCCAGAGCAAGTCTCGCATCGTGTGATTGGTGACGTTCTGTCCTGCTGCACATATGGCCCATCATCCACCCTCGTTCCCCTACAGAAAATTGGCCAATCAGCAGCCGCCATTCCACCGAAAAAAGTCAAAATGCAGAGACTTTGAGTGGAAATGCAATGTGGAGCATGAGTGTGCTTTTGTTGTGTGTGGGTAGCATGGGCTCGAGTAGGCATGGGTGCCTTTCTATGAGAAGACAAGAAGGGGGGCGTGGCTGGAGGAAAAAGTCTGCCGTGTGATGGATGCATGTGTCTGTGGGCGAGCGATCACCAGAGTAGAGAGAAAGAGAAAGCTCTGAGTGGCTGTTTAACGCAACAATAACAATCACTGTTAGACAATGGATGTGAGAAAGCGAATGAGTGACTGACTGTCAGAGCTCTAGGGCACTAAAGTTATTGGGGGCTGTTGAATCGAGGAGGTAATTTGCTTGGTCACGTCACCGTCATTCACATAAACTTTGAGCTGATAGAAACAAACGGGTGATCAACTTGGTTGCTTGCCCTGCCCTGGCCCCCAAACAGAATTGAGGTTATATCGACTGTGAGATTATTTGGAATGACTGTAACTGTCTAGTTTGATCAAAATGCTAGATTCACCATACAATTTTCAGGTTTCGTTTTTGGTATTTTCTTGGTATTATTCTTATATTTTATTTCATTTTATTTTTAGTTATCTATTAGGGAAAACCTCAAAAGCCAAAAACTCGAGGCAAAATCATAAGCAAGATGTTAGTATTGATTACCAAGACGCATAGTCCCCATTTAAGGTTTTGAAATTATGACGAGTGGAACAAAACATATTGTAACTAGTCCCATCTTTCTATTTCCGACCGAAGCCGACACTGTCATTTTCCGCATCTATGTTTATATTCTCCTGTCTTTCCTTGTCTTACCTTGCAGTACATGATTCCCAGTTCCCTCCCAGAAACAAAAGCCCGCTCTGGTCCCTCCCCTAGTCTCCTCCTCAACCAATCACCCCGCCAGAACCAGCTCTCCTCGACCGGGACAACTGAGTGGGCTTGGCGGCTCAATGGATACGGAAGAACACCTGCGTACAAACGAGTCTGGCGGGAGATATAACAAACAAAGTGTGGTCTACGTTGCATAAAGAGCACTGTGTATCACCAAGTTGTGAACTTGTGTCCTCGCGCAAGGAGGCTTATTAGACAGTCTCTCGAGGCCCAATGCAACAATTCCCTCCACGGAAACCTCCATCCGAGAAGTAATCACTTCCCAATATACCCCACCATTCACGGTCACCGGCCATTTCCACTTGCTGATTGGCTGTTCCTCTGGGATATATCTTGTGCGTTGGGCTGAGACTTCTCCTTTCCGCAAAGAACCCTTGTCGCCGAACCCAGGCACCACGTTTTCTTAGGTCGGTGTGATCATGTCCTGGTCAGCCAATCATGGACCGTAGATGGACTGCGACTGTGATGTAACTGTAGGAAGGCTCCATTTCGGAACTCTAGATGATGTCAATGTCAAGCATTAAGTTAATGCTGACGAGACTTGGACAAATCCAGTGCCAGTATTATCCCCTGTGGAGAGGAAAAATGCCTTGTCACGAGAGATCCCAGATCGACCAAGAGGGCTATGCAACGCAGGCTTAGTTGATGATTCTTTCACGACGAGAGGACACCGCTGGAGTGACAAGTTAGATTGATGGATACAATCAACATTCGTCATGGTGTGCGTCACGGTATCCTCAAAAGGGGTGATTATGCCTCGTAACAGATTCCATATGAATCTGTCATTGTCACTGTTTCGATCTTTTTCAAGCTAAGTAACCAGTATTTTGATTTAGGATTTCGTTATTTGGTCACATTCAACTACAGTTACAACTCTAATCATTCACTGATATTTTGAAAAGTTTAAATCACACTCCCACAACCTCTCTGATCTTCTTGACATAGATGGTGGAGTACGATCACTATTCATGCCCTGGTCAATAAATAGTTCAGAGTTCTTTTTATACAAGACCCTTGAACAAAGGTTTGGCTAATCAGAAATGGGACTTATTGATGCTAACGACCCTTCACAGACTCTAATTGGGCCTGGCTTCAGGAACTATCATGATTTGTAGTTGCATCTCTCTTCGCTGTACACTCTATTTCACCAACTTGATCAGTGACTATATATGCAGGCCCAAAGAGGTCAACGTAAAGCTGCGTCGCAAGCTCATGAGAGATCACTTCCGGAGTTTAAGGGTTATGAATGTATCAGGCAGAAATTGATTGAATCTTTTGGTGACAAGCAGACAGTTTGTATTCTGCAAGTCGACTTCGACTTTTCCATAGTCAGTAAGGCACAGTTACAATCACTTGGCGATCTACTGATCAAGTCCGAATCATCATAGGCCAACTCTAACCCACAATCTGTCTGCACGTGATCGTGACTATAGGGTTAATTTAATACCCAAACTTAGCAATATGATTTTTTTTGCGCTACAAGGATGACGACCGCGACAGCCATTGGGGAAAAAGTCGCGAGTAAGATTCAAAGACAGTCAAGTGACGAGGTTTTCTTTCGTCCGGTATACTTTGGTTCATGATAGCACAATCAATATCGTCACTCATTTCTTTTACTACAGCCCGTTTGAAGACATCTCACTTTTGAAATATAGCTAACTCCGACTTCCCTTTTGTCCTCCAGAAGTCAACGTCCCTGCCCGTCGTGATCACCGCCCCGGCCCACACCCTCCCCCTCGTACCTACCGCCGCAGTTTACCTTTGTTTACTGATTTCGTAGTTTCTATTCTCTACAAACATCTCTTATTTGCATTCAATTGCATAATACGTTAGCATCAATTAGCTTGAGACGATTCCTTGGGTTACGAATCCCGTTCCTCCAAAAACCTATTGCCATCCCGCATCGAATGCGGAAGCCCTCGACCTACATTCATTATCCTCGATACTAGGACCCGGGATAGCTCATGACGCCTTGTTCGTTCTGCCCGTGAACGCCAACGCTGCGAAACCGACCCCCCTTGCCAGATTTTTTTTGCCCACCAAGGCTCCGACCACGAAACCTGGGAGACAGCTGCTTCGCTTGCTGGCCAGTCGACCCGACAATCTGTGACCTCTGAGTTTAAGTTGGACGTGACTATCGTGGAGTCTTTCAGCCATCGAAAATTTGCCGTCTCCGACCGCATTCGTCGGAACATTTCATCACCTACCAACAGCAACCCCTCCCACTATTATATTGCTTACATCCTTCCGCGCGTGACTTTGGAGGACCTGATTGAGCGACTTGTTCTCAGCAAATTTTGACCAATTTTCGGCTTGGAGGAGGCCATGACTAGTGTCTCTGTGTGGGCGTTATATCTTTAAGGAGAAGGAATCACTTGTCTCAGAGTCTACGATCATTGGCAAGAACGGCATCAACATGGAGCTCGAGCAAGTCAAGGAAGAAGAGAAGCGGTTATCTAGGAACGTTTCGGTCGCGTCTTCAGAGGGCGTGAAGACGCCGCTATCGACAAATGATGGGACGCGCCGAGGGAATCAGGAGACGGCGGAGGTGCCCGCGTCAAAATCGTCACGGAAGGGGCAAAATAAACTACCAAAACGCGAGCCGGTACTCTACAACCATCTTCCCAGTGCTATTGAGGAGGCGACAAGCCTGTTCGAGGTCATCCCCGACTGTATCTACGGCTCCAAAAATATGGGCAACTCGGACAATGATGTCCTGGACTGCGATTGTCGTCCTGAGATAGGTAAGCTTTTCAATCACTGTAATCCCTGAATTTAAGCCTGAAAATCGGCAGCTAACCTTGTCTTTTTTGTCACAGTTGATGGTATCAACATGTCCTGCTCCGAAGACCATTGCATCAACAGAGCAACAAAGTGCGAGTGTGTGATCGGATCGGCTGCCTGTGGCGATAACTGCCAAAACCAAAGATTTCAGAGAAAACAATACGCGAACGTCGACGTTATCAAGACCGAGAAGAAGGGTTTCGGCTTGCGGGCCAATGAGGACCTTTATGCGCACCAGTTTATCTTTGAATATATTGGCGATGTCATTAACGAGGCTACCTTCCGTCGACGCATGCTCAAATACGATGATCAGGGCATCAAACACTTCTACTTTATGTCTTTAACACGTACTGAATTCGTGGATGCCACTATTAAGGGAAATCTTGGCCGTTTCTGCAACCACTCGTGCAATCCAAATTGTTATGTTGATAAATGGGCCGTCGGTACGAAGCTTCGTATGGGTATTTTTGCCCTGCGCGAAATCAAGACCGGCGAAGAACTTGTTTTCAATTATAATGTTGATAGATATGGTGCGCAACCGCAGGTTTGCTATTGTGGTGAACCTAATTGTGTCGGGTTCATTGGTGGTAAGACCCAGACCGAAAAGGCGACCAAGCTCAATCACGATGTGGCGGAAGCCCTTGGTATCGAAGACGGCGACAGCTGGGATACTGTTGTCGCCAAGAAGCCCCGCAAGAAGAAGACTGGCGAAGATGATGATGCCTACATTGACGAATCTGCTACTGCCAAGATTCTTGATGAAAAGAGCGTTAAACGTGTCATGACGGTTTTGATGCAGCGCAGTGAAAAATGGGTTGTTATCAAGCTTCTAGAACGTATCAAGGCTTGTTCAGAAGAGCGTGTTCTGAATCAGGTTGTGCGCATGCATGCGTATCAAACCATGAAGAAGCTGCTTAATACATTCAAGGATGATGATGACACAGTACTGCTTATTCTGCAGGTTCTTGACAAGTTCCCCCGAATCACCAACAACAAAATCCAGGCCTCTAATATTACACAATCTGTCGAAACCTGTGTTCAAAGCAGTAACGAAGATGTGTCCACAGCTGCCACCCATTTGTTAGCAGAGTGGGCAAAGCTCAAGGCCGGCTATCGCATTACTAAACGTGCCAATGGCGAGGCCTATGAACAAGATGATATCTATGGATACGGTCGTCAAAGGGCCACTGATTCACCATCAACCACAGTGTCCACTGAAAAGAAGCCACCATCGCCAATATTGAACGCTCCGACAGGGCCCAAGAGTAATACACCTCAGCGCAATCCCAACATGATCCGGAATCCTGCCTTGCGACGATTTCCTTACCACAATAACCCGACTCTCGCGGCTCAACAGGCAGCTCAGCAACAACTCCTCCAGTTCCAGTCACAATTGTCTAATCAACCATTACCAGACAGCTGGCATATGGCCTACAACGATACTGGGACACCATATTACTTCAATACAGCTGGTGAGACAACTTGGATTAGACCCACAGCACCGAGAGTAGCTCCCCAAGCAACAGCAAAACCGCCAACAAAACAACAGATTCTAGATCAGATCATCGATGCTGTCAACAACGAGGCCAAGAAGAAGACGGAATCGCCGACGACATCCACGCCGCAACGAAACCGGTCCCCCGAGCCTTCGAAGAAATCATCAAAGCCCGAAGAATCCCTTGAGAAACGAAAGAAGCACTACGAGAATACTCTGGCCCCCCATGTCATTCGCATTGCTAGCAAGTTCAAGAAGAGCTTTGACAGAGACAACTTCAAGCAACTTGCCGGTGAAGTCTGTAAAACTCTAGTTGAATCAGATTTCAAACATGGCCGTGTAGATAATCCTCGGGCCCCATTGAGTTCTGATCAAATTCGCAAGGTTGAAAAGTATGTTTATGGGTTCTTTAAGAAAGCCGTAGCGAAACTTCAATCCAAGGCGATGCCGTCAACGAGTGCTTACTCTGAATCTCGTGATGGTCAACATCGTTCACATACCGAATCTTCTCAATCACAATCACAATCACAACCTCTCCAAGAGCATCAAACGGTGTCAATTATATTTCAAAGTCGCCCACAACAGATCGACTTGGATCAACCACCATCCACCAACAACTCCGCCCCAGCCTCCATCTCTACTGTTGGTGCACACGAGGATACGCCCATGTCCTCACATTCGAGCCCTGGGTCGGATGGTCGACAGAAGCGTAAGCGTGATAGTGTTAATGATGGAGAAGACATTACCATGACTGATGCATCAAGCATGGCTGCCAAACGTATGCGGGAAAACAAAAACATCCTCGAGACAGTCGCTGCTATTGCCGCAGCTGCTGGTGCTGTGAAAACCAATGTGGCCCAGCCTGCAAATCTTGCCTCACCAGCCGCCGCTCCTGTCTCTGTGCCTCCGCCGCCCTCACGCAGTGTTGCCGAGGAGGTGGCCGAGAGACACTACAAAGAGTCGGAGGCTGCTCTTATCAAGGAGAACGAAGAGGCCGAGAGAGAGGAAGCTGCACAGAAAAACAGTGTGCAGTAGGTTTATATTACTGTTATCCTTCTGTTTTCTCTCCTTCATAATTGCGACTACAATGTCTTTCTTCCCCGCAGTATACCTTTGCTTTTTTTCCCCGTAATATCATGGATGATAGGTCCCCGTTTATTGTCTACTTCTATGATTAATCTTGAGGGTACATGTTATTGGAATTGGGTTTGGCGAGACGCTTTTCTAGAATTTCCCACTTGTCTTTTTTTGCACGTTTATCATTTGTTATCTCTGCTGGTCTGTCATGGCTCTGGCAAAGGTTCATCTCATGTTATCTCTAATGCATTGGGTTTGGTGTTTATAGTCTGGTGGTGTTTAAATAAAAATGATTTGTCATTACAAGATTCTGCGTGTGTCCCATCAAGTTGTGTATTATGTGTATATGCAAACTAAAAATTGAACCGCAAACCAACGCTGCCCAACGCCGTGCTTTGAGTCTACTGGGGTATCAATCGGAATCTGAGTCATATATCGCTTCCTTGCTCTTGCGTACCAACTCCCCCGAGATCTCCTCCCCTTTCCGCATAAACACATAACTCCTCGCTAACCTCTCCTCGCCCTTCCAGCCACCGCCAGTCTCCCCATGTTTATTCCTCACCACACCCAGCGTCCGCGCATGCTTATACCCCGGATACACTGCCGCCTGGAACCGAAAACTCCGATCCGCCTGCAACCCTGAATGTCTTCCTAGATCCCGGATATTCCAGAGTGTATACGGTTCCCCCTCGAACAATGTCACTATAATCGCGCCACCCTTGGCCAAGCTCTTCTGCGCGCATTTGAAAAAGGCGACAAGGAGCTTCTGGTTGTACCGGACCTGCCGGTTGACATCCGTCGACTTGCCGCCCACATGCGGAAAATTGAAGAGAATCCGGTCGAATTTCCCCGCTGACACCTCATCGAAATAGTCATAATCCTCTATCTCGCGGCTCGGCGGCTTATACGTCATCACCGGCAACCTCGTCGCATCAACGTTGAACTGGATACTGGCGCCCGGCGTCGCCCGGATCAGGTCAATGTTCTCCTGGGCATGCGGGTATTTTTCCAGTAAGGCGGCTTCCGAGGGCTCGAAGACGGTAGCGACAAGGTGGGGGGAGTGGTGGTGGGTGATTAGCGATGCGGTGAAGGAGAGGTCGCCTTCGCCGAGGAGGAGGATGCGATCGGTGGGCGTGAAGGGGATGGTGGGTTTTGGTGGGGGAGAGGGCTTGGCGGCTTTGGTTTGTTTGGGGTGAGCTTTTTTGATAGAGGAGAGGGTGCGGCAGCGGTGCTTGTTGGGCTTTTTACCGGAGTCGACGAAGCGGGCCTTTGAGGGGAGGTGTTTCTGTTTGCCCATAGTCGTGGGTGGGAGGGACAGGAATGGTATGTATCCTGTACGACGATAGGTATTAACGGTACGATATATCGCTATAATAATGCATAATCAGCAAATGCACGCTACTAAAAGATGGACGATAATATTCTCTACCGAGTGGTATAAATTTGAGTCCTGATATTCAAGCGGTGTGAATTAAATTCGAGTTGGCGCAAAAGTGAGGTCTAAAACTTAATATTATAATCACGAACTTTTTTTTTTACTACGACAGGATCCTGGATCGGCTTCCACTATGTAATTCAGAATTGACGTTGAAATCAGCTGCGACAAGGCACGTGACGCGCTTAAATGTCGGCGATCCTAAGGACCCTGTCGTAGGGGCGGGGTCCACTTTTCAACGTCAACGTCAGGTCGCCCAGCGTTGACAACGACGATTGGGTGGTGACAGCTGGCCGGTAGCGGACTTGAAGAAATGAAGATACTTCAATTATTTGGTTTCTGAAGTATTGAATGGAGCTTGTGTTTATTTGACATATTAGAAGCTATTGAATTTGTCCTTTCCAAATTACAAAAGGTTGTGCTGCAAATAATTTGTTACGTAGTATTTAGTGTATTTAACCCTATCACATGTCAGCTTACATGACGATATAACTAAAATCAAAAGTTCTACGAAAATGCTAGAGGTGCGGCACGAAATCACACCGTACATATTGACAATATTACTTCACTACAACTATCTCGCTGTCATCACTAAACCTATATCTCCATGACTTTACACATGACACCTTATCTTACATGTACTTCTATTCGATGACTTATAGACCAACATACTCCAAAATTATGATCCTTCCTCAACTTCAGCCTACCATCAGGTTCTAGATCGCTCACACATTGACTGAACGAACCCTTCCTCTAGCTTGCCAATGGCACGCAAAACTCGGTCTTACAAAACATAGAATATGTCGTGCAAGTAATATCTTGTGCTTTTTTTTCTTTCGTCTTGACATGTCAGCTTCTCGAAAAAAAACTCGATATCTTACAAAATCTCCATCAGATATCTTTGTAGCAAAACTTGGCATCTCGAGATTTCATATTAACCACCAATACATCCACAATACTTGCATCCCTGGTTGCACGCCACGCGTAACCTACTATGCATTAAGGTACCTCACAGGTACTCCTGGTTGTATTTTCCCAAAGGGGCAATGCGACATGGTCCCATTTGCTATTCTTGGACCCCAACAGCGGACCACTTCACAGATGATACTGCAAGCGTGCTATGTTAGCCGGTGTTAGTAATTGACTTATAGTGGCCTGTATCCCCTATATCTCTGGAAGGGTTTTATGGGGGTTAATTAGCACCCTGGTCGGGGAGTCAAGTTTGCAAATGGGGATGTTGGAAGATGCCGTTGATAGTAGAGTTCAGCTTTCTGGACACCAGCTTATTAAGGCGTGTTTAGTTGTATGTAGGCCATCATTGTTGCTATAAGACGTAGATATTAAACCAAGCGTTGCACCGAGTTGGTTATGTGTGGTATATCATGGCGTAAAGACTTTGGAAATTCATGCATAATGAAGTTTTTACCTATATTGTTTAAACTATACACTGATTTACAATGATAACCATAGTTCCGGACTGTAACGCCAATCCCCGTTTTTATTGAACTTAGCTATCTTTTTGTTACTCATAACCTACAAACTATCTCAATAAAAATAAACACGCTGATACAATTTCTAGACGCTTAATTCGTTCAGTAATAATCTGACTTTTATATTCAGCTAGTTGCTTTTTTTGTTACTTCAAGTTCAAGTGCACACATCAGCCTCTTGCTTCGCTGTTCGCTGGCTCCAATTCCCGAATTAGACGATTCCGCATAGGAACCTATTCTGATTGGCTGACCGGGACAGTACGTGCACTGTCCATCACTGGCTCCTCACTTGAGTTTGTCGTTCAGACCTGGTGTCTCGATTTTTGTCTTGTCGGTGTATATGCAACGACGTGAGTTGATAAATCGGAGTGAAGATCGGGATATTGAGACAAGATAGCTGTTTGTCAGTCTTGTCTTTTGCTTCAACGTTATTTTCATTGAACAGGTCTTCAGTAATCTGGAGTTTTCGTCCATCTAGGGCAACATTTTCATTGCCTGTCATCCAACCACAGAGTTGGTTCCGGTCCTATCCCGCCGTTCCGGTATATCACAGGCTGGACTCTATTCTTCCAGTCTCACACTCGGTACTTAGTCATCTAGGTATATGACTCAGCCATTTTGTCATTGAAATGACTTTGGTCTCTGCTTTAAAGGCTCACATTACACACGCACTTTGGATGTTGACGCTGTGTAAGCATCTGTGATATCATTGTCTCTTGTGGTCTTGAATCGTGTATTTTGTCACTTGACCAACAAACGGTCACGTCATTATTCTTGACTGCTACGGCTCTCTTTACAAGCGCTCAAGGCCTCCAATTGTGTACCCATCTTGCTGTCGTCTTCTAAACGACCGCGTACCCAATATCAGAAGTCCTCTTCATCTGATTGACAGACGCGCTATTTGCGCTCACTGCTCCAGAGTATCCGGACTTAACCGTCTCTCAGATCTTGCCCTGAGACGACAGCATACATTCTGCACTTTTTCTACTCATCCAACTATCTGCCTAGCGCCGGTTTGCGTGTCAGATCGCAAAGTTACAATTTGTGCGTTGTTCTGATGGGAGCGGGCAAAGTGGTTTCCATTTTCGGCCTTGTTCGATCTTGCACCTGCATTTTAGCAGCATCTGGCCATTTCCCCCCCCTAGGTTGCAGCGCAGCACTTGCTCCACCAAAACTTAAGCTTTTTGGGTGTCAGTCAGCAATAAAAGTCAATTTTTGGGGGGCCCGGCTTTTGCACTCTGATTTTTTCATCGTCTTGATTCGCCCCAAAATCATCTCACTGTCAACGTAAAAACGATAACAATACCATCACCACCCAAAGTCAGAGTTTTCTCTCTTGCCATTTGCAGAAGCATATTGAAACGCCATCTACTTTTGTCTTCCCCCCCGTTCTTTTCATTCAATTGATCATTGTTACAGGCGATCGCATCGCCGTGTAGTACTGGTATCCTCTTACAGCATACAGTACCAGAAGCAGCAGAAGCATCAACAGCATCACCACTTCACACCCAGACTTTTGCTTAGCTTCATTGCCGGCTAGCTCTTCCCCTGCCGCTGCCAATTCAGTTTCTTGGGTTATTTCTCTTTCGTTTAGCTGTGTGTGCGTTGCTCTTCCGTAGCAAGATCTCCGTGCCTAAGAATATCTGGGTGTTTCATTAGTGGCTTTGGCCGGTGTCTCCCTACTACACGCCGCACATACCCTGCATCCTGGTCGAGCCAGGCTCTGTTTCCACCTCGCTTTTTCTTCGCGCTGCCAGTTGTGTGAGTTGTGAGATTGATATCATAGTCTCATAAACCAACTATTTGCTTGCCAGGTCTTTTGAGCAGACAACAACTGCTACGCGCTACGTCTTCTACTTCGTGTGTAGTCCTTTGTTGTTACCAGTAGTTGCGACGCCGGGCTTCATTGTTCTTATCCTTTCCCCCCCTTCTCTCTTTGGGGCACCGCTGCCAATACCCAGCAGCGATGTCTCAATCTTCAGTCGAGGCGGCCCAGGCCCCGGTGCTCTCCGGCACTAGCTCTACCACTGTTTCTACTCCCCCCCTAGCCACATCAGCCCCGCAAACGGCTCGGCAATCACCTGATGGCGATGATGAGTCTGTAGATGCTCCCGTTGCCTTATCACGAGGACGGGCAACAGCCCGAGGTCGTAGTCGGGGTACCCGGGGGGGCAGAGGTCGTGGTAAGGTTTCGGGCACCAGTAAGAAGGCAATTTCGAAATCTACCAAGTCTAACAAAAAGTCTCGTGGCCGTGTCAAACAATTTGACAACCCCAAGGTCCAGGCTGCCTACGAGCGGACACGAGAACTCAAAGACCAATACCAAATCTTGGTTGCGGCTCTTCGCCCTGCGTTGGCTGATCTCGCCCAACGCAACGTCGACATGCTCATGGCGGACCCCCACGCCCATGAGATCGGTGGGGCTCACAAAGAGGTCTTGGATGACTTGAACCAAAGATATGCTAAGTGCATTGATCGGGCCACGATAGAACGTGATGCCAAGATCACTGCTCTTGAGCAAGCAATGGCTCATCAGGAATTTATCCTACATGAGCAATACAGGGTAAGAACTCTCCGATACGATCGATCGGCTTTTTATCTTCTATTCTATATCTTTTATCTGAATTATCTACTAACCTAATACAGAACGGAGTTGAGGACGCAGATGAGGTGTTCCTCGATGCCCAGGAACGACGCCTGGATATCCTCGAGACGCTTCACAAATTGAAGCTATCGCCTGATGTAAGTTGTGCCCGCTACTCACTATATGTCGAGACAAAGTTGGACATCAGTACCCGGAGGATTCCTGTTTTGAAAAAGAATCTACTTTTGTCACTATTGCTCTACCTCTCTGGTACTTAGTCACCAATTTTATGCTAACATTTGTTCCTCAAAAGACCGAAGACATTGACTACGTCTTCAAGGCCATCTCCGCAAAGGAGTATGCCGAGTTTGGGCCTTTTGAGGACTACGACGAGGAGGGCCACCATGTTCCGTACCCGTCACGTGTTAAGGGTACGTTCATGTACCAGTTTGCGCAAGAACTTGCGGCCCGTAACAAGGCTGAGAAAGCTGCTGCTGCTGAGCAAGCTCGTGCAGCCGAACAAGCTGCCAACGAGAGTAACCATTCAAAAAGCGGACGTGGTGGCCGTGGTGGCCGTGGAACAGGCCGTGGTCGCAATCGGGGAGGTCGCAGTGTTCAACACACCTCTAGTCTCGTCACTACCTCGCAAGAGGAAGACGAGGATGCTGTGCCCGCTCATCCTATGGGAATTCTTGCTGGCACCGATGTCCCTGCCTTGGGCGAGGACCTTGAGGATGAAGACGCTGAGGTTGCCCGGCAACTTGACGATGCCGTTAGTAGCACCAGTAGTCTGCCCATCCGCGAACAGAGCCCCGAGCTTCCTCGCGGCGCGGAACTTTTTGATACTCATGGTGCTGCTACCGTTCAGGCTCGCGGCAAAGGACACGGTCGCATCATTCTCAAGCCAATGCCAGTACCATTCGATGATCTGGACATCGGGTTTCGGGATTCCTCGAATGATCCTGACCGCTTGAGCAATGTGTTGGCCAACAGACGCAAATACGCCAACACCCCTCACTCAGGTACCGTTCATGTCGACCCTATGACGTGGAACTATGATGCCCGTCAGAACGAGGAGGGTGATTTGGACAGGGAGCTGGTTGAGCGTCACAAGCTTCATCCTAAGTTTGGCTTCTTCCTCCGGATTAGCAAGAACGATGCTATAATTCCGGATCGTCCTATTGGCGTCCAGTTTGGGGAGCCTATCGTCTTCCTTCCGGAGAACAAAGACATTATTGTGTCCTCATGTAGATCCACCATTGCCCGCACCACCGAGCGGGTGCAAGATTCTCGTCGCGGTCGTCAGCTCACAGAGGTTTTGAAGGCTGTCTATGATTCTGCCGACATCGATCCAGACGAGCTTGGTCCTGACTCTGATGAACGGATCCCTCAGTCCTTCCGTGGAAAGCCTTTGGGCGTTCACATCCGTCCTGCTGAGAGGACTGCCACTCGTCGCTTCCTCAATAAAGAGGCCCTCCGGCTCAAGGAGCTTGAGCGCCTCCGCGAGGAAGCCGTCGCCAAGGCCCAGGCTATCCAGGACCAAGCCCTGGCCGAGCAGGAAGAGGCTACTCAGTCGGAGCAGATGGCTGACATTGACCCATCTGTTCTCAGCACCCTCATTGAGGCGCTGCAGACTCCGCCCACTCCACCGTCACAGCCAGAACCTACTGAGGAAACTACGGAGACTCGTACATATGATGCCATCCGAGATGTCTTCCTTTCTGGCCCTCGGGATTCCTCTCCTGCTGTTGCACTTCCTGCGGTGCCTGAAGCGCTTCTGGCATTGGCCGACGCTGCTCTTGCGCGTCCCGAGCCTGTAAACTGGCCTGCTCGTGGCCCTTCCGGTCCTCCTTTGCCTCCTCTGCCTCCTCTGCAGCAGGTTATTGACCCTGCCCCTCTGCCCCCCGCCCAGCCTGCTCACTTAGGCTATGATCGGGCGCCATCTGTGGGTGCTGCTAGTGGCTATTCGAGTATGCCGAATATGCCATCAGTCAGCTACTATGACCAACCTCCCCGCGACTACTACCCGTCGGCCCCTCCAGTTCGATACCCATCCCATGAGTATCAACCGACGCCGGTAATGGGACAGTCGTCACCGTTGCCTCCCCTTAGGCCTGTGGACAGCGTGTCGCCTCGTCGCGAAGCGGAGAATGGTCATGGACCCTACTATCCCCCGCTGAGCATGTCTGGTATGACGCCATCATACTATCCTACAGACCCGGCGATGGGCCCCAACCCACCGATGCCCCCGATGGGGTCAGTTCCTCCTTCGTCTGGGCCGGGTTATTACCAGCCTCCGTGCATGGGGTCATACGGATCGCCTGCTCCTACGGCTCCTTACGACCCCATGATGAGCTCTCAGATGGCTCCATCTGTGTCACCTCGGGAACGGACAGACTCTGTGTCATCCATGGCAACTGTCTCTGGCCCGGCTTCCAACTCCGCCAAATACCGCAAGTTGGAGCCAGCCCCTGTACCTAAACATCGCCGTGGTTGGGCTAATGAGCCGCAGTTGCGTACCGTCGGGTATGATCCTTCTAACGATATCAAGGATTATGCCGCGGTTGAGCCTTTGCCTGGTCGAGCCCCGTCATTCATCCGAGCGTGGAGCCACAACAGCTCTTCCCAGGCCCGCCGCCGATCATCGAAGCGGGATGGCGAGCGTCGCGACGCCGAGTAGAATGCCAGCGCGCTCCGAAAATGGTACTCTCGGATAGAGCATCTGCGTCTTACCAAATTGATTGATAACAAACCTGATTAGGTTCCGTCCGCCAAGGTTGAGCCTTCTATGCCCCAGTGAGGAGAGTGTGTTGGGTGTCAACCACAGATGCAACCAAGCGAGTCCACTTGCATCAAACCAAAACGTCACCTAGGTCGCCCACGATGTCCTGAGATTCCTTCCACCCCCAACCCTCCGGTCAAGATCTTGCTCAAACCTAGCTTGCAATTTGGTGCAAGTTATACACCACCCTACGATTTCGATGGAATTGGGGATTGCTGGGAAGTGGATTCATCTGACACAAGCTCAGAATTTTCTGATCCTTATATGTCATCACCTGAAGCCGTCACCTGTCGTACGACAGCTGAATCCCCAAATGGAATCAAACTGAGGTTGGGATATCGGCAGATGTACCCCAGGCTTACTAGATACAGTCAGAAGATGTCAGTAGATTCAGATGATTACTGGAATATTTCTGGGTTGGCTGGAAGTTCATCCCTTCCTGAGAACCCAAGTGTTACGCTTGATGAGGGGACTGTTAGCAAGGCGAAGTGGGATGAAGTCCCTACTACAGAGAGTGCACCAGCTGACATGATCAGATCACGTCGCTTAGCTGTCTCCATTCATGGCCCAAGTGAAAGTGTTAATTCCACTGCCAGACCTACAACCAAAACTATCCTCTTGAATAAGCAACCGGCCACAGAGTTAGAAGTGGATAAGACACCATCTTCCAGTCAATCATGCAAGAGAATACGAATCGTCAACTTTTAACATCCGATTAATTTGGTAGCTGTATCATCGACCGAGCCAGTGATTGGCCGGACATCGGTTAAAGCGGAAGCGGCTAGATGAGAGAGAAGCCGACATGATTGTACTTGGGACCAAAAGATAGAAGACAGGAGCCTGTTAATCGGTCAACCAAGATAAGGGTACTACCATCACGGTACCGAGATTAAATTATCAGAGTTCATCATGTGCGCCATTCATGATCTGTACTATTCTATCGAACCAACTCCAAGAAGCCCAATAGGTCAAGGCTTGTTATATCATACTGGTCGTTGAGCGAATCCGACTATATACCATCTAAAAAACTTGTTTCCTTCGAGCCATGACATAGCATGGGGGAACATTGCCTGTTATAACCCCATGGATCCACAATATCCACCATTTCGGCCTTCAGGGCCTTGTTATTATATCTTGCATCATTTCCATTTATCTTACCGAAAAAAAGTCCAGAACTATCTTCTGTTTCTCAATCCCATTGCTATTTCCTTTCTTCCTTCAGTCTTCCCTATCTTCACCATCTTTTGTTACGTTCACGACGATCCCGTCAGCATCATTTTCATTATAGCCTTTGTTCATTATTTAGTTTTCGTTTCCGTTTCCATTTACGCTTCTGCAACTTTCAACCATTTGCCTTCAAGTTTTTTTTCGTTTTGATTCCATATAGTTAAGCCATTGTACTTTGATTCCCCTTTCGGTTTCAAGTCGGAGTTTTTGTTTATTTTAATTTTATTATTATACATGGTCCTTTTTTCTTTTTATTTGGGGGCTTCTTGTTTCTGTTTGGCATGGGGAAAAGATAAGTGATAGGTGCTTGTTTTGTTTGTATAGAGATCATAGAGAAGATAACTGTAATGCAATTTTTGTCCACATCAATAATCCCCTTCAACTCTCCAGCATGCGTGTTATAAAACAAAATGGTCAAGAACCAGAGTTTTTAAATAAATACGTGAAATCATCTGTTTGCTAATCTATCCCAAACCTAAACAGAGCCAAACGCCGATCATCACCTATTGATCACCGAAGCATAACTCACCCTTCCTTGATATAAAAAGGACACCCGGGCTTCGCAACGTCCTAAATTCTCTCTTTAACAGTCCGTGCCTGTCCCCATCCTTGCAGTTGACCCTGTCCACTCGGAGGCCCATCTTGTCTACTCTGACCCTTTCCCATTTCCATCGCCGTCGCCGCCATTGGCGGCCCCCACATTTGAACTTCCACCAACTCCAGCACCCGCTGGAGCTCCTACACTAGTTTCCGCCCTCGCCACCTGCGCCGCCGTCACTGGATCCGCCATCTTCAACTGTGCCTGCCCCAACTCGCCCGGTGGATGCAAAGCATACACCACTGCCTTACTCTCAAAGCCATTGGAAATCATCATATTCTGCAATACCGGCTGGTTCCCCGCGCGCATATTAATGACATCCTGCGCCAACTGGCCGCCCATAATGGCCGTGACCGGCGGGACGGAGGCGTGAATATTGAAGATGAACTCAGCGATTCGTTGCGCCTCGTCGTGGGAATGTGCGACGGGGTCAAGGGAGAGGGTGGCACGAGACTTGGCGATTTCTTGGGTGTAGGTGGCAATTTCGTCGCGGGTGGTCGGGTAGGCGCTGTTGTGTTCGTCGAGGTAGCGCCAGAGAGCCTGCATGTAGGGGAGGACATGGGGAACTTGTTTTTTCCGGCGGGGCACCGAGAGGATTTCGGAGGGGAGGGTGCCAAGTTCGCTGGCGTACATCCAGGTGGAGTAGAGTTCGTGCTTGGTGACGTATTCGACGGGCTTGCCTTCTTCGCGGGCGAAGCGGACGTTGGTGATAGAGCGGGTGCGGGTTTCGGGGCCTACTTTGGGGATCACGTTGCCGCAGTCGCGCTTGATGGTGTAGGTGTGTTCAATCAGGTCGGCAAATATATAACCGTACATGCCGTAGTCGTCGGCGGCGTAAAAGGGGATCTTGTTAAGTCGAGTCATAGTGTTCAGGCGAGTGAGGTCATGCGTGACCAATTCGGTGGCAATGACGACATTGAACTGAGATAACCATCGGGGATCCCATTCAGCCAATGGCTTGGTTATAGTCTCGATTTTCACGCGGGGGTTGAGGTCTCGGAGCGCGGCGCCGCAGGGGACAGCGCGGGGTTGTCCAATGAAGGCCTCATCGGTAATTAGCACTGACCCAGCGATACACTCTTTTGTTATAGTACGTTTGTCGGCAATAGTTATCGAGGCAACACCAGCGAGAGCCAGGTTCTTGAGAACTTCCTGGGCGAGAGGTCCGCAATTGACTGTAAGGACTCGGGTGGTTGCGAGACGCTTCTGGGCAGTCATGCCCCACAGGCGGATTTGTCGGTCATAGAGGGCAATTTCGTCTGGGGTACGATTTGTTAGCTACGAGTGCCTGGGAACAAGTGCTGTATCTAGTTGTGGATATACCCGAGCTAATCTGGCCCGCGTTATCTGATGTGCCTCCAGGCTCGGAGACTGGAGGAGCAACGACATTGAGAATTGCACTGGGAACTGGCGCATAGCCATTGTTGATCTGTACTGGAACAGCACTAATCACTGATGCAGAGCGAGTAGGCAAGACTGGTGCTACAATTTCGTTCGGTTTGACGTTGACGGGGATAGGGTTTCCGCTCGCCCCCTTATTTCCCAATGCGCCGGGCACTGGTGGTTGTGATGGATCCATTGTGATGATCGAATCGGTGATGGTAGTGGTGGTAGATCTCAAGTGCCGCTTTGCGACAAGGTGCGAGTGTGCGCCTGGTAGTGAACTCTCGTCGTGCGCACGTGGCCAAGGCGAAATCTCACGAAAGGCCGTGATACCTTGGAGAAGAGATTGGTAGAGATACTGTACAAGCGTGTTTCTCAATTCAATAGTGGGGAAACTGTCGTTGCTTTTGTCGTGGTACCACCGAAGTTGGTGGCAGCTTCGCGTGGAATGGCCCGCCGAAGCTCAGGTACCTAGGTTACATGGGTGCCTATCCTTGTTTTGATTTATCTGCCTATCATCACGTGCAATATGCCGGAAGTGGGACCGCATTCCGTTAATTTATTTTTGTCTGGGGTTTGGCCATAATTATGATAGAAATTAGAGAAACATGATGTATATATATAAAATACAGTTAGCCATTCATATTATATCATGTACTGTCTTTGGGGATTATGAGCATTCAAGACTCATTATTGGTGTAAGTCAAGTTAGACTAGTAATGCCATTAGTGACTGACAAAAAATCGAACGTGCCCGCACAACCTCGTCCTCGAGGTTACACCATACTGGGAATGATTATCAATCAATTACAACATAACAGCGAAGATTTATCATATTGAATACATTATCATCGGATCCTTTCATCCCAGTTATTCCATGATCAGCATTTCATTCTGACAGGCACAGAGCTTCTAAGAAAGTGGCAACGACGGTTAATCTCCAACTTACTATTTGGTTAAAGTGAGTATCTAAACATCACACTTAGTGCCATCTCGTCACGCTGAGCCCCGAGTTTGTTTGGGATATACCAGTACACAAGTGAATCAAATTTCCTTGTGACTAGACTGATGACAACATCTTCCATGACTACAAACCCAAGTTTCCCATCCCTTAGCGGGATATTATGATTTCCACAGAGTACGGCGTTCAAAGTATCCGAGCTGTCTATCATGACCGTAGTCACGCGAAAGCGGGATAATTTTCAATCACCGAAGCTGCTACAAATTTGACACTACTGATTATGATACATTGTGTCGAACTTGCAAAGACTAAACATCGAATCACAATCAACCCAAGTCTCGCTTATATTAAAAGGATGTGATTGAAATGACTAGGACGTTTTTGAGAACAGGATCACTCTGTATCTTGATACAAGAGTTCAATATGTCATTTATCAGCTTGAAGGGTTGTACACTGGGTTAGTGAGGGCAGTGATGGGAACAAGCTTAGATCCCTGATCTATTCAAACAAATATATCTCCTGTAAAGAGAATTAAGTCACGCTAATCATCGAGTCCTAGTGCTTCAGGAGTTATGTAAGTGCTTATAGATTACGCCTTCTGTCGCACCATGATATCAACAAACATTTGGGGCTTGTCAGTTTCAATATCGATTCAGATGTACTTACTGTTTGGAAAAGCGTCGCTCTTTTAATAGACACAGCACAGTGACACAGGAACAGATGACAATGAAGAGTCGGGTAGAGAGGATTAGAATTGTACCTGATTAAAAGGAATATGACATCTTGCAGTCTGATGTCATGATTGACTTCAAGTTTTCTAGGATTAGGATTAAGTTTCTAGGATCTATAATGGCTAACAGGATCTTGTTTAAGTGTATTGACAAGGATGGATTTAAGGGGATAACAAACATGAATGCCAAATCCATTGGGGTGAAGAATTACAGTAGTAATAGACAAAATATGAGGAAGATAGATAAGATTAGTACATATCAGTCTCATATTTAAGGTTGAATCTTCGGTTAAATCTTAACTAGGGTTAGGACAAAAGAGGCCTACATCCTAGCAATTTTGACTCATAATGGCTAATGTACTATAAATGATATTTCTTACAGGCAATTGAAGTTGACATGTATCATTTCCATCACATTTGAATCATAAGCGGTTAGTGGAAGTTTTTAACATGACTCTGCCCTTCCATTTATTATATGCAAGTAGAATAACCTAAGATCTAACATCATCATAGTCTATCGATTATGATTCCCCAAAAAACCGTTAGAAGATGTCAACGACATCCCGAATTGACAATTGGACCCACTTTACTACGATGAAAGCGGCCTGTCAAGTTTTAGGCTTTCAGTATGGCACAGGATGATTACAGGCGGGAGGTGGTAAGCCTTGCTTGATGACCCCACTAAAAAAAAGCGGCGGAAAAAAATCTTAGATGGGCAACTCCCATTCATAGACTGTTGGTGATCATTGAATATAGTGTTGAAGAGTATATATTGAGATTATGTCCCTCATGTTTGTATCCAATTCTAGGATAATCTACTCATTAACACATCAATACTCCAATATTTTCGGTTCCGAAATAAATATCACAACTCCACAACTTCAGCTCTACAACTTTTAACTCTTCACTATTACTTTTATCTGACAAATACACACATACATTGTTAACTAAACAATCAACATGGCCGTCAGAGCGCAATTCGAGAACTCCAACGAGTGAGTGACAATACCCCTACGTTTTCTACAACAATTAGGCTATAGAGCATGCTCAATCGGATTCATACCAAACACTACGGAACCGGAATTCCTTTGGTGGTGGAACTCGGGGCTAGCCCCGCACTTTGCGTACTAGACGAGTTATTCATCGCTAAATCAGCGACCAACAATGATACCAAGATCAATCAAATTAACCTTATATCTAGGGTCGGTGTTTTCGCGACTCTCACCAACTCTTATGCGCTGGTGGCCATTGGCGGCAGCGAGAACTTCTACAGTGTCTTTGAGTCTGAGCTCCAAGATGTCATCCCCATCTGCCGGACCACCATTGGCGGTACGCGCATTATCGGCCGGTTAACAGCTGGGTAAGTACAGCTCCATCATTCCACTATATACGCGACAGTAAAAACTGCGGACTTTTCAACTCCACATTGATAATCTCCCCTCCATCATCACACGACACCCTCCACTAACATCACCCTTCTAGTAACCGCAAGGGTCTTCTTGTCCCCACTACCACCACTGATCAGGAGCTCGCTCACCTCCGCAACACCCTCCCCGATGAGGTCCGGATACAGCGCATCGAAGAACGCCTGTCCGCCCTCGGCAACGTCATAGTCTGCAACGACCACATCGCCCTTGTGCACCCCGACCTCGAACGGGAAACTGAAGAGATCATCGCTGACATCCTGGGCGTCGAAGTTTTCCGTCAGACCGTTGCTGACAACGTGCTCGTCGGCTCCTACATGTCTTTGTCTAACCAGGGTGGCCTCGTGCACCCCAAGACCCCAACACAAGATCAGGATGAGCTTTCTTCGCTGCTGCAGGTGCCGTTGGTTGCTGGGTCGATCAACAGAGGATCCAATGTCATTGGTGGCGGCATGGTTGTGAATGATTGGCTGGCGGTGACGGGTTTGGATACTACGGCGACGGAGCTGAGTGTTATTGAATCCGTGTTCCGTTTAGGCGAAGGTGCTACTCCGGGACAGATCAACACCCAAATGAAGGATTCTATTGTCGAGTCTTTCTACTAAGCTGTCTGTTGGTTGTGACATTCTGAGATCTCTTAATGACCTAGGTGTCGCAAGCAAAGTGATAAGGTAGGACTCGGTGATGGGTGGGTGTTTATGTAATCGACATGAGCATCTTGAAAAGAGAAAAAAAGGAAAAATAAAGAGGAAGGCTTGGCGGAATATTCATCAGAGATCTCTTAGTGTTCTTCGTCATCTCTCTAGGGGTGTTTGTCAACTACTTTCCCGTTCGGGGTTTGCTGTTTCTTGCGTTTCTTTCTGGTTTCTTTTTTTGTCACATCATGATTATAGTAGAGCACAACTTGCAATATCCAATATGCTTTTAATTTTTCACAGCAACATTGGGGGTTCTTGTAATACTCGGGCTTGTGGTAGGAGGTGACGGATACGGTCCGTTGGCAACGGACTTCGGGGCTGGGCAAATATCTTCTTGTTAATGGAATATTTAGTGTGGGGAATGCGCAGTGATTGGCAGGTTAGGAGTAATGATGGATAAGATGTCTGGCGCATGAGTTTCTTTGAGTTTCATTGAAACAAATGCCTCTGCATGAAGTAGTTTTCAGATACCGTCAATGCGTGATTTCATGAGGTCGTATGTATAAGCAAATGTCAATACATAGACGCAAAGACTCGAAAGTGGACGAATAAAGTTATCGGCCATGTAATTCAGGTATATAGTATATGTCATCATATTATTAGACTAGCTAGATTCTGAGATTTAGAGAGATAGACAGCGGTGACATCATGAGACTGCTCTTGCCAGCGTGTCTATAAATTTGAAGGCGCGGAGTGGAATTTCACGTCGGTCAATGTATAGAAAACGATCACGAGTTTTAGCTCAAAACAAGTTAAGAATGAAGTAGTAGAGACAAGAGGGTTACATAGATAAAGAAATCATCATGAAATCATTGTTATATTTACTTAGAGTTATATTATACAGGATTTGATGGTGCACATGAATTGATAGTATCTTGTTCTCTAGGGTTAATCCCACTACTCTAGATAAAGTACTAGTCTAACTACGACATTCAAAATTCATTGTTCGCAGGAACCATCTTGTCTTCGGTGCTTCGCATTGATTGACATATACTCACTCAACGATCTATACATATTTTTAGGTGGTCGGAGGCCGACAAAATATACCAAATGCATGATTTATTATGTGAGCTGAAGAAGAGATGACGAAGGGAAGTAAGTTACGAGCTACGTTGATTGTGTTGGTTAGAGACACTTTCTGGGCACATTCTGGTCCAAAAGGGAGCTGTTGCTTGAAGTCAGGGCTGGACATGAGTGCATATGGCTATATTTTCACACAAGTAGCAACGCATGATTACAAAAGATGACCTCGGCTTTGAGTTGGCTATAATCTGTAGCTAACTTTGACTTTTCTGTGGATATGACCATTCGGAATTTCAGGCAACCTTTCTATTATCCAAGAATCAAGCTGGTAAGCGACGTGGTGCGCCAGATTGTCCTGCCACGCGGCCCAAGGGGCTTGTCTAGGAGGTTCACGACCTGTGCGCTAGGGTTAACGATATATACACTTACATTCCTTGCCACTTTTCATTTTAGGCTGCATCAAAATATGCAGGTAGATGAAGACTACAAGGGATTATTCCATGGAGGAAGCTGCATCGTGCATGTGGACCTGCTTAAGCTATATACTGATATGGAATGATATATAAATATCTTGGCCAATAGCTGCACAATAAATTCAAAAGTCTTCCCTCTTTAGTAATTGGATATACTTGGCTCTGTAGAGAATGGAGTTGTTGATCCAGTGGATTGGCGACTGGTTTATAGGGATTTGGAAAACCTGAGATAGTAGACGACGGGGTACTCAATGTCCGAATAGGTTTGAAGGATGAGAGGCTGCAGCCACTTACATTGCAGAGATGGATGCACAACATGTCCTGCGACCATCAACCAAAGTGGGAGAACAAGCCTTAGACTTGTGCTACCCAGGCCAACAATAGAATGCATCATAGTAACCGTCGAGAAGAAGACAGCGGCTACTGATGGATCG
The DNA here is from genome assembly GCA_002778035.1 of Ambrosiella xylebori. Lineage (NCBI taxonomy): Eukaryota > Fungi > Ascomycota > Sordariomycetes > Microascales > Ceratocystidaceae > Ambrosiella > Ambrosiella xylebori. The sequence continues at coordinate 1,158,682 of PCDO01000007.1, forward strand.
TCGAAAGTCACTTTAGCCATCTATAGTGGTGAATTAACCAATTAGGCCGAATCTAGCGCATTCCTTGACAAGGCGAACGAGATCTCCCTGAAGAAGCATTATGCTTAAAGCAGGAATAAAGTCCGTTGATTAGAAGATTCCAAGGCTTATATGATCAGATATTGGGCACATTCTTGTTATCGAGCTTCGAATTACGGATGTAGACTCTGAAGGGGCCCATATTGATGTATGTAAATGTATATAGATGAACGCAGACATCGTCATACATAACTTGTGCGATAAAACGTAGTGGAGCGATTGATGGTGAACATACAATACTGCGCAGTTGCTCCCTTTTCCTAAAGCTCACACATAACTGCTGTATTTGGCAACTAAGCAATTCTACGCCTCATTTGTTAGGCTGCACCTGCGCAACTTTGAGACTGACATCACTTAAAATTTCTTTCGCTATAATTGCAACATTGGCAGCGGCCTCACAGCCCGTCTGTTTTTTTTTTAAAAAAAAAATCTTTGTTTGCCAGATATATATATATAAGTTACGTTAGACCTTTTAACTACCCCTCATTCATCGCCATTTTGGTCCCATTTTTTTTTCTATCTTGCTCCCGGGAATCTTGAATAATTGTGAATCCTTTTCTGCAACGTCCAGGTCCTCTCCGCATCCTGACGTATTGCCCTTAAACGCCCACCATAGTAGAATAAAGACACCACATCCATCCATAACTACATCTTCATCCCGTTGCTTCTTCACCTCTTTTTTATCGTTAACCGGCTTCTTGATTGCTTGGGTGCTGTTTTCCTTTCTTCTCCCCTGTCTTGCCTCTCGCTTGCCAGACTGAGCCCCCCCTTCTCGCTAACATCCTGAAATCCGTCAACTGACAACCTATCCATTCACCCATTACGGTTCTCGTCCATCGTGGATCAGCACTGCTTTATGCGTTGCGCCTCCTCAAACACGGCAGCGTTCTCGCTTTAACCTTTATGCTAAGCCTAGAACGAACCAGGGTTTCCATCCGATTTGCGACAGTCACTAAAAGCTTTGGAGCTCCCGCTCTAGTTCACTTTTGATTTATTCTATCTGTTTTCTGTCCTTTGTTCTTCTTTTGTAGATCCTATTTCTGGGATTTCCACTTCAGTATTGTTCCGCGGGAATCTCCGTTTCTACAACTTTTATATAAACTTACGCCTCCTATTGAACCTCGCTCGAGTCTCCCTCGCACACGACTTAGATATTCATTCACCGACTGTTTCTACCACACACACAGACTCTCAACTCACTGAAACGCAAAGCTGCCCCCTCCCTAACGCACATACTTTTCTCTTTTGCAAGACTTGCCTCAGTTACCTATATTGACTTCCATGATATTGAAAAAGTCGAGGCCAAGTTCCAGAGAATAGGAATTGGCGTTCAGTATACGTGAAGCCCGTGTATCCTGTTCAACCGAGCTGTCTAACTCTAAAAAGCGAAGCCGAATACCGGAATTTTTTGGGCTATTTTCCAGTTTGTCAGTGTGCCTAGGACGATCATTTCCATTCTTTTATTTTCTATTTTGGAATATCTCTTATTGCTTTTTGACGTCGAGTCTAGCATTCAGAACTAAACTACCTGGAATTGCCTGAAAGACTTGCTTTTGAACCTGCATATCCTGTCTTAGTCGACATCTGTGCTGCAGCACTAGTTCCAAATCCATCTTCCGAGCCGTCATTCTTACGACATCATCGATTCATAGTTATCACACAGAATTCACATCACAGCATCCAAAACCATGGCCGTTACTGGCGACAATCGTCCTTTGGATTTGACGTCATCCCGACGCAAGTTAGCTTGGTGGAATAAGGACACCGCTGAGCAGACAGGCCCGACACAAGCTTCGCTAAAGTCCACCACTGGCCTTGCGTCGTCCATCTCCGATCATGACATCCAGACTCCTGCCTCGCCCATGCCCATGGACTTGTCTGGACTCATGAGACCAAAGAAGCAGCGACGAGTTATCATCAATGAACTTCCCCAGGGTACCAACCAAGAACTTTTCGACATGGACATTGCCCAAAAGATTGGCCCCGAGCCCGTCACCCTGGCGTCTACCCGCCAACTTCACAGGGCAACCTGGGCCCTACTCAAAAAATTCCAACAAGCCTACAGAGAACAGTCTGTTACTGTCGTGCAATTACAAGCCGAAGTCGCCAAGGCCGAAGCGGCCCACAAAGAGGAGGTTACCCGGGCCGCCAAGCTGAAAGTAGCCCTCGAGAGTGCTAAAAAGACTATCCGCGAACACGAAACCTCCATCGAAGAACTTATGATGGCCGTTACAAACGAACAAAAAGCCCGTATTCAACAAAGTGAACGAATCATAATTCAACCCCCTGATGACGGTGACATTCTTATCTCCCCTAGAAGTATCACAAACCAGTCTAAAGCTCGCATGTCCGTTACGTCGTCGGCTGGCTCCGTGTTGTCGGAGGATCTAGGCGTGGAGGCTGACCAAACAGACAGCGATAGCACTGCAGAAAGCTCTAGCATCTTCTCGCGGTCGCGCAGTCCAACACTCAGATCGTCATTAGGGAATGGAGAGGATGTGTTGGGCTTGAACAAAGCACCAATGTCTAGTAGCATGTCGATCAAATCAGGGAGATCCATCTCGGCAGCGCTGACAAGTACGTTAGTCGCACAGAGGTCTCCGCAGTTGACACCGACGACCGGCGGATTGGGAAGGTTGTTTTCGGGATTGACAGGCGGGATTACACAGAAGGTGGAGATTGTTACGAGCTGTAGCAACTGTTGCGATGAGCCAGCGAGTATTGCTTGGGAGACGGTGTCACTTTTGAGAGATCACAACAAGGAATTGAAGGATAGAGTGACGGTGATGGAGACGGAGGTTGAAGGGGCCCTTGATATCATTCGTGGTGTAGCTCCATTGACGGTATCGATGAATCTGAAGTCACAGAGTTCCATGGATGGTGTTCTAGCGGATAAGGTGAATGTGGCATAGAGAGCGGTGGTTGGATGATATAGCGTGCATTTTGGTTTTTTTATTTAGTATTCAGGTATTATTAGCGGTACCTGTCTGGGGTTTGTTTTTTTTACGGAATCATGATACCTTTTGTTGGAATAGTGAGTTATCTCGGCGTTTGGAGTTCTTTAATTTGAATTATAAAGGTCATCAGTTAGATAGTAGATGCTCCTTACTATCACTAAGAATGTTAACGTTCCTCAATACATGACATCATGCGTTAAGATAAAAGTGTCTGTTAGCTGTGACTGCATGGGCCAGGACTGTTGGTGTCTGTATTATCGGTTGTAGACGTGTACTATATCCCACGCCACAGGTATACTGTAGTCTGTGAAAATTTGTCCAATGACAATAATCTGTAATCGGGTGGCGTTCATATTCTCGTCAGGTATCCCGAGTTACCCTTATTCATGGTCGTCGTCATGGTCTTCAGGCTTGGTGTGGTGAACCGGCTCCATGAAAAACTCCTCGTAAACACAATACAACACAAAAGCACCAGTCCCCCATCCAATGCCCGGCAACGTTCTCTTCCACCGATTCCACCGGCTGAAAGTCCCAGTATATCTCCACGCCTCACTGTTCCTTTTTGTTAGCTGTGGTCAGTCCCTCCCCTTCTTCTCCTCCCTTCGTCCCATAATCCAAGGTTGCAGGAAAAAAAGAAAAGAGGGGCACCTTACTTTCTTTCCCAGGGGTCGTAGCGGCGGTTCTTGGGGTCTCCGGCAGCCTGGAAGGCTTTGATGTCGAAGCCGGTGATGTTGCCTGTGTTTTTGTGGGGACCTACGGCAGTCCGGAGAACCCTAAGGTCGGGATGAGGTGGTTAGTGTGGGGAGTTAATGGGGGAGGTGAGGATCTGGGGAGTTGAAGGTATGTATACCTAGTCCAACGCATTGTGAGGAGCTTGTAGATTATCGAGTTGTGAAGATCGGATGGTGTAATTATTGTTGACTGGTTCAATTGATGCGGTTGTGATGATGGGTCGTCGGTATCTCATGAGCACATTCTCTGGACTGAGGTTCTGCGGCTAATCGGCGGATGGTACGGTGGCTGTCGTAGGACCAAAAGTATGCCTCAGTTACACACCAGGAATGGCGGTTCACCTGCCAACATACTTTTGGGGGGTAGCAGCAGTTACTAAATCGGGGTACTTGACTGTCAACAAAGGTTAGATGTGTTTTACATGTGAAATTTCTGTATTCTAAAAAAACTTTTGGATGTATGCCACACTTGGTATCGTCAAACTTTGTGACATTATTCAATTGTCAAGCTGATTTTTTTTTAGGCTTTACTCATTTCAGATAGACTTTAACCCAAGGTAGTCCCACTGGAACCCTGAGCTTTCAGTATTTTTCAACTGTTTCCCAAGACCCTGGTCCTGCTTTTAGCGGTTGCCCCTCCCAGAGCTTTGCTTTGCCTCACTCCAAAACGGCTGACTGATTGTCTTTTACTCCATCACCACTCATCGTCAGCCTTCTCACCCCCGGCAAAAGTGAGTTGCACCAATAATCACCAATTCGTCCCGCCAGAAATCCCACCCACAACGTCACGACCGTTCCGTGGTTTCCCCGATTCTTCAGTCTTGGCGATTGAAAATATTCTTTTTTTTGTCTTCCCCGACTTTTCCCCCCCGTTCCGGAACACTGCGCTTAGATTTCTTTTTTTGTTCTTCTCATCACCTTCCTTGTTCTTGGACTAGTCCGTCCCTGGCCAAAAGTTGACACCTTCCGCATTTCGCCCGTTCCGGTCCCGTGGTACTCGGCACTCATTGTTTCGACGACATACGCTGTTACAAAGCATTATACCGACCGTCGCGCCCGACGATATCCGATACTCGACGTCCCAGTTGGACCCATAGATTGACACTGAATCAGCAACCGTCCATTCGCGACTTCGAGATCCGAACCTATCCCGCGCTTTCAGCGCCGACATTGTTTGTCTTTGTTGCCGGGTTCCGACATAAATTTCTCACATTCGCTGGGATCTAATCATTGTGATATCTTGGTTTATCGTCCATCAATATCGACTATCTTCATTGCTTTCACATGGACGTTTCTGGCTGTTATCAGCATCACTATCCTTTGTTGTCTTTTACTGTCTAGTAGTCTATCATCATAGAGTCACGGTATCAGAAATCAGCTGGCTTAAGGCCCGACGTGCCCTCACTCAATATGCCACCCAACATGCGATTCAATGGCGGTGGCCCTATGGCTGGTGGGCCCTATCATCAGCAACAATTCCCCCACAATCAGCAGCATCACCCTGCTGGTACCCCCCAATACCTCGGGGCCAATGGCCAGATAAACCCATTCTCTGCCGGCGTTGCGGCTAATAGCATAGCCATGGCGTTCAACGGTGGAATGGTCGATCCTATCCGGATTCACAACGCCAATAACTATCCTCAGCAACAGTACGGCGGGCAGCAAGCATCTCAACAACAGCAAGCAGCCCACCAGCATGTTCAAACAACACCACAACAGCATATGAACCTTCATCACCACCAACAACAACAACATCACCAGCAGCAGCAACAGGCTCATCTGGCTGCCGCCGACTTCGTAAACACCCCTCAAGCAACTCGTAATCAGAACAACAAGGGAAGAATAAGAGAAGTCTGGGCTCACAACCTTCATGAAGAAATGGCCATGTTGCGGGCATTGGTGACGAAGTATCCATACATCGCCATGGTAAGATAGAGTTCGGTCTAACCGTCTACGATCGTTTGACTGACTTGCTTTTTTTTCTACTCTTCCCAAGGACACCGAATTCCCTGGTGTTGTTTCTCGTCCCATGGGAAACTTCAGAGGCAAGAGCGACTACCATTATCAATGTTTACGGACAAACGTCGATATGTTGAAAGTTATTCAGATTGGCATTACGCTGTTTAACGATAATGGAGATACGCCACCCAACCGTGTTAATAATGAAGATCTTGACCAATTAGTACAAGTCAAGATGCCCAATGGCACGTGCCCATATTCATGGCAATTCAACTTCCAGTTCTCATTGTCAGATGATATGTACAATGAGAAGTCCATTGAGTCATTGCAGACAGCGGGTATAGATTTCTTGGCACTTGAACGTGACGGCATTGATCCCCACGAGTTCGCGGCGCTTTTGATTCCTTCTGGATTGGTTTGCTTTGATGAGGTGAAATGGATCAGTTTCCATGGTGGTTACGACTTTGGTTATCTGACAAAACTTTTGATTTGTGAGCCTTTGCCCAACGACGAAATTGACTTTGACCGTCTCATGAAGTTGTACTTCCCATCCACATACGACGTCAAGCACCTTATGAAGCATGCTATCAAGCTTAACAACTCTGGCATGTTGGGAAACGTTGACACAACGACCGCGGACATTTTAAATAAATTTGAGCACAAGTCTGGCCTTGAGAACATTGCCGAAACTCTCAAGATCAAGCGTATCGGCTCTGCTCACCAGGCTGGTTCTGATTCTCTGCTCACAGGAAAGGTCTTCTTCCAGATGCGCAGTCGTATCTTCAAGGGCAAGATTCCCTCTGAGCACATTGGTCGCGTGTGGGGTCTGAATATCCCTGACAATGCCTTTGGCGTTCCTGCAATCTCCTCTCTAGGTTCTGACGTCAACGGGAACGGCATCTACAACACCAATAGTAATGCCCCTAGCACACCGAACACTCAGCATGCCCAGTTGTCGTCGATGAACAACACGCCAATGCGGACGCCTGGTGGTGGCTTCGGCCAGTTTGCTCATACCGGTAGAGCCTAGATGGATGCCGGTTGGATAATGACGGATCCGTATCCAGGTCAGCCGGGAGGGAACTAGTGACTTGTTTCACACCTGCCTCTGGGACATCTTTGGGTGTTAGGAGGCTTCTATAATATTACGAGTGTAGGATACGGGTGCCTCGATTTCTGAGTGCGGTAATGAGTGACGGGTTGATTTTGTTCGGCGAAACTATATAGAATGTTTTGATCGTCAGATTAGCACCAAGCCTGTGCCTCGGAAATTATTTATTCAAGTTAGCCTGTTTGTTGCTTTGTGGTGTTCAGTCTTATCTTTGCAATATAGGTCAGACGAACGTCGGGGACAAAACATTAGTTGTATTTTCATCTTTATCTTTTTTTGTTGTGTTTTTTTTTTGTTTTAGTTACATCGGTTGTTATTCATATGGTGGGGGTTTGTTTGAAGGCTCGGTTTAGGACCAGCATGTGATTTATGAATTCGCCTAAACATCTTGGTTCTACATCGACTTTTTTTTTGGTTTTTCTTGTGACATGGTTTGTGTGTATGTATTACGGCATTTCCTTCTTGTGAATATGTACTTGGCAGTATGGTAACCTCATGTAATGTATACCTTCTGCAAATCTGCCAACACATGTAGCATCCCCGGCTTCCTCAAGTCCACCACCATCCCCTCAGGCAACCCCATCTTCTCCGCATACTCAATCAGGTCCTTCTTAGCATATACATTCCCCCTTGGCATCATCACCATATCCGAGTCCATCGAACTATGCGTATGGAAAGCATAAGGCATCGGCGCCGCCAATTCCTGTAACTCTGTCGAACAAACCGGGCACAACGACGCCCGCAAATCAGCCGCAGATACCAAGTTTTCGTCGCCAGGAGCACCTGGAGAGGACATTTGCTGCCGATTGTCATCAAAGTCGTCGGAGAGAGGCATATGCAGTTCCACTTCCATTTCGTCGGTAACGTCGGAAAGATCTTCATACTCTTGCTGCGGCATCACTGTCATCGTGTCATCGAGACTGCCCGCCGATCCCGCGCGGGCTCTCCCAATGAGGTCGGCAGCCATAGCGGCCACGTCGCGCGGGTCCGAGGACGACCTCGTCTGGCAGAGCTCTGATTGGATCTGGGGGGTTTTACACGTGTGGGATTTCATAGTACTGATGCCGAGGCGCATGGCAACGAGAAGGGCTGGTTGGCTGGAAAGAGAATAGAGTTGTTGGCAGGCGTTGGCGAAGCGTTCGGATATCATATCCCAGCGGGAGGGGGCCCAGAGGGGTGATTCGCTGGAGGCGTCAAAGGCGATGAGGCCGCAGGCGGCAGTGACTTCGGCAGGGTAGGAGGTTTGGTAGGGGAGGATGTATTTGCGCATGTGCTTGATGGCGACATCGAAGCGTTTGTTTTCGCGGATGAGTTCGATGTATTGCTGAAGGCGGATTTGGAATTCGAGATCCGACTGAAGACGTTAGTAATGGATTTCTAGCGATAATGAGGTCGGCTGGATTTGTGGACATACTTCCATCTTCCGGAGCTCCTTCTTGTTCTCGGAGCACCAGGCTATGAGGGGTGCTAAGTTGTGATCATTCAGCCCATTTTGTATCTTGGCCCATTGCCCTCTGATGTCGATATCGATGAGATCCTCGATTCCTTGCTCTTGAGCTAGTAGCTCGGCACTCTTCATATAACATTTCTGTAGCATGTACTCGGCAATAAAACGATCCAATCTAGTACCCGCCCACCGTTCATAGGCTGGGTCTTCATAATGCTGTATGTCGAATAACTCATCCACATGCCGTAACCTCGCCTCAACCTTGCGATTCTGCCTCTCCTCCTCCACCTGGCATTCCTGCAACTTCTTCTTTAATTCCTCTACTTGCGCAATAATGGAGTCTATCTCTTTGGCCGCCGCCGCTCCATCATTGACTGCTTTCAGTGCCTTGTTAGCGCTCTCTTTGCAGGCGGTTTGTATTGTCGAGGAGTCCTTTTCAATGATGCGGTGGGCTGTTCGGAAGTTTTTGCGGGATACTTCGTAGGGGAGGCGGACTGAGTGGTGCTCGAGGATGGTGTGCTCGGTGTGTTTTATGGGGGTGCCGGATGACATGACGGGGCAGGATTGGGTGGAGCCGACCGCGGGGTCAGGCGGGATGGTTGGGTCACGGGGGATTGATGATAGGGGTAAGGTGGGACAATGAAGACAAAATGCGACTTCAGCGTGGGATGACAAATGATCAGTATGATAATGGAGGTGTTACTGGCATATTTCTTGCTGTGATACTAGACTAGTAGTTTCTTGATTGCTTGGGTTGGTGATGTAATGATAATGTGTGGTTTGCAGTCATATCCAATACTAGGAGAAACCCTGTCTAGCTGCTTATCTAAGTTACATCATTGGCCGATAAGCACTGTTATCTCCAATGTAGCAGAAGACCTTGATGAAGATTCCCAATTCGACAAACTTTGGTATTTCATGCTACTTGGACGAGTTCTCACTATACAAATCATGAACATCATAAATTTACATTGAGGTTCGCTTAAAATATTCAAAGTCGTCATCTCAGCCTACAGGCTCCAGAAATTATGATGTGATGTGCTAGCGTGACCACGCGACGTCAAGATAAAGACAGGAATAAACGTCTCAACTGATGTCACGCTGGCAGCCCCACTACAAAACGGCTACGTGCATCTACCTGTATGTCCTCATGTGAACCCATCCATCGGCAACGAATCGATATTCAATCCAATTTTTCACATAATCACATTGTCTTCAGCATTGCCACCGAAAAGCCTGCATTTCCAGAGTTTCTTGGTGGGCCTCTTGCAGTATTTATGGTGTCTGCCTGACAGTAGATGTTGATATTCATGTCGGCGTGACAGAACTTTGTCAATAAAGGCAATTTGTTTCAAGACTGGGTGATCAAGGTATGGGCCGGGGTCTATTGATAACAGGCAACTTGCGCTTGGGTTATGCAATTCGATCACCTGATGCTTCTCATGGCAATTCGAGCTCGGGCTGACATTTGCTAACATGTGCGCAAGACCTGAAAGTCAAGTACATTTTGGCGCCAGAAAAGGCATTGTAGTACAATGTTTCAAGGTATTAAACCCCCACAACCCTTGTTGCATGGTGCGTTGATTACGAGAGTTGATTGGCCCAATCTTTTCATCACGCCTCAAATACAAGGCACCAACTTATCGCCCTTTCTTTCCCTTCACCTCCAAACTCACCCCTGCTTACCAAATTAACCAGCAACCCACCACCTATAAACCCCGTCACCCCCCTCCTCACGTGTTCTTCGTCCTTCATCTTCCGCGTGACTTGCGACCTTCAATTAACCCAAAGACAACCCAAACAACTAACGACCCCTGCTAGCCAATGAATTTTAGGCTTTATACTATTGCAGAAACGCCCTGTATTTTGCGATACGCGCAGTGACGGCATCGATCCCCGCCCAATTGTCGCAAAGTGAACTCGTGAACAAGATCATTCAAGAATAAGACGAACCGCAATTGCCCGTCGCCGTTGGATTGCGATTTGCATTTTACTTCAAGTGACTTTGGCATTGGCATTGTACCATTTTCCACTGCGACTTTTATTTCTATATAATTGGGTTGTTGCGATTAACGGTATGTCTTTTTGTTTACTATCAATTGATGCGATGCATGGAGAGAGAAAGATAGTGGATTGCGCTGGACCCGTTTAAATTTCCTAGGCCTTGACACTCACCAAGACGCCAGATCACGAGATTTCGCAAGCTCCCAGACCACGTGAACACAGTCCCCGTGATCGCGGACCCTCATCTCAAGTTGGAAGGGTGCAGATTTCATGTAAGTGAATCTTGCGATGTGCATTTTGCCTTTTCTTGACTTTTTCCCCCTATATGATGGATTGAATGGCGTTGGCAATTCGTGATGAGTTTGGATTGTTTGTTTAGGCGCAATTTGTCCCATTGTCGCGTCATTCAATTGTGATGAGGTTCATCCAAAGTGGCGACAACATGAAGCCATAATGTCATTGATATGTGCAAGTGTTTCTTTAGATATTGGATATTACAATTGTACATGACCGAGTATCATGGCCCTCAGCCTTACTCTTTTGTTGCTGAACCTCAACTCCGTCATGACGAGATCTCAATAGTTGTAAACCCTGGTTCCAGCGTTCCCGCGTCAATGCTGTGACATTTTGTAGTAATATGCCACTGACTATGACATCAGAATATCCCAACACATTTTTACACGGAAACATCCACATTATGGCAGAACAAATTACGGATCCGATAGAATTCCTGAAAGGGGGCTCTGCTTCTCCTAATTCTAAGCGTAAGCGGGATCTCGAAGACAGCCCTGAGGGTCGCCGCAAACGCAGCGTCACCGCCAACACCCCTCTCCTCCCAAACGATGCTCCCAACCTGAGTTTCATCGAATCAGCTGTTGAGGCCGCTGCTGCTGCCGCTTCCAATATGACCCAAACCAACATCAACATTGCCAACGCTGCCACCGTCGCCGCCCTCAGTGCCCTCCAACAGGCTACCCAAACCACCGAGGCTCCCACCCAGCAAACTGTCCCCGTGACCAGCGAATCTAGCCCACAACAGCACACGCCGCAACAACACACCCCACAGCTGCCCCAACAACAAACCATTCCGCAACATCAAAATGTCGTTCCCCAAGTCACCCAGCACACCCAGACTCAGCACCAGGATCGCGCTGCGGACCCGACGAACCCAGCTAATGCATCGACGACGGCAGCAGCGGCATTAGGAACAATGTACCCAACTCTTCATGTCCCGACGCCAACTGAGCAGCAATTTGTTGCGCCAGCCACTCAGCAATCAGATGTTCATGTTAGTGTTGCGCCACAGACACAAGGTGTTTCCGTCATTGCACCTCCGCAGCAACAGCAACAGCAACATGTAGCGATTCCCAACCACACTGCCTACCAAGACATTGACACAATGGAGCTGGCCAGAAACCATGAGATGTCATTAGGACATAGGAAGCCGGCTGTCGGCACGCCGGAGTGGCACAAGCAGCGCAAGGATAACCACAAGGAAGGTACGTAATACAAAGATTATGACGGGATCTTGCTGCTTTTTTGCCCTTTTATCCTGATTTATGCCGTGGCTCGCCTACTAACGCAAATCCTACTTACAAGTGGAGCGGCGTCGTCGTGAGACAATCAACGAGGGCATCAACGAGCTGGCCAAGATTGTGCCAGCTTGCGAAAAGAACAAGGGATCCATCTTGCAAAAGGCGGTGCAGTTTATCCAGCAGTTGAAAGCCAATGAGGCGAGTAATATTGAGAAGTGGACGTTGGAGAAGCTGTTGACGGAGCAGGCGATTGGCGAGCTGAGTCAGAGTAATGAGAAGTTGAAGAATGAATGTGAGAGGTTGTATAGAGAATTGGAGACGTATAAGAGGGTTTGTCAGAGTGCGGGGTTGGAGATTCCAGGGAAGACGGCGGAAGGGAGTGTGCCGACGACGCAGCCATGAGGAGGGAAGTATGAGAATGCCTAATGGAAGTTGAAGGTTGTTTCGGAGGGAGTATTGTGTTACGTTTTTTGTCTTGTGTTTTCTATGTTGTTTTTTTCTTTCTTTCAGCGGGCGTATGGATGGGTAGGGAAATTTATACTTAGTATTAGGCGTTTTGATGGACTGTAGTGGATCTTCTAGTTGGTACTTTAGCAAAATGCCTTGATTTTCAGTAATTGAATATTATATTTGGATATTCTTGGGATATCATGTCTTGATGTTGTCTTGATGTTGTAAATGTAAGGGTTAAGGTCACACAGGGTCTGGTTGTTCGTGGTTACTGTTTCAGGAAAGCAACACAAGTAGTGAAGAATGCAGTTGCGGTGATGTTTTATTTTTTGTATGTATGTATGTATCTATGGTCGGTCGAGTCTGTGTGTAAAGATAGGTTGTAGGTTATGGTTAGTGATAGATTCTGAGAAGGAGTTACAATCACAAAAGAAGGTCAGGACTTTTTTTTTCTCTTTTGTGAAGTTGGTGGACTAGTGGGGTGGATGGAATAGATGATGAAGGTGGATTGAGAGGGATGTGTTCCTGCATGAAGGTTCTTTTGGGGGTTCGATTGCATAAACTGGATGTGGGTTCCCGCCCGGTGGCTGCGGGCGGAAGGGCAATGGAAAGTTCTAAGATGGTGGAGAGGAGGATGGGGGGATGGAGGCGGGTAGGGGCAGGTGGGTGATGGGGGTGCGGATGGAGATGAAGTGGGAGGTGCTGGGTTGGTGGTGATGTTGACGATAGTGTTGATGATTGTATAGGAAGAATAAAATAGGAATGATAGGATGAGGATGAACGGAGAGGATATAAAAAGAGGAGAGTATCCGGGTCTATTTGAGCGTTGTTTGTTTGATGCGGCAGGCTGCAAAATTGAGGTCTTTTTCCTTTTTCATTCATTCCTGCACCCCTTTGTCTTGTTTCTAGCCACTGGCACTGTCACTCATCTTTTTTTGTTTCATTTTCTTGTCTTTTCAACTTCTTTCCCCCCTCCTCTGCCTCATCTCCCTTCATCTTCCTATCCTCAACATCACAATATCCCCCACTACTATGAAAACCGTCGTCCTCCTCCTCCTCCCCTCCCTCACTACCGCATTCTTCCCCACCCCCTACCGCCCCGGCCTAACCGGCCGCCCCGGAACTTCTCACCAAACCCTCACCATATCCTCCCTCACCACCCTTGCCTCCACCATTTCCTCCCTCTCCGCACAATCTTCACCCTCTGGCCTCTCCAGTCTCTCCAACACCACCAACACCACCTTCCATCTCCCCTACCCAGTCATCAAGGCCATCCGGGAGATCGCCCAGGCCTCTGCCGAGGTTGACCTACTGGAGACTAGCAATGGATCATGGCATTTTGATGGGGAGAAGATCCAAGAAGGGCAGTTGCTTGTTGCGGCGTTGAGAGGTGCGGTAGTGGATAGTTTGCAGAGAGGGGAAGGAACGGTGGGACGTGTGTTGTTGGGGAAGGCGTTGCATGCGGTGCAGGATTTTTATGCGCACACGTGAGTTCTTCCTTTTCTTTCTTTTTTTCTTTGCATGTCAACATCTTAGGAAACTAACAAGAAAATAGCAACTGGATTGAACTCGGCAAAGAGGATCTCGCCCCTCTTGGCCGTAATGTCAATCTGGATACTGCCGGTCCCACCGACAGCACCTGCGGCGCTTGTGATGCCAAACAAGGCGGGATTCCTTTCCAAGGTGACAGATCCGTGTGTCAGGATTGCGTCGGGGTGAGTTCCGGGGCTACCCGGTTGACCTCTGGGTTCTTCATCTCGTCGAACGCACAGCCTGTGACTGGCGGAAAGTGCAGACACGGTAAGTAGACCTGGGAACTACACTGCAGATACCGAGATGAAATAAAAACTAACAAACGCACCAGGCGGCCCCCTCGATGACCCGACTCACGGTATCGGCAACAGGACTACTGCATCAGTTACCTCGGAAAACGACAACTCTGCTCCTTTCTTGATTGCCAATGCCACCCAACCGCAGCTCAGCGGCACCGCCGCAGCCTCTGGAATCGCAGCCTTGCCAACTTCCCCGGAGAACTTGTCCTCTGTTTCCCACAATTCAATCACCTCGACAATGTCCACCAATACGCAACCTCCCTTTATTTATGGTCTTAACAAAGACTCCTCTGATTGCCTTTGGTCGCCGCACTCACACCTCCACAAGTCAGCAGCCACCTTTGCCGAGGCGGCTTCGCGCCAGTTTATGCTGGATTTACTGGATGGCCTCAGCCCGCAGCAGGTAAGAATCCTGTTTGGGCTGCCAGCAGATGAATTATATCATGATGTCTCCCCTATTAATGGGACTCAAAACTCGGCGTTCCCCGAGAACCCCGGGTTCTTGAACCTTCCCGGATCTTCTCTTGTCTCCCGTGTTTCTTCTGAGCAGCCGTATGACCCTCTAGATATGCTTACGCTCGCACCTATCCTCCTCTCTGCCTCGCCACTTCCTTTGGTCAATGAACTTGTGTCATTCCCTGTCCCTGTTGACTCGCACATGTCTTATCTATCCCTCGGCATCTCCTGCACTTCTTGCTCTGTGACTTTCTTGCCCCCCGATACCACCACAGCTTTCGGCTCCGATTGGCACCAGGCCGTCGATGCAACGGGGACACACGCTCGTATGAACATCACTGCTCCGCAAACTGGCATCTGGACATTTACTTTGACCGGTGCCTTCGAAACCCCCGGCCAGGGAACATTTGCCGTCATTGCCGAAGGCGACTCGTCTTTGTCCATGCCCGAGTTTTCCTTTGTTGAGAGTGCCGGACGTCCTAGCCATGAGGGGTACTTCGATATTGGTGATGCACCGCCGGTTGACACTTTTGTCGGTGTTGTTTCTGAGATTGCGGGGCCAATGAACCACAGTGTTGTCCCATTGTGGGTAATTCGGGGTGCTGACTTTGCCCACATTGAGAACTCGTCTGTTATTTCCGGGAGTGACCTCGATCGTGTTCCCGTGTTGGCTCTCCAGCCTGGATCCGGCGAAGAAGGTTTCCCAAATCAATCTTCCTTCTTTGGCATCACGAAGCTGCCCGCGGTTTTACAAGGTGATGACGAGGATGAAACAGTGGACGCGTCAAAGGGTTTCTATGTCTATGTCACTGGTATGGATGATCAGGAAAGGCAGTTCCAAAGGGTCCATCCTGTGCGGTTTATTGCGGGGCCGAAAAATAAGAAGGTGCAGGTCGGCAGTTTGGATCCAATTTACGGAATGATTGATGGAGCGATTGTCCGGGTTGCGAGATCAGCGATTCCTACCGCTACTAAGTTTGTGGATGATGAGAATCCGCTGGGTATCCGAATTGATAATTCATCGTCTGGTCTCTCGGGCTTTGCCACGGTCACGTCGCTCACACATCCATTCATTACTCCGCTGATCGCTACCATACCGGGATCACTTCATAACCTTACCAACTCCACCATCCACTCTACCGGCTACACTGTCCGGAGCACCGGCTTTTCTTCCCACGCCATTGGCTTATCAACGGGCCACATCCCCGTTCCGACCGCCTACCAAAACTCTACCTACAACGCCACTTCCCCTGGTGCTTCTAGTCACATGAGTGAGGTTACCGTTAGCGTGACAGATCCAACTGGATTGAACAGAACTCACGGAGCAACCGCATCGTTGATATTGGGGCCGACGTGGTCGAGTGTCGTGTCTGGGGCGGAGCCAACGGGGTGGAACGGAACAGGTGATGGCGGGAGATCTACGCCGTTTGAGCCGGGGCCAAGCTTTTCTACTGGGCCAACAAATTGGACAAGTCCTTCTGGAGTGAATTGGACAAGCTTCTATCAGGGGACTGGGTAAGTGTAATTAATGTCTTTTTGGATTTGATGAATGGTTACTGACTGGAGACTAGAACTGTTACTGTTACCAAGAAGTGCTCCGCGGAGGTGTCTTCCATCAATCCGCCCGAACAGACGGCCCCTTACCCGATGATTACAGAGACTTTGACTCCCTTCGACTTCACCGCCCGAACCGGTGGCTACAGTTCTCCTTCGCCAATCTCGCCTGCTCCTGAATCTCTGTCCTTCACCATCATTACTTCTGATGTCACGGCTGTGTCAACCATTATTTTGCCCACCATTATCACGTCTACAATTGACCCATATGCCCCAGTGCCTCCGCCGCCGGCTCCGGAGTATACAACGACTTCGACGACAAGTAGTGTGGGGTATGGCTGGTTTACGACTTCGGGAACGAATCCGATTGATGCGATAAGAACAGAGCCTATACTAAGTGTTATCACGGGTGGTGTGGGGAAGGTTGAGATTAGGGGTTTGGGTGTTGGTGTCGTTGGTGTCGCAATTGGGGTGGCGATGTGGCGATAAGTTGAAGAGGCGGAGCTATTTTTATTTTCTCTTTTTATTTTTCATAATCTTTTTTGCGGAGATTTGGAAACAAAATTGGTACTCTGTTAAGAAAGTTGTGTTGTTTATGGCAATTACTTGTCAGTAATTCAAATAGTGCGATTCAATATCAGTAGTTGTTACTCGGAAATTCTCATGATATGGAAAAATAAAAATGGTGTGAAAATTCCAGATAGATTCTTCGCTCTCATCTCCATCCTCACAGCTTGATCAGACTGTCATCTTGACTCTGAATCAAACTATCCTCCTGACAGTTAATGAGGCTATCTTCTTGACTCTCATCCTCCTCTATGTTTGCCATTTTCCTATCTTTCTTTGCCCGGCCCTTCTCCTTCTTCTTGTCCCACATCATGCTGGCCAGCTTCTCCCTCACCCTCATCCGCAGACCCCCTTCCGCCCCCTCCCATAATTCGCGATAACTGCTGACCCGTCTCTTAGGCGGCTGCACCAGATTCTCGACTCTTACGTCCTCGGCGAACTCAAAGGTGTTCCGTGGGCTCCCGCCAAAGCAATACAGCAGATGCCGCTCAATAGGCCCAATGGGCTCCTCATGCAAAGTCTTGGCCCAAATGTCATGGTCGCCCTGGTATTCCCACATCCAGCGGCCAGTGGCATCACTGGTTTCGGAAATGTGGCCGCGCGAGACTTCTTCTTGCAGCCAGGACTCAGGCAACCAATCGGGATAGGCAGGGACGGGATCTTTGACTTTGGCGGCGTCGCCGGTCTTCTTGACTAGTTTCCAGCCGGCGAGCGCGGGGCAGTCCCAGTATCCGGCATCGTTAAGGCCCAGGCCGCGGCACTGGAGGCGGACTCTGACGGAGGAGTGGATGCGCTCGTTTGTCCGTTCAAGGTACTTGAGGTTCCAAGTGCCATCTGTCAGGTTGACCCGGTGGTACATTCCTGGAGTCCTTGTGATGGTTCCCGCCAAGGAATACAAGACTGAGTTTGCCTTTGAGATTTTGCCGCAGGACCAGGGGCGTAAGAAGGGTGCGGAGGGGTGGTTGCCGGCGCTGTTTTCGTAAAAGGTTCGACGGGCAATGGGTAGCTCTGGGCGTTCAGAGGCGGGGAGGTTCTGGAAGTACTTTTTTGTGTTGTCGAACATTCTTTGGATGTGGTCGAAGTCGAATTCGACGCCGACGGAGGCAAGTTGATCCATCATCCCTGGCGTAGTGTTAGTGTCTGCTAATGTCTGCAGGATGGAGTTGTCAATTACTTACAAGCCATAGAAATATTCGCAATTTCTTGATCCGGCCACCCACCACCTACATTTGCGTGACTGCCCGGAAACCAGACCTGACGTAAATCACACTTGAGCTCATCTTCTTCGCGCCGTTCCCACACCGCCGGGCTAAACGGTGGCCTGGTCTCGTCGAGTGCCAAAGCGTGAAAAGCATGTTCAATCCGATCACTTAATGTTGTATCCCAAAACTGATACGCCTTGTGTGAAGGTTGGAAGCCCAGCTTGTGCATCCAGCCGACTTGGGGGATACCCAAAGATCCAACGGTATCGAAGACGCCGATGGCTTTAACAGTGATGAGCTTTTGGGTGCCGGCATCAGGACCGGTGGGGACAGTGTAGTGGACTCTAGTCAATCCTTCTTCTTCCAGGCGGGCGCGATAGGCGGCAGCAATTTTGAGGGCTAGACCGGGGTCTTTGTCGGGGCTGGGGTTGGGGTCCTCTTCGGTAGCGAAGAGGGCAGAGGTGGGCTTATTGCTAAAGGGGTGGTCCGGGAACTTGTCAATGTGACCGACACGGCCCCAGTTTCTCATGTCTTCGAAAATGACGGAGAACTCCTCCATGCCTCGAGATGTCAAGAGACCCAACTCACCAATCATGCCCGCCACACTCCGGGCCGTAAAGGCCCCGCGCGAGAAGCCGAGCAAGATAATTTCGTCTCCATCGTCATAGTTGGCGCACAGGAAGGCGTATGCTTCGCGGATACGTTCTGTGATGCCGGTTCCGAAGGCACCGCCGACGACGGAGTCGACAACGGTGGAGCCGGTGCCAACGCCGGATTGGTAGAGGATGATTTGGAGGGTGCCGGAGGAGCGGCAGCGGGGGAGGAGGCAGCGGGTTAGGCGGGTGATATTAGATGGGGTTTGGGATGTGGTGTCGGAAGACATCCAGGTGCCGTCGCAGGCGATTATTAGGCGTTTTGTGGGATGGCAACCCATTATATATATATATATATATATATGTGTGTGTGTGTGTGTGTGTGTGTGTGTGTATGTTTGTGTTTGGGTTTTGTGATGATTGTTTGTGTGTGACGGGAATAATGGGAGGATGTTGATGGGATGTGTGGAGGAAAGGGAGAGAATATAAAGGGTAGTTATATGTATTCTTACATTCACGGAGGTGTCAGGCGGTAGGTGTGGTGTGTGATCCCGGAAAGGGGAATCAGATCTCTGGGTTTGCCAAGATTGGTACGGAAGGCAAAAGCCACCGACAAGGATCTAGGCGAGACGGCGGTGACAATCTTTTTTTTTTTCTTAAAGAAAGAAAGGGCCTCAGACTTTATTCACAATGTTTGCAGGACTGGGCAATGGGAGATTTGGTGAATATATGAGTATATAGCAAAAAGGTCAAGGTTGGGGTTAATGTGGTTGGTGGAGTGAAATGGAGTGTGTGGGAAAGCCAAAGTCGCCGGGTGAGACAAGAAAGGCGAGTTAGTGAGCGAACGGAGAGTATCGGGGTGGATTTGGTCGATGAACGGCAGTGCTGATGGGTGAGGCGACGAGGATGGTGTGTGTATGTGTGTATGTAAGTAGGCTTTAAAGAGAAAAGAAAAGAATAGTGAGATTTAGCGAGGCAAAAACAAGCGATGTGAAGCGATGAGATATGATACGATGTTATATTATGGATTTACGCGTAAGCACGAAGAGTTTATGTATGTGGGTATTTACATATAGATGTTGTGCAGTTGAATTTGTGTCTATGAACGTCGGCAGTCGTGAGGAAAGACCAAATCTATTAGCATTATAACGAGAGTCTATAGACATTGTCTCGCTTCCTTCTCATTAGGCATGTTTTCAGTGAATATTGTTGATATATATTGGACTCACGCTCAGATGGGAGAGCCGGGAGGGCAATACAAAGTTTATGTATCGATTTGACATGGTATCCTAAGTTGGTAATATTAAATACAATTTAGATTTAAATATGTACATGGGATGATGTCTAGAGTTGGGATGTTATAGACCCACGCGGTGGACCGCGTATAGAGGGGAATAGAAGAATAAATGTAACACTGATTAACACGAGATTTGTGTCTCACTTTACTTTCACTTTTTAGTAGAGACATAGGGCAAGAGTAAAGTGCTCACATTTGCATACAAGACATTTAGGCATTGAACAAAAGAAATAAACAAGCTGATTTGTATGAATAAATAAATAAATAAACAAATAAATCAAAGATTCGTAGACATCAATCAGTCGGTATGCAGAGGATATAACTACATCAAGACGAAGTGACCGGTGATCGGCAGGGAGTAGAGAGCAGCTATGGTGAATAAGCTATGGGCAGGCTGTCGTGGGATGGGCTGTTGGCAACTCACCTGCGGTTGAGCGGTTGGAGATTGAAGATTGGATGACGGGGGGTGTGCCGGTGATCCGAGATGGCGGTATGTATATATGTATGGAGATGGGAGATGGAGCCTATGGTGTGGTGAGGGTTTATGTATTTATTTGGTGGAGGATTCGAATGGGTTTACTTTCTTTTCGAGTTGAAAATGTGTCTATGTAGCTACTGAATGTTCTTAGTGGCATGTTGTTTACATCAAAGTACAAAAATAACACACAAACATCCCCAATACCACCTACCATTCTGCTGACTGTCTCCTGCCCTACCCAGACACCTCTATAAATACTTGGTTCAAGGTGGGCAACCCAACCTCATCTTACTGTGGCATAGAGTCATGGTCACAACAGTGACGGGGAAAAGGGCAAAAGGGAGAGAGATATGCATGTATGTATACGCCAAAAAAAAAAATCCTTAAATGGAGGATTTCAAATATTTAGTCAAGAAATGCAGTCAGTCAGATGGACAGGAAGGGACCTTTAGCCGATGGTTAGATGGCTAAGTCATTAAAAAAAAAGGAAAAAACCCTCATCTTACATATCTGGTAATCAGCATCTTAGAAATCATGTGTCACCCAAGCTGAACAACCACTTCTTTGCCCTTTCATCTTCCTCCACCCACCACCCTCACTGCCTCTCCTCAACCAGGAACCCCGTGACAGCCTCACCTTCCCTAACCAACCCCACAACCATCCCATCTCCATTCCCGACCTCCGCCTCTGCCATCTCTTTCTTGACCATCTCGATATCTTCGGGCCACACGGCGAAACGCCACCGACATACCGAACCATCTGCCCTCTTGACAATCTTGACCCCTTCATTTTCTCGCGTCTGATCCACCGTCCTCAGCTCCTCCGATCTATAAACCTTCTTTTTCTTCTCCCCCTCTTTTCCTTCCTGTCCCTCTTCCTCCGCCTCCACACTCGCAATCCCTAACCTCCCGACGTCCCCCTCTGTACCCTCCCTCGCCCACCGCAACC
This sequence comes from Ambrosiella xylebori, assembly GCA_002778035.1. Taxonomy (NCBI): domain Eukaryota; kingdom Fungi; phylum Ascomycota; class Sordariomycetes; order Microascales; family Ceratocystidaceae; genus Ambrosiella; species Ambrosiella xylebori. Next base: position 1,179,881 of record PCDO01000007.1, read on the forward strand.
TCTTCCCCACCCCCCGCTCCGTCACTTCAAGCCACCCGTGCGTCCAGGAGCCCTCGGGGAATGGAGGGAGAAGAGTTAAGAGAAGGGGCTCGTGGGTTTGGGCACGCGGGGGGATCGCAGTGGTGGCGGCGGTGATGTAGCGGGGGGTGCCTGAGTGGAGGATGCGCCAGGTTATTTGGGAGTGGTCGGGGGAGAGGCGGTAGGATTGGAGGTGGTAGGTGGTGTCGCGGAGCATAGTGATTGGATAGTGATTAGGTTGTTAGATTGTGGTTAAGGTATAGTTTGTCGGTGAAATTGGAAATGTGGTGGTGGATGATCGCTGACAAGTCATAAATATATTTCTCCAAATCACCCGTCATCAGCCCTTATATACCGACACGCAGCCCACAATGGCCCCTGCACCAACACCTCCGCCTTGTCTCACCCTCCGCAATTCCCCTCTCTTGGTCTTGGCATCTGGAATCTTGCCTCTCTCTAATGACGTCATCCCACATGAGCTTCCTAATCCAGAAATACAATCCAACCTTCCTTCCATTGTTGCCATTATCTCTTTCCTTGCCATTTGCCACTTTTTCGCTTATTGTCATCACATTGACAGCTTATCAATACAAGAGACAACGGCAAAAATAGTAGTCAAGAGGCAACGTGCCAGAGTGGTTAATGGGTGAGACTAGAAATCTCATGGCTTCGGCCGCACAGGTTCGAATCCTGTCGTTGTCGCTACATTCCTTGCGAACCGAATTCACATTTCTCTTTTTTTGTCTTTTTATCCTTCTTATGTAAACGTCACATCGAACCTGCAGTGACCCTGGAAAGAAGTGGGTCAAGTCGATTGTCAAAAAGTCTCCGAGGGTCATAAATCAAGACACTTTTCCTTCTTCAATTCTGTGATTCTTGACCTCGAAATCGGCCAATCCAGGATTTCATCCCCTACGTGACTCTTGCTTCCTATTAATCAGCCTATGAGTCTAACACAATATCGGGTGTGAATAAAGTTTCTTTTTAAGCTTTTTGATGGGAAAAGCGGGCGAGTGAGTGGGTGGGTGGATTGCCAATGCTGAAAAGGCAACTATTAACTTGTATGTTACGCCCGAATATGCAGTGATGCGGCAACGGGCGGGCGGCGAAATCATTCAAAGTATGATGAGATTGGGGGGATTATTGATTGACTTGAGAAAGTGAAGGGTGATTTGGGAAAGAAGAAGGCATTTGGCGTTTGGAAGGATTAGCCCGGGGGGTCCATGGTAAAGTTTGTGATTAGCACGATCACAATCACAATGGATGATGATGATGAGGAATCTACAAATCAAGTTATACGTCGTCATTGATAAGCAGCATCTGAGTCAATGTAGACAATTGTCCTCGTCAAAGATCAACAAAATAAGCTTTTTACCCTCACCACCATTACCACCTTCGCCAAGCTTCTTTCCAAAGAACTTACAGAAATCAAGAAAATACTGCTACCCCTCACCACCCTCATCCCTTGTCCCACCACCCACCAACAGCAAGACCCCGGCACCTTCCACTTCCCAAAGGAGACTTATAACAAAACCTTTTTGCTATTTAGCTCCGAACACTGCATGTTACTTTGCCTTTGAGCAAATCACAATCATGAAGTGCCTGCTTCATTTCATTTGGATTTCTAGCAGAAAAATTAATAAATTTATAGTGTGATAGAAAAAAAAAATCTTGTTTAACGTGGCATGGAGGATTTCCCACAAAATGCCACCGGCCTCAACAACACTAACGGGCCTTCTGGCCCTCCTCACGCCGGCCACCACCTTGTCTATCGTCGATTGGTATACCGATGACCCCCCCCCCCCCCCATGTCATATATTTCAACTGGACGACAAATGAGGTTATCTATAGTGATTGTATGTCGCGGGCGACGGATGGATCTATCGGGCACGCCATATGCTCAAGGTCACATTATTGGCACGGACCGGTGGTCATCCGATCAAAAGCAGAACTTTTTAAGTATATATATGTCTTCTCCCGCCCATCTACACACCCTCCCCCATAAACTAACTACTACCTCTTCACCCAGGTTTCCGTCTTCTACAAATATAAATCTGGCGGCATTATCAACTCCTTCGCCTGCAACACCAACAACGGCACCTTCACCCCCTACTCCTCCTCCACTGCCGACTACAAAATAACCACCTCTAATGCCAACATCTCCTATGACCGTCGTCGCCCTCGACCAAGACGGCAACTATCGCTTCTTCTACCAGGGCAACGAGGGCAACGTCGCCCTGCTCAACTACACCAACAACGCCGTCTCCGATGAACGGTGAATCCACTATATCTCGGGCGGCTAGCTGATTCAGCTTCCTTACACTAAAGGCTCCTGGGGCTCCGCGACGAACCTGCTGCAAGTCGGAAATACCACCAGGACGTCGACGTCGACTTCTTCTGCTTATTCTGCTTCTTCGTCATAATCGGCATCGTCGGCACCTGACTCGTTGAGTCTCTCTGGTGGTGCTAAAGCCGGTATTGCCGTTGGTGTCATTTCCGGCGTTGCTCTAGTCGGTCTCGTCGCCAGGGGCCCTCGGACCCTGAGTTGTAACCTTTGCCCCAGAATTATAGTGATCCTGAAACCAAGAGCCCCTCTGAATACTCGTAAATGTCTATGCTGGGCGTTAGCGAACTGGATAGCCTAGTGCACGGAGGCGCGTATGAGATGGGCGGGTGTGCGCTGGTAAAAATTATGGGTAGTGTTCCGCCGCATCAGCGGTGATACTATGTAATCAAGTAGGATGATGTAGTAGTAATGATGTAAAGAAATGAGGATACCAATATCGTTCCTCGCAAACAAAATATAGATTTAATTAGCACCAGAGCCCAGATTTTCAGGATGTATTAATCCTAATAATGAACATGAACTAATCAATTACCAGATTATTATTACTAATCGTCATCTCGTCGTAAACTCCAATAATATCGTGCACCAACTGACTTTATGTACTGCCACCCAGGCTCACTGCCAATCCCCCACATTCATCCGACTCCGCCTCTTCTCCCGCATGGCTTCCCGCACTCCGTCTCTTTCTCTTTTCACGTTCCCTCCCATCTCTTCTACCGAGAAACCGCCATCACTCGACTGGCTGCTCACACTAACGCTACTCATCCCCCGTTCCCTCTCCGCCCGGGCCCGTAGTCTGCCTCCCGTCCGGTCGCCGACGCCAGTCCCATGCTCTTTGGTTGGTGACATCTCCCCAGTGGCGCGCAGGGCACTTTCAGACCGGCGGTGGCCGACGTTGGCAAAGCGATCGCGTTCAATAGCTTCGCGGGCGCCAAGGCCGAGAGCAGACGTGCTAGGAGAGTGCGTTAGTTGATGGGCCACTACGGGCTGGCGCATTTGGAAGTAGCTGCCAGATCCAGAAGGACCATGGCCGTAAGGGCTTTTTGGTGGTGGGGCTGGTGATCCATTCGAGACACTACCGGCCCGGGAGTAAACGCCAGGGTGCCAAGGGAGTCGCTTGGTGACGCCGGATAACCCAGAAATACCCGACATTGCACTTGGTTGTAATTCCCCAGAAACCCGTCGAGGTATCTGAAGAGGTGTACTCGCCCCTTCGCGGCTACGAGGCCGGTAACTGATATTGCTTTCGGTACGATCCTGCAGTGTTGTGCGGCGCGGACTAGCAGCCACTTCAACAAAAGAATCCCTTGTCAACCCGGAATTTGACGTCCGATGACGGCGGCTAGACGGAGTCGAAGGTGTCGGAGTACCCGGTGTAGCAGCTCCACTAAATGCCCCGTTATATCTATTCGCCACTGAATCCGACCTGCGAATCGGACCCCGGCCAGCACCTGTCCCATTCAAGTTGATCCCGATAACACCGCCGCCATTTACCGGTCCTGAAGTCCCACTCATCTGGTTCATGCTTGTCTGCGAAGAAACACTGGCCGTCTCGTAGGCAGCCATATTCTCCAGATGCGACCGCACAAGATCCGAGGCTAGGTTACGCACCAAAACAGCGCCATCTTTCTCAGCCAGAGTCTTAACAGAATCAAGAAGAGACTCAACCTGCGCTGAGTTAAGCGCCTTGATACCATCGCCGGCACCGATAACGCCGGGATCACACGAATCAAGAATGCTGCGCACAAGACGCAGGAGGTTTAGACGGACGACGGGCTTTTTGTGACCTAGTCTTTGTACGATACCGGAGAATATCTCGGGATGCGCCAGTGACATGGCCAGAAGCGGACTTAAACGAACAATCTTGAGCAAGGGCTCCAGAATGTTAGAATCGAAAGAGTTAAGCCGGTTTGTCCCAAAGCACGAGATCATCGCCCCAGAGAAGCTACAAGCCAACAGGTGATTCTCCACATTTGCCGTCTCCTCTTGCAGCCACACGTGAATAGCATCCAGGGCAGTAACTTGCCAATACTGATCGGCCAAAAGAGAGACATAGAAATCTAGCCCCTTGTTCTGCCACAGGTACCGCCGAGCCTTTTGGCCAGAGTGAGCCATGTCGCACAGAATGGGTAGAACAAACTCCTTGGGAGGGCGCTCTGTCTTCATGATGCGCAGGAGCAATGGAATAATGCCACCGACAGCAGCAACTTCTTGACGCTCCTTGCTCAGTCGGCATAGGTTGAACATAGTATTAAGAACCTGGTTGGAAACTTCACGGACATGCTTGTGTCCACGTTTCATGCTGTGACTAAGCAGGTCGATAAGGAACTCGATTGCATCGGCAGAGTGCAAAGATTCGAGAGTCGTAGAAAGCATAGAGAGGTTCTTGATGAACTTGAGCATCGTAATCTGGTGAGTCAGTGACATGCGTTGAAGGTCCTTCAGCACACTCTTTAACACTTGGCGATCGGCCACGACCTCCTTGACATAGTTCTCCGCCTGTGAGAACAAGTAGAAGATGCCCACGATACGTCCCTCAATTATGTTTGAGACCTCGTCTGTCCGCTCATCATCATCTAACACTCGGTGGAGGACCAATGCCAGTGGATACAGAATGTTGCTGCGCGAGAAGATGCGGCAGAAGTCATTCTTTGGCGTGGGACCCTGCATATCAAACACATTCCAGATGCCATTAACACCTATAATCACAAGATCCCGGGTGTTGTCATAGTCTTCGTCAAGGAAGTCAACCAGAACGTTCAGACCACCTGCACTGATGAACATTTGCAAAGTCAATGTCGAAGCAGTGTACATCTGCTTGACAAACTTTGCAGCTTCGAGGCGGATCTCGTTCGAGTATTGGCGAGCCACAAACTGGGAGATGATGGGGATACCACCAACGAAGCACAAGTGCTCTTGGATCTCTACATCATCTGAAATGATCTAGTTTCAAAGTTAGCATATGAAAATCCTAAGCTGCATCATTCCTCTGTACTCACAGCATTGACAACCCGTAGTAGCAACAAGATCATCTCTTGTTGACTCTTCACACTACACGGCTCCAAAATCTCTAGAATTGGCAGCAAACCGTGAGAGCTAATAATCAAATTCTTGACCTCCGGATTTTCATACATCATGTACAATAGCTCCTCTGCCACATCACATAGAACATCATCCGTCTCTGTGATTTGCAGCGACCGAACCAACTGTTCCACCGTCTCACACATTCTCGCATGCCGATCACGCGCAATGTTGGCTTCCAGGTCCATCTCATCCCAGCCAGGGTCTATCGACGCAAATGGATCATCTTCCTCCTCTTCGTCCCCAAGCCATGATCCACCTGACAGCTTCGACAGAACCATACGACTCTCGGTGATCTCAGAAGCCCGGTCACTGATGTCGTCTTTATGAAAGCTTTCTTCCAGGCCGACAATGTCCGAGAAGTCTTCTTCGCCATCATTCTCCGCAAACATCTGGATTTCTACCTGTGATTGTGTCTTGCGGGGCTTCTTATCAGAAGAATCAAGAGGAGGTGGAGCTGTGTTCCGCGTCGCGCCATTAGTCGTCGCAGCAGCTGCAGAAGAACCAAGTGTCAAGTCCACCAGCCCAGACAGATCAAGGCCGGATTCAGGTTGTTTCTTGCCCCTCTTGACTGCCAGATTGAGGCCGCGGTTGAACGCTGCATCGTCGTCATCCGCAAACAGATCCGAATAATCATCAACTTGCTGCTCCTTGTATGCCAATTCAGGCTTTTGTGGAAGCTCAAATTTGGTCGCATGCTTTATCGGTGATCTAGGTCTGGGATTCCGCGACCGATTTCGGATAGGTTCTCTCCTAAGTTGTTCGTCCAACTCCGGCGAGTCCTCCTGATACTTATCTAAAATGTGTCCAACGGGTCTAATCGTCTGGTCCTGGAAGCTATCATCCCCACTGGCCGATACTGGCGTCTGCGGAGTTGATGGCGCCTGGGCTTTGGTAGGTGATTGTGTCATGGGTGCAGGGCATTTGATGGTCAGCAGCTCTCCTTCGAAATCTTCATCAAAGGCAGCACTGTCAATAGAAGCGAATGCCTTAAGCCTGTCGCTTGAAAGTAATCCTCCAAAGTTATCTTGTGGTTTGAGCCGTGGCAGTTTTAACGCTGTGGGTGAGATGGCTGAAGCAAAGTCATTATCCCAATTATCGTCGTCTTGGAGTTCTGGGGAACGGAAAGCCTCAGCAATCTGTTGTCTAGGCTTAGCCAAACTGAGCGGGCCACCCTTCACTGGCATGATGCTATGATTCTCTTTAAGCCGCACTGGGGGGGCTTGTGGTGGTCCACCGCTGTCAGATCCGATAGATGCTCTTAATAGTGTATCCGATGATGATTGCAACGCCTTATTCCACTGCTTCACTTCTTCGACCGCCTTACTAAAATTTGAGGGCGTCTTTGCTACTTGGGGCTCACTCTTGCGGCAACCAATAATCCACGCATGTCGAAGTAGTTTCTTCGCCGTTACTCGCAAGTTCGGATCTTTCTGGAAACATTGCATAAGGAAGTCCCGGGCGGCCTGAGAGGTTCTAGTTAGCATCATATCCTCCTGTGGACTGAAGCAGCTTGCGAATAACTTACTGGTGAGATTCCTTCTGGTAATGGTGGGTGATCATCATTGACAATCGCAAACAGAGCCGGCATAGCAGCGAGGTTATGATATGGTGGTCTACCCTGTAACAGTTCAATGACAGTACAACCCACACTCCAGATATCAGATGCCGGGCAGGCACCGGACAGCTGAATGATCTCCGGAGCCATCCAGTACGGGGTGCCAACAACCTGAGCTTCTTTGTCTTGACCGCCAGCCAATGTACTTGTTGAAACGCCGAAATCTGCCAGCTTTACCGTTCCATCTTTCGTAGTAAGGATGTTTGCGCCCTTGATATCTCTATGAATCACACCTTGATCGTGAAGATACTGCAGACCCTGCAACACCTGTGTCATGTAGACACCAACCAAGTTTTCCGGGAACTTTCCATACGCCTTGCATATAGAGTGTAGCGATCCATTCTCGCAGTATTCTAAGATGATATTAAGGCAATCCATCGATTTCACAAACCCAATGTACTTGACAATGTTGTCATGGTGCAAATTCTTGAGCAAGTCGATCTCCGACTCGATCATCCGCAACTCACTCTTAGGCAAGTTACCGAGCTTGATCTGCTTCACGGCAACAGCTTCACCGGTCCCCCAGTTGAAGGCTTTGTACACTGAGCCAAAAGCGCCTTTTCCCAAACATTCACCTAGCCGGTAGTCTTTCAATCCAGGATCTTGAACTGCCGATGTCTCGCGGGGCTTTTCTCGGCGCGGGGTACCTTGTCGGTCAGGCCTATTGACTGGCGGGGGTATGCGCGACGACGGAGGAAACTGAATCGCCGTCGCCGGCGCTGGTGGGCTGCTGGCCATAGTATTCCCTGCGATGCTAATACGGGATTCGATAGAGCTTATATGGGACGTAAAGGGCTCAAGGTCATGTATTCTTTCGTGGTTGGTAGGACAAAAGGGTGCTACTCACGTCTGTTGGATAAACATCCGTTGCTGCGATAAACATCCGTTGTTGCAGTCCTTCGACGGAGTGCCCCCCCTGTTTGAGATCTGGCAGGAGTGTAAGTTTCCTTGTAGATTCTTGGAACAAAGGTCTTGATCGGAGTGGGGCAGCGATTGTAGCTTGCTACTCTGCTCGAGCAGCGGGTCGAGAAGAGGCCGTTCGATCTTTCCCCGCCCAGATATAATTCAGGGAGTTCGTAGTGGGGTAGGACTGTCCGTGTGTCGAGGGCTCAGATTGAGATGGTTAGAATTAAAAGGTGGGGGTCGAAAAGGTATGAATGTAAATATGTGTCGTAGAAAGATGGCAAAGAATATCCGTATATGAATGGATGTCCGCAGGATTAATGATAGGTCGAGTTTGAAGGAAAAATGAACGTAGTATATACGGGAGTCCCTACGTAGACTGAATCACGCAGAGGATAGTAAAGATAAAGTGGATAGAAATGCAGAGCTCAATCACTCATGAGAACGACCATCCAGTGTAGAGGTATCTTGAGATTGTCGGTGGGGCTGACAATGTTGCCGAGAGCTTGCGAGACAGGCGGCTCGCAAAGTGGCACTGGCAGTGACTTTAAGGCGATCGGTCAGCAGTTGCACAAACTTGTCAGCTGTCAGGTCTTTTTTTTTCTGTTCTCAGACTGCCCCATCCGTGCCAAGTCCGGTCCGTAGTGTGCGCCGGTGATGAAACGATTGCGCTTCTATATAGAAAAAGGGGAAAAAACAGATATGGCGTGGAAGAGATCTTGGTTGCCGGATAATCTTCAATTGTCCTCGTTTTGGTTGGTTGGCCGCTTCAATTGTTAAGAGCAGAACTCTTGTTCCTGGAAGAACAAAAACAGTAAAATGCCGCCAAGCAATGCGTAATCCAGGGACAAACTTGGTCAGGATCGATATCCACTTAAAAATGATGACGATGTGTAGGTCCCCTCCAGGGCCAGTCCACAAATCTGCTTAGGTAATGATCACTTGATTGATCAAGAAAGGAAACTACGACAATTCTGGCAACAGCACAATTGAGAGCATCATGAGGCTCAATTCAGTGGCCGGCCATCATTATCAGTGTTGAGAGGTCTATAGTCGCGGCATGTTCAGTCGGTGGGATGCGCCCCATTCGTTGCATGTTCAGCTGGCTCGGCAATTTCTTCCAGAGTGAATCCAAAATTGAACACTAGGTCGTCCCAATACTACGAGGGGATATGCCAGTTGGCCTACCATCCAAGTCATCCCGTTAGGGACCTGTGAACCATCGTTCAGGTACCATCTTGTTGGAGAGATACAGTTTAATAAAAGTCGCATTGGAATTTACCAAAGACATTAGGGAAGTTAGAGATATTCTTGACCAGAATTGATATCATTGCATTCCAGAAATATGGTGTGCTGACGTTGGAATTGTCAATAACTTTCGGAAATTAAAGTTGTGGGATCGATTAACCCTAATATTAGCCGACCTGCTGCCCCTGACTAAAACTTTCTATTGCTCCACTTTCCATCGTCCGCAGGAGTGAATCGTCGAACAAACTCCAGAAGGCAAAAATATGGGGAAGATAACATGAAAACTTTAAAATTAGAATCATTTGTAGGCCAAGCCATTATCCGAACAGAAAAGACGAAGCTGATGTAGCTAATTGTCACCAAAAAAAAGAAGAAGGAAAGAAACATACAACATCGGGCATTCCCACGTGGTCACCCACCGTAGTACTAATCCGGTGCTCTGGAGGTTGACGATGGGAGAACAGACGGGACCCCCGTATTTCTCACAGACTATGGTCGTATGTGCTAACTGTACCGCTTACAGCAAAACAAATCACTGAGATTTTCATCAGAGATGAATGAAAAGAAAAAAGGGAAGATGATCTGAGGCGGACTTGAACCGCCGACCTTTTGTGTCCAAGCAACTGGATTACTGTTAGACAAACGTGATAACCAACTACACCATCAGACCGTTTCTTGCTGAAGGGTTGCAAGCTTAGACAAATTATGACCCTAACAGTATCATCAATGATGTAAGTGGATTATCAGGGTTAAAGATCAAACGACTTCATCTCATGTTGACAGTATACAGGACAACGGTGGGAAGCGGGACATAATTGTGGAATCAGTCATTCATATTGGGGAACTAAAGATTTAAGGGGGAATGGGTCCTGAAGTAAACAAAACATGCTCTGGTAGTTCTAAATCTCTTGGTTGAAGGCATCACGAAGTTACTAGAAGACTCTTGTAAAATCTTTGTTCATTCTTCTTAGCTTTGAAACCTCCAATCAAGACTTTGTAAGTTTCCTAGTAAAGAAATACCAATGACACCAAGAGAAAAGCCTAGTTCAAAATCTAGAGTTCAATCCTGTACTTGTTCATGTTTGACACGACTTCGTCTATGGAACTGGACGAAGCGAACGACACCAAGCTAAGAGATACCACGAACTTGAGCAATCTCAGCATTTATCTTACCTTCTTTTAGTTTTCAACAAATTGCTCTTGACTTTCTAACAATGTTATCTCTATAGCTCCATTTAATCTTCATTTCTTCCCTCCTCCTCAGGTCCACTATGTGCCGGCACTTCTGGACCCGCCACCCTATCTGCGGCCATGATCGCTTTATCAACACCGACCTCTGCGCCGCCGCCCGCACCTTCTACATCCTCCCGTCCTCTGTCTGCTGGTCCGAACACTCCCAAATCTACCGAACCCACCACAACAACAGGGTCGACGAAGGCCTCGTTTCAGGTCTTGTCAGCGATAATAACCATGCTTGCCGTCAAAGGCACTTCTCGTCCATCCCGATCGACAACCAGCCCGTGTTTCAATGTGCACTGAGACGTGATGTGCAGACGATTTTGTTTAATCTTTGTGGGATGTGTGCAGCGGGGAAGGACTTTATGCAAGCTGCGGGGAAGCAGAGTATGCAGCCGTCCTCGTGGAATTCTGCTGGTGCTGCGGAGCAATCAGAGCTATGGACACCCAACATTGGGGTTTTGTCTCCTCTGGTCGTTCCAAACTTCCCTGGGCCCCCGAGCTCGATATCCTTTGAGTTTTCTATCCCTGCCCCAATGACGCCCGTCCCCTTCCCACAGGCGCCAGTCCAGCCATCTCATCCGGAGTCCTGTGGTAGTCTGGCCCCGCCACTCAAGGTGATAGATGTCCTCCGTGCTTCGTCTCCTTCACTAAAGTGCAAGTCAATGGTAGGCTCCAGGTCCCCGAGACCCAAGAGTGTGACCTTCTCTCTGGACGTTGACATCCACGATCTTGGGTCCTCTCCCACCCCGTTACTGCGAAAACTGGGGCTTAGCTCATCGCCAAGTAAATGCAGCCTTAAGCCATGTCTTTCCCGGACGTCAAGCAACAGAAGCCAAGAGTGTCCGGCAACTCCCCAAAGCAGTGGACCCGATGCATCTGGGATTCTAAGGGGACGTCTCGAAGTGCCACCATCAACGCCTACCCGGCAGATCGCTCCTTCGTTCTCACAGCCTTGGGATTCACCCCGCCCGAATCCATCACCACTGAGATCTCAGGTATCAGTCGACGGTCTCTCCAAGTATCCTACCAGGCGGCCAGCGTACGTCCCACCGGCGCCATCGACTCCGGTGGAGCAGATTTGCAGGAAAGGCCCGTTTCCGTCCCAAGATAAGTGGGCCCCGATATTCAACGCCAAGTCACTCCCCAGCCACTGGTTTCGCAGGGACGAATCTGAAAATGAAGGTCAGTCTGAGGATACAGAAGATGGTCAATGTCAGTCTGGCGATATGGGAGTATTCGACCAACAGGAGAGCACAACGAGATTGTGGAAAATTTCCCATGACGTATCACCGGAATGTTTGGTACAGAAGACTCAAGAGATGCAAGATTACTTGGGCAGTTGGTCAGGGCCGTGGAATGTGGCGCCTCGGTGGGCTCACCAGCAATCTCAGACAGGCTATGATGTGGACTATGCTAGGCGCATGCGGGGTCTCATTAATACTTACAGTAACCCCGTCAACCCTCAGGCTTCGCAACCTCAGTCACAGTCTTACGGTACTTGGGCTTTCGATCAATCCTCATTATCTCAATGTTACGACTTCACTCAGCGCCCCGACTACCAACGATTCTCCCAATATAATCCTGAATCCTCACAAGCCCTACCAATAACTCCATGGAACCAAGCAGATCCCCTTCAGCAAAACACATCACAAGACCCTTGGTCACCACAACGTCAACAAGACCGCCCAACACAGAAATCTCTCTACTACTTCCCATCTCGCAGAATAGAAGACTATGTCCCCTCCATCGCCGCCACCCAACCTGCTGAATTTTGGCCCCCCACCTCCGTACCACCACCCACCCAACAACCCTGGCTCCAGCAATTCTGGCCCCAGAAACCCCCCGGAACTCCCGAGCCCTGGCGGCCCACTCCCCAAAAATGCGATAAGTTCACCGCGGCTTCTGATGCCGACTTTTCTGGACCGTGGCACCAGGACCCCGATGATGATGATGATGATGATGTGGATATGCTGACACCAAGGGCCAGTGGGGCGTAGGATGTGTCGGGTATCGAGGAGGCTTGGTCACCAATGGTGAGTCCTTTGTTGAGTGTATCCCCGACGATCACGATTGATAATTTGCAGTTTGCCCTAGAGCCGATATCATTGGATACGACAATTTCCTCGCCGTCTTCAACAGACCAAGACTCAGTAAGTGACGCCTACTCAGCCGAGTCCGTGCCCCTTCCAGATTCAAGCCTAGAGCCTGACTCAGTCATCCGTCACTACGACGACGTCTTCTCACCAAGTCTATCCATCCTTAACAGCCCCGAGTCTCCTTCGCTATGGAAGGTTGAGTTGCCAGTATCCCCCAAGTTGCCGAGATCGCCTACTTGTTCGATACCGAGAAATAAGCCCTTTGATGAGGAGATTCCTGTCTTGTGGCGGGCAGCGGACACTCTTCGGGGTATACAGCGTAATGATAGTAGCAGTTTGGGGGCCAGTCGGTGGACACAGTATCGGAGTGTGGATGATGGGATTCGGTTATTGTAACGTACGATAGTTGCGGAGTTACGAGATTTGGCTGAGGACACTGACGACAATGATGAGCGTGATGACTGACAACACTTATAAGACTAATGGAAGGGGCAAGAGGTTGGAAGAACTCTTTGATTAAGATGATAACATGACGGACGCTAGCACAATAATTATGTATCCAGACGATCAATCCTACAGCCTTGACATCAAAGCTGAGAACATCAAACTCTCAGACAGCATTGAAACCTCTACATACGATATTTTTCACAAGAACCCCGACTTCTCTTTCTCCTTCCATTCCAGCTCCAGCACCTTTAACTCGTCAGGCGAAGATACCAGAGACTTCTCGCCTCTGAAAAGCAAGTAAGGCCATCCTTGAAGTCTAAGGAGCAAAAGGCTACGGATGCCATGAAGGTCGCGGTCGGTGTCAACGAAGCATTTGCCGATGGATAATGGCGGGTTGGTTATAGATGAGGAGAAGGCGAGGAGTTGTTTTGATTTGTCGAAGGCGGGGAAGAAGGCAGGGTGATGGATAAAGGTGGCTGGGGCGGGCGAGGGCTAAGATTGTGGCAGTGGGCTTTTTTTTGTTGTTCTAGGGGTGATTTGGTTATTAGCATTAATACTATTTGGCATCATAATGAAGAATAAATGGCAATGATGACCGTGGCCTTTTTGTTGCCGTGTTATTATTTTGAATGATGCCGTGGTCACATCTTCGGACACCTCCATAGGGTCGCACCATGTACTGACCACGGGAGCAAGTGACGCGGTGATGGTTGTGCAGTAGAGTACTGTTGTCATGGCCATATAACTACGCCTTGGCTATGGAGGCGCGTAAGAGTTTTTTCTTGATTCTTGGTTCCAGAGGGATCCGGGGGATCTCGCTATACGCTCTATACGGTAGCCATTTTCTTTGTTTAATCCAAGCCTCAGCGCCCAATAGTTATCACAATGTAAATACAATTAGAAGTCAATGACTCTAATTATACCAACTAAATTCCACAAAAATAAACTACCATCGTTATTATGGTGAGTGACGTCTGGCCGAGGAAGGTAGTACAGACATCTGTCTAACTAGAAGCACATCGAGCCCATTAACTTCAGAGAACAAAGGATATTGTTAGTCCACTTGGGCTTGACCAACAAGCACTGATCGTCATGTCACCATACCTTCAGCCTTGTTTATCAGTGACCAGAACCTTCAAGTACGAGACCCGGTAGCTATGATCTTTATCGCCGAGTATAGTGGCACCTGGCAATCTTTGACAAAATATGTGATAGCAATCCTATTATGCCTTACGTGTCGAGTTTTGGCATCTAGAACGCTCGATATTTCTTAACAAACTTATTTATAATGCTCTTCCTGTCTCTTACTACAGTATTGACCCCACCTTGGCATGTCGTCTACGACATCATCATGTACACGCCCCTTCTCCCTGAGCTGAACTAAATCTTTATTAGCGTTCTAGTGGTGGTAGGTATGAGCTCTAGGTATCTTCAAAGGCCGCTTTGTGTGCTTAGCCTACTTGAGATTTGTCAAGTTTCACCGGGTCCTCTGTGGTAACATGATTCCTGACTTCTACTAGATATGCAAAGACTAATTCGTCAAGTCACTGTCCTAGCGAAAGGATTCCAAGTATATCGGTGATATCGTCACCAAACATTAATCTATTCAGAAGAGCAGTGTCGAAGACAGACATATCGACAATGATGGATGATAACACTCTTTCGGGCTCATGGCACCATCCACCACACAACTATATCCTCCAGTAAAGTTTAAACATACAACATTAAAGTCGCCATATACCATATCGTAACCACCTTCATCTCAACGGCCAAGACATTCACCGATATCCTGCCCCCAGACCAAGTGGAAGTCCAATGAACCCGCAACCGGGACTTCCCTACCAGCTATGACATACCCAATTCTATTTTTAGCTTTATCCTGGAAATATCGGTGCTACGATAATCTATTGACAATGCACACACGCATCCCAGTCCGGGGCAGGGAAGAAGTGGATGCTCTGAGAGTACAGAGGAGGCAAGAAACAACAGAGCACCCAAACAGAAAGGAGAACAAGACTTTACAGGTCCATAATTATAGATACTACCAATGAAGCATGAGGTCGAGATAAGACCGTGTATATTGGCTGCCTCTTGGGGGTTAAAGGGAGTATAGAAAAGACCAGTCAACGAAAGAGTGGGGGGAGAGAACATGAAGTTGAGAAATATTGTCATTGCTTTGACAGCTCTACCATAGGCTTCATTATAAGCACATTTAAAGTTAAAATCTTCTAGGCAAGACTTCAACAAACATGCCCCAAAATTGAGCTTACTAAACAAACTCAATCCGCCGAGTCGATCATCGTAGATCATTTCCAACGAACTCTACATTACGACATGTCAGCATGGAGACATGACAACATGGTCATGAATGTCGGGGTGGTCGGAGAAGAAGCTTGGTTGTTTCTTCTTTAGGTTTTGGATTATCCGCAGCAAAATGTCCTAGGGTTGCTTCCAGGTAGGCGTCGGCTCTCGCTGGGTCCCAAGATCCTTTGAATATTCCTGTAGGTGTCGGCACTTTTGTATGGCGGGGTGTTTCCACCTATTATTCGTGTAGACAAATAATCCAAATAATCGGCACATTTACGTTGTATAAATTAGCTTTGGATTTGTCAGATTTTTTATTTGACAAGATAGGTATTTTTCAGGGCTAAGTCATTATGTGTATTTTAGGGTTATGTTGGCATATAACCCTACCAAAGACATGTAAATTTGAATAAATATGTAGATGAGGCATCTTGTTACGTAGTGCTTGAGATAAACTGGAGATGAACTGCATGACCTTATCCTATAGATTATTATTGGGTTTTTCGCTCCTGATGGAT
The DNA here is from genome assembly GCA_002778035.1 of Ambrosiella xylebori. Lineage (NCBI taxonomy): Eukaryota > Fungi > Ascomycota > Sordariomycetes > Microascales > Ceratocystidaceae > Ambrosiella > Ambrosiella xylebori. The sequence continues at coordinate 1,195,700 of PCDO01000007.1, forward strand.
TGTGCCTCATTAGCTTTGGGGCCGTAGACGTGTTTCAAAGAATAAATAAGCTATGGATCCTGATTTTGAAAACTTAGGGGACTCTGGTAATCCAATGTCGTTTATCATTTGCCTGGATCATGGATGGGACTGCAAAGAGGGACTCGGGATATTTGCCCAAGAGAGTAATTATGTTGGATGTTATTTTTCTTCGAGAAATATTTTCGTCCGCTAGTTATCCTAACAAAATAAGATCAAGATGCACAGCAATTTATATCCGGCATTTTGGGATTATCACTTTGGGACAAAGTCTGAACTAAGTTTCCTCTCAAAATCCAGCGTGCCTGTCACGTCCGCCATTGCTTCAACCATGATTTCGTTTTCATTGCATTCTAGACATTCCTGGCTGTTTTCAAATCAAAGATATATGTAAATAAAACTATAAAACTTTTAGAAAAGCAGCCCCTGGATCTGGAATGACTTGAATTGGGCCCCTCATCAAGCTGCCCGTAATATCAAGATTTGATACACAGAAACACATTCTGGATCGGAAGCTTAAATATGCTTGTGAAGAGAATGGCACGGACACTATCTAACTTGACTCCTTCCCACAGTGACATTCTCTCTTAAAGTTGGCTGTGTTCACGATGGCAAGTGTACTGTGATCTCATCTCAAGAGGAAAAGCACCGACCCCATTGGAAACAACCTCCAGAGGCCCCAAGCGTCAATGTGAGTTTTCTCTTTTTCTATACGTAATGGATGCCCCAGATGTCTTGTCTCTGCGTGAAAGCCACACGGACACATCGTCGCCTTTCCAGGAAGAAAAAAAAAACTCTGGCTGAGACGAACAGATGGTACACTAGGCCAAGTTTGCTACTTATGACATCTGGAACATGTTACCCCCCTCGACCAAGAATGTATTTGCGTTGAGCTTGAGCTTGACACTTGCACATGCCACCCGGATCGATAGAGTGCTTGCTTGCTTCACCTCGTCCGCGCTTTGTTTCTTTTTAAAGGTTCACCATCGACACTCTGACCACAGTCTTCCGTTTCCTTTTCTTCTTCATGTTTATTATTTCTATGCTTTTGTTTCTTAATATATATTTAACTAAACTATAGAACCAAATTGAACCGGCCCTCATCACCACCGTATTATATATTGTTATATATACAAACTTGCTCTTATAGCACAGCATCCAAGCACACGCCAAAGGTCAACTCCTGCCATTCCGCTTATCCCAATTGAGAAACCTCATGTTCGCTACAGTCAACAGCTGGCTCCTTCTCTCTCTATTTATCTCCAACCACTTGCCAAAGTCCACCCCGAAAAAAGCACATCGTCATCATCCCTTCTGACCAGCCCTCTCTGTTATTTTTATCTCAACTCCACCAAACGTGCCCTTCCTATAGAACCAAAGCTGGATTCTAGACCTGGGTCGTCCCGGTTAACCGTGTGAGAAAATCCTGATCCATACGATTGTTCTCCACGCAGAAGAGCACTTATCAAAAAAAAAAGAGTCCTAGCCCTTTAACACCAACAACTCAGTCGGACACCATCTTAGGCAACTTCCTGACTAGATAATTGGCCACCTACATACATATACTCACCCCTCCACACCCCTCCCTAGTCACCATGTACACTCTCCATCCCGCAGCAACCCTTCCATCACCCCCCAACCCGGACCTACAGCCCTCGTCCCGCCGCTCCTTCACCACCCCCCTATCTGCCGTGCCCTTTTGCCCCTCACTCCCATTAACATCTGCTCTCCCGGCTTCCACCCACCATTCCTCCGCACCACATCCATACCCATTACTATCAATGTCCCTGTCAACAACAGCCCCGTACCCATCACAGCCCTCTTCCTCCTCCCTCCCATCCTACCACACGCTGACCTCTGCACCAGGAACAGCGCTACCACCCAACACCATCACTAAGCCCTCAATCTTCCACCGGCGGCCTGCCTCACCACAAGCACATCCTCCCCCCCTCTCCTCCTCGTCCCCGCCCTCCACCACCACCTCTTCGCCCTGGTCAACGACGCGCGCCCCTCGTCATATTAGACCAACCGATTCCCCCAACCTATCCTTCTACTACCACCCTCGGTACCCTCCTCCCTCCTTCTCCCTCCCACCACTGCCCACAACCACTTCCACCACCACCATGGACCCCAACCTGAACCTTCACATGAACCCGTTGCTGTTCCCGACTTCCAGTGCAGGCAGCTACGGCTTTGGATCGCCGACGCCAGATTACGCCAGCCTGGACATTGAGGATACCTCCGGGTGCTCGGTCGAGGACGGCTCGCAGAGTCCGCCGGAGATGTCGGCAGCGGCAGCGATGGCGGGGGGTTCCCGCGAAGTGGCGATTCTGCGGAAGAAGAAGGAACGGCGGGGGCATACAAAGTCGCGCAGAGGCTGCTTCAACTGTAAGCGGCGGCGCATCAAGGTGAGTGATAAATTCCAATCCCTGCACCAACATATACACAAAATGTCGTCGTGAGGAGGTTTCCTTTTTTTTTTATCCATGATTGTTTGTTTTTTTAGGCCTTTGTTTCTATTGTCCTAAAAATCCACTGTTCTTTTGCATATTCCAAAGCTTCTTGCCTGCCAGGAGCTCATTTCGTCCATCTTGTCCAACAACAATGGCTTCCCCAAACACTTTTTGGCCATTCACATGGGAATGGATAGACGATCAACGCGCACTTGCATCCAAAAGCCCCGCATCTCGTATTCGTCAGCGAATTATGATCAAGAGCTATGGCGTGCCGTGGTGCAATGCGATGGGATTCATTCTTGGGGCAATGACGTCAGGCGCCCCATGACAACATTTGGTTATTGCCATTTCTAGGCGGTTACACCAAACGCTGCAAAACATCAGCGGTTGCCTTTTACAACGTCATAGATGCTTCCACTTTTAACGACACATGGACTTGAGGAGAAATTTTTGTAGCCTCACATATGCTAACTAAGTTTGAAACAGTGTCAAGAGACTCGCCCGGCATGTGGCCATTGTGTAAAAACGGGGTTGACTTGTGAATATCCTCACGTGCTGCAGGTCATGCATCAGCCGCACAATCAGATTCCCCTGTTCAGTCTACTTGATATGCGGTTCTTCCAGCACTTTCTGGCAAATTGTGCGCAGTCTTATCCCTCGGCCAACTCTCTAGTCTGGAGCCACCACGTTCCGTATCTCTCTCACACTGTAAGTCTGTTTACCTAGCCAATGGTTCAATGTGCATTTATTTACACCAATGTAGTATGAATACCTGATGCATGCCATCCTCGGCCTGGCTGCTTCGGATCTAGTTATCTCTGACCCCAGTTTGGCCCCAGTTGCCCTGACTCACAGATACAAATCAGTACAGGCTATCAAGCGCCGCCTCAACGACATCAAACGGGTATCTGGTTCAATAGAAGAAACTAACGCACTCATCGCTACTTGCTACGCCCTAACATACCAAAGTGTCCTCCTCGATGACGGCATGGCCGAATTCATGACCTTTGTCCGCGGTATCCTCATTGTCGGCATGCACATGTGGATCAAGGGTATCTCCCCGATATTCAGCAATCTCCAAATCGAAGACCCCACCTGCAAATCCACGTTGCCGACAAACTCCTCGCAACCCACCCTCCCCCGCCACTGGCTCGACATGGCCAACACTGCCATCGCCAACCTCCGCCCCCTCTGCCAACAACCCCTCGAACTCGCTTACCACAACCTCCTCTCCGACCTTATCGCCACCATGTACACCTCCACCGCCCAAGCCCACAAGGCCCTCCGCACTCACTACCGCTGGTGGATGACCCTCCCGCACTCGGAATTTCGCACCCTCATCGACCCCGCCAACCAGACCATGGTCCTCCTTGCCACCCACTGGATTGCCATTAAGCAAATGCTCGCCACGGCCACGGCCACCGATGCCCGGAGACGCCAACAACAGCAGCAGCAGCAAACGGCCATGCGCCAGATGCACGACGGGCGTGTGGTTGGGCTAGCGCCGGACTTTGGCGTGTTTAGGTGGCTAAAGTATACGAATCGGTTGGTTAGCTATCCGCATCACATCTATAATACGTGGCCGGCATGGGTGGAGGAACAGTTGGAGCATAACCCGAGTTTCTTTGGGACGCTGTTGTAACTGGCGATGGCGTCCTCTTCGGCGGTATCAGTCCCGGGGGCGTTGTAGGTTGAAGATGTGTGGAATCTGTGTACGCCGGAGTGGATGGCATGGGGTTGATGTGAAGATTGTTATAGGTGGCATCATCTCTTTTGTCGCTATACATGATGTTAATTGCTTTTTGTCCTTATTTTATTTTGCATACCCACTCTCGTTTTTGTCTTGTTGGCGGCAGGCGTTATTTCGTTTGGGCACTTTACGTTCACTATGTGTTTTTTAGATCCGATGCACCCTTGGGATAGACTAGACCATTAGAACATTCGTCGAATTCGCACTTTTTTTGGAGTAGATGGGGACTTGTGCTTAGTGACATATTAAGCCAGAATGCCATAGGTTCGGGTTTCCTATTACTATGGCTTCAATAGAAATCTGATTTCTATTTTGTGTCTGTTTCAACAGACCTTAGATTCCCGTAGCAGTCCTATTGTAGGTCTGAGATGGCCCTTTGCGAGATTTATTTGCTGACTAGATGACTTACCCGCACTTAGAGTTCCTGACAAGTGACTGGCCATGAGAAGACTTTTTGTTATCGTTAATAAAAAGTTCAAGTTTGTCTTTAAAAATTCCAATCCCCCTCGTCCCTCCTATCGCCAACTTCCATTGGCCAATCACTCATTAATTACACCGAATCAGGAAGGTGGCAATGTTCCAAATCTAAATATCACGTGAAGGATAGGTTAGGGTTTGTATCCCTCAAAAGTCGAGGTTTGCTTGACGTCATTGTGAAGGTTTTGATACTCCTCAGATTACGATGTAATGACGGAGGATTTTGCCTTTGGGGTTTTGAGAAATGGAAAAAAGGCACGGTGACTGAAATGAGTAAACATACTGTTTGGTGAATATTGAGTAACAAATGAGTAGTCGGCTTGGGATTCTGATGCTGACGCAGAGTAACATCAGAATCACGTTCCAACGAGCCCGTCATCTTGAAGAAACTAGGCATTATCTGGGAAACTCTCCCATGGACATGGCTAGTTTCCGCACAAGATTTAAGCTAAATATGCCCGATATGTGGCGGATTTACGCCCGGTGGATCTCGGCACGCAGGATCCGGCTGTTGCGACATTCACAGGGCCGACTTTTTTTTGCACTAAGTTTCATAAGGGAACGAAAAGGAAAAGGATAAATTCTGTGAAATACCGAGACAGGAATGGTTGTGGATTCAGAGAGTTATATAGAGAGTCAGGCTCAGAATGGTGAGGCGGCTCGTACGCCGCCTCGTTTAATAGGCACCAGAATTGGCTCTCTTGAGCATACCATTGTCATATATCAAAACAGCCGCCTTGAGCACGGCATTCTAAATATCTAGTAGAGAAGTCATCCAACTAAAAGCCAGGAACCCCTTCCAACCAGCCATGAAATTCTGCTGCCTTGACCTCGTACAGCTCTCCGAGTTTGTTATCGAGACACTTGAAACCTTGACAAACACCCACATTCACCATCGAGCAACTTCGCATAGCAGACAAACACAGGCACAACCTCTCCTCCAGACTAATATTGTTTATAGTGGGCCCGTGCCAATTGATCCGCCCGCGCTTATCAACATGATGCTGACATGAATAGGCCTTTACAGTGGGAACGAGGGGCAAATCGAGGGGGCAAAATTTGTGTCAACAATCATAATCAGGGACAAATCCACAATTTGGCTCGTACATACATGTATACAAAAAATGGTGCGGGAGACCGAGGCGTTGCACGGAGTGGATGCCGCATGGCAAAATTTTCTATAAAGGAGACTGACTCGCGCTTGTGCTTCGTTGTCTTGATTGGATTTTATTTTTGGTTTTTTGGTTTTCCAGAACAGAAACTGACTAATTGTTAATCTTGACTTGCCGGACTTCCGGACTCGCGGTGAATACGGGCTTTATCGGACTTACACGACCAGCATCTAAAATCTTTGATAGTGGCAACTTTTTTTTTTATATTTCTATGCAGTGTTCGTGATCAATTTTTTCTACTGTCCAATCTATCATCTTACCACCTACAATCACCTTCTCTCGTCACATACCATGGTCACCAAATCCGCCAAACAACTCCACATCCCCTACTCCCCCACCTCCCACTCACCCCAATCCGATCCCTCCATCCCCCACTTCTCTTCAATTGACAACCCCTACCCCTCTAGCCCCTCCGACGACTCTGTCTCCCTTTCCCACCATCTCTACCCCACCCCCTTCACCCCCACTCATAAACTGCAAATCCAAGCCTACGGCAAAGCCCTCTGGGATTTCCCGACCCCCGGCTCCCTCGACCCCATCCCTGTCTTCGACGTCACCAACGGCCAGTCCGTCCACCCCGGCGACATGCCACTCTACATATCCTCGCGCAACCCTGAGCGCACACGGACCACCCAGCTCATTAGGACGTCTGGCGCCGGGTTGACTGGCGTGGAGGTTGCGAGGACCCATTATACTTTTGCATTGGCGAGGACGCCAAGGATTGAGTTGCTGGATACATCATGTTCGGTGCCGCCGACGCCGTTGGTACAGACGCCAGGGGTTGAAGGGGTATCGGCGGCGATTGACCCAGCCATATCCGTGATCGCGGGGACCGCTGCCGCCAGGGCCTCAACGGGGATAACGACGTCGACAACGCACGAAATCTCCGTCCAGAACAAAAAGATCCTGCACCGCGGCACCGTCATGCGCACACACCTCGGCACCTTCGAGTGGCGATACGCCAGCAAAAATGAACGGCAACGCGATGTCCCCGGGGCCGATTCCCTGCTCTTGTTCGAAAAGGTCGCCCGGGTTGTCGGGGACTTGGGGAAGGAGGAAGAGATGCGCCGGCTTGTGGGCAGATTGGTGCGGTCGGAGGAGACACGGACTCCGGGGACGGGGGCTAGCACGGCAGGAAATGGAGGGTTACTGGAGGTGGATGTGGGGGAGTGGAGAGGAAGTAAGGAGGAGATAGAGGAGATGAGAGTTATTGCGATTACGAGTTGTTTGACGATGTTGAAGAAGGAAGTGGATCGGAGGCGGGCGCATCAGATTATGGTCTTATCAGGAGGGGGTGGGGTGATTGTTTTGTAGGGACACACATAATGATTTATGATAACCCAGCGGACTTTTCGAAGTTGGTGCACACCATTAGCATATTTCATAGCGTTTCGTTTAGCTTACCAATTTTACATATTATCATCATACATATTGTCACAAGTCTACTTCGGGCGATTCTCAGGACTAACTTTGACGGAACATCAATGTTGCACTTCTAAGGGCCAAGGTTCCCATTATCGCCTCCGAAATTTCCTTACTGCAAGCTATTGAGATCAACAAACAGAAAGGCATAAATTGTAACGTTGGATGAACTCCACCGGGAAAGCGCACGGGTACCAGCCCGAATACAAGACAGGCTGAAGGAGATGACATTGCGTTGGAGTTTGTTGACGGCAAGTTCCTTGGCAAGCTATTATCATTGTTCTCGATAGAAGTATACAAATATGGAATGAACAGATAGGATAAGTTCATCATTAGTATAATCAAGATTGCCGCCCATACAACAAATCCAATCATTGTCCAACACTACCGAGACTAGCGTGTTTGTTAACTTTTTAAAAGAGGTCTTTTGTGAAAGTATGGCCGCATAACGGGGTTTCATTATCTCTTTCTTGCCTTACGTCTTGTATATAGTCCCATTTGTTCAGAAAGTTGGCACGGGGCAGCCCCACTTTGTTATTCAGAGAGTTGGTACAGACACACTCAGATCCGGATATGCTGATAAACTCTAGTCACACTTGACAAAGGTATCAAGATCAAAGTCAACCTATGGGCAATTTACCAGCCAAGAAACACCAGGTCATTCATGTCGATCCATAAATATGGGAGGTACCAAGGAGTACTTCAAGATGAACTAGAGATACCCGTTAACCACTACCAGAGGTATGTTCAGATAAGACAATGTCAATAGCATCTTGATCTTGCTATCAGGTACAAAGTCCAAGTAGTCGTCAATAATGGACATGTCAAAGTAAAGTTGAGTGGCTATGGTGGTTCCCAGACACTTGACTCGGTTCACAATCATGGATAACTGAGCTAGCAAATACAAGACCTATCAATGTCCATATTCTTGACTATAGTTGACATAGCTCCTGTGATGATACGCTGTAAACGTGCCATACTCGGTAGATCCAGGATACGAGCCATCTGCCAAGTAGTTCACTCAATACCTATTTTAGTCAAGTCAAGATTCACTTTATACAACACTAAAAACCATCACAGAAACATAGACGATATAAGATATAATCTTATTATATAATATACACCACGGGCATTTTAAAACATTCCACCTTATGTCTATACAAGACCCAGATACCATATATCATATATATATATATAACATATCTCATCAACAAATCTCCATAACCTATAAAACTCGTCTACCGCTAATATCGACCACGAGACATCCCCAATGTCTCAAATCCCAGATCATACTTTACGTGGATCGGCATCTTCAAAGAAATCCGGCAACTCGGTATTGATGACCACCAACATCTGGTTCAATAGAATCGGACATCGCCTAAAACCATGGTTCTTAAACTAACTGCAGGTCATCCTCCTTTTCTTGTTTCAAACCCTAAATCCCCTCCCCCATCACGTGAGTATACCCATGTGCTTAGCACACAAAATTCATGTGATATAACACAAATTACAAGACATTCACTAAACTATTATCGCAGGAGACAATCAAATATTGGAGATACTCAATTTCCTTTTTTGAGCCTGTTCATCAATCGTATATAAAGCAAATCCTAACACCAATGGCACATTTTATATGCTACCATTTAACCCAAGATACTTTCCCTAAAACCCAAGATATAAACCAAAGAAAACAAAAAGAAAAAACAACCGAAATAATAAAAACAGACAACACCACAACTCAGTTCAATCACGTAGTTGTCGTGACACCAAGATGCATCACTAATTAAAAAATATCAACATGTGATATCACAATATCAAGATATCTGAACGCCAACAGCCAGACGTTGCTTCACCGAGGGTGTGACAATCGCTTACTGACTTAAGATGTTCCCCATACTAAGAATATCTTGCCCGATTGCCCACAATTCCTATGATCCAGTAGCCTCTGCGAAAGAATATTGGTGGCCGGCCCTCTCCCAGGAAAAAAATAAATGTTTTCTGCCATATCTAGTCGTGCAAAACAACAGAAAGTTCACTCAAAGTGGCACTATTGTATGACCCAAAGAATAGTCAACCTTTACCCATAAAACAAAACAAAAGAACAGGAAGAAAATAAAGCGTCAAAGATCATATGCTATGAATGCATCCCAGGTACGCCAAACTTTTTGCAGATGATCGCTGGGCGCCAAGGCTGTGTTCCAATAACGCAGAAGATAATAATAAAAAGGCCCGCTTTGAATTGGCCATCAAACAAAATAAAAACAAGAAAAATAAGAATAAAGAACCACATGCCCTACATGTATAATAACACACGTTGGCGGAATCACCAAGAAGGGCAGTGTATAAGTCGGTCCATCACCGGGCACAAACACCTTGCGTGTCGCCGAGCAATGAAAGGGATATGGAGCGGGAGCTAGATGGTCCTGTCAAGAAAAGACGTGGTAAAGGATCATTAAGCCTCACGGTGGTATGATAGTAACCTTGGACGCCGAGATTGAAACCCATGGCCGAATTTGAACAGAAGAGCGTGATTCCTCTCCTCTCGCCACTGTCAGACGACTACATTGAGCACGCTCGCTGGCAATTGGCCCAAGCAAGCACAACTGCCGCAGAAGCGCCGCAAGTTGCATTATGGCGACAAGGGTCAATTCTCAAAAATCAAGAAACCCAGATCTTCAAAAAAAGGCCCGAAAAAGAGTCATCAAGCGCATTGTCAAAGAGGCCAGTGATTAAGGATTTCAATGATATCCAAGGTACAAGATAGCGCGTGCATGGCAAAGAACCCGAAAATGTCCAACGGTACCGACGGGGGTAACAAAGCGGTGTGAGGCTCTGTTAATGCACCCACTTCTGCTGCACATGTAATCCATCTGATAGTGTGACAATGTCCGGCAAACTCAAAAAGAGCCTCAAAATCATCCCACCCACGCCCCTCTATTTGCTGCCATTACATTCGGCTATTCGCAAAGGAGAGTGTCCGTTAACCTGACCAGTCATCTCACCCCATCCCCTTTGTAATGCCTTTAAGGAGAGTTGGCGTCGCCAACACGCTGAGGCTTATAGTTTGGCATCTCAGTAAAAGTGCCATCAACTTCATTGTAGCGGTACGCATGGAACTGGATGCCGTAGGGTTTAGGCTCGATAGCGAAAACGGTACCGAGCGGGACATCCATATCAGCGATGTCTTGGTGAGTAAAGTCCATGAAATAGGCCATCAGGACACGACAAACCGACCGATGGCCGATGACAAGAAGGTGATCGGTAATACGCTCGATTTCGCGAACCATATCTCTCATACGGCTGATGACTTGGAGGTAGCCCTCACCGCCAACACCGGGGTAGATGTAGTTGAGCTTATCGTGTTGGCGCTTAGCAAATTCTTCAGGATAATTCTTAGCGATTTCCTCATAAGTCATCCCCTCGAAGTTACCAGCATTGAGCTCATTCAGCATCTCCCAGTTCTTCACATCGTAGTCCTCATCAGCTTCAAAGTATTCGGCAGTCTCAACACTACGCTTGAGCATAGAAGTCCAGACACAGAAGTTCTTCTCAGCAAGCTCGCGGTTCAGCTCTGGGTAAGGAGGAGTCTGATCACCAGCTTGAGGAGGGAAGGTTGACCGAGAGCGAGAGAACTGTTCGCACAACCACTCTCTACGCTTCTGAGTAATGAAGTTGTAAAGATCACGACCGAAAATGTGACCACGTTCAGTAAGATCGGAATCACCACCAAGCCTACCGGCTTCATTATCGACACTGTAACCGTGGCGGGTGATCCAAATCTGACGGGGCGAAAGGTTGAAAGAAGATAAGTAGTTAGCAATACCAGCACTCAAAAATCCCTGAAGGCGGTACTGGATAATCTTTTGGCCGACATTAATCATTTGGATGTACTGAAGATCGTTCTTTTCCTCCCATTCACCAAGAGGAGTGTAGGCCTTTTCGTAAGCCTCAACACGACGGCGGAAGTCGGCGAGAGACTGCTGAGGATCTTTGTCCTTGTAATCGGGGCCAGAGAGTTTGAGGCGCATGTTAGCCTCCAAAAGGTCCTTGTCGTTGCAGATACTCTCCAAGAACAGAATGTTGAGCTTGGACTCCCGAGCCTTAATGCGCTTGACTATTTGTTGGCGGCGGGCAAGGGTGCTGTTAGTGGCGTCGAGAATACCAATGGAACCACCGCCGACGAGAAGGAAGTCCATAAGTTCGTCAAGAGTAGCCATGGCGACCTGTTCTCTTAACTTGGCAGCCTGGACATTGGAAGGGTCGAAGAACTGGGCAGACTGGTCGATACCAAGATCGGTGGCGTCGGTGGAAGAGGGTTCCTCGGGAATGTCAAGATGCATCTCCGGAGGGTGAGGGAGGTTGCCGTCGGCAGCCATGTTGGCAACATCCTCAGGCTTACCAGCCGGCTTAGCATCTGGGAGAGTAGTGGCAGGAGTAAGGCCAGCGACAACTCGCCGTCTGTTGCCGACATTGAAAATCTTGGAGTTATGTTGTTGCCAGGCGAGGTAACGCTGAAGCTTTTTGGTGATGTAAGACTTGCCGCGAGCGGGAAGACCAACCATGACGATAACAATCTTTGAAGCGATATCACGCTCAGCAATCTTGCCGTCAGGAGAGACCTTTGATCTAGTCATGCCAGGAATGCTGAGAGTGGTGGCATGAGGACGGACGCGGGGTGTTTGGCTGCCGGAGTTTTGTCTTTTGGGAGGACTGCAGATTTTGCATGTTAGTGGCTTGCTAATTGTGATGCATATAACCGCAATTATTAACAATTTCATACACATACGCACAAAAAAATGCATATGTGCGCCGTGCAATTAAGGACTTACAGTCTGGGAGAACTCTGAGCAGTTGAAGGAACACTCATGCCAGAGATAGGAGTTTCGGACTTGGAATCGGGTGCAGAGGGTGGGAATTGCGGTCTCGCAGGCGCAGGAACGGCCAGTGAGCCTCTGTCAACGGGAACAGGGCCGGTCCCCCTTGGTTGGAAAGATGAATCATCGAGCATGTTGAGTTTGGAAACGTCGACAGGTTCGATGGTTGATGTGCGGTCCTTCAAATTTTGATGTGAACGCTGGACAGAGAGAATGGGAGTGCTCGCGGGTGTTGTGGAAGGCGTAGGGAGTCCATTTTGTTGGACGACTTGTTGCTGTGACTCCATGGTGGAAGAATTGACCGCAACAGCGGGGCCAGTTGGCTTAGAGGAATTTGTGTTAAGCAAGTTGGGAATGGGGCGTTCAGTTCCTGTAAGTGGGATGGCAGTAGTGTTTGCCTGGTTGTTGCTCATGACCAGCTTCGCAAGATTCGACTGGGAGGTTTGTCTGAAATAACCAGTTCGTGCTGAGACAGATGTTATATGTTAGAAAGAACACAAGTTTCTGAAATGTTAATAGGCAAAAGATGTTGATGTGGTATGGAGATTGATAGTAGAAGAGGTCAAAGAAGGTGCGGCGGAGTGTCGAATATATACCAGAGCGACCCAAAATGATGACAGTGAATTTTACTGGTCCATTTCGGGGGTCGGCGTAGCATGAATTTTAGTAGCCAAAACTAAAACTTCAGAGGCTACTAGGTTCTGTATCGGGTTTGGATAAGGGTGTTTTAGCCACTAACAGCAGTTTATGTGAAGCGGCTCTGTAGGTTCGGTGGCGAGAGACAACAAAAAACAAGGATAGCGATTGGCTTAAACAGAACCTCAGGGCGGAATCACAGATCTCGAAAAAGTATCGAAGCCAGCCAAAAAAAAAAAACATCCCGAGAGAGAAAATGCAGGACCTGGTGTCCAAATTGATCTGACCACTTGATCCGGAGATAAATATTCTAGCAATGTGGAAGGGGTCGAAGTGGGGTGAAAGCAGATGAATCAAGTTGTAAAAGGATATGGCAAGACTTACCCTGGGAATCAGTCAGTTTGTTCGGTGAGGTCGCCATGTTAAGCAATTCGGCGTGTTGTAAAAAATTGACAATTGAGATAAAAAAAATACGCCCACAAATGGAGGGTTGCCAAGGTGGAAATCTAACTAACTAGGGTTCGGCAAAGAAAAAAATCGGCAGGGGTGTGAGAGTGATAAAAACAACCTGGGGGTGTGCACAATGGAAAAAAAATTTATATATATATATATAATTTTTTTTAACCGTCGGCGGCGGCTTCTTTGGGAAACTTCGCTCTGCAACGATAAATGCAGCGTCGGTCAAATAGTGAGGGACCGAAGGCTAATGTTGCAGTTGACCCTGAGCCCCGTAAATGTAGCAATTGTAGTCGCGGTCGTTTATTTCGTCCCGAGCACTTTGTGGCTGTCAACTCGAGTCTCTTAATTCCAGTTTGTGTCGAATGTAAACTGGAAAAATGTACACTGAGATAGGATTACAGCAGCGTCGTGCGATTGACTGAATTCAGCGAGGAGCCTGTGAAAGTGGACCTTTCAAGTCCACGCTTAGAGAGAAGCTAATTGGGCGATGAGTGGCCTCGTGATCAAGTAGAATTGATAATGATATGAATAAGAAAATAAGGCGCCGATTATGGAGATGAAACCCGCTGGGGATCCGTGTGAATTTTTTCGAATCGTGGGAAGCAAAAGAAGATTTGATGAATGAGTCGATAGAGTTATAGGAAAAAGGACTGGAGATGAGAAGTGAAACTGGTGATTTTGGAAAGACAAGCGAAGTTCTCGAATAGGCAACTCAGAGCGCACCGGGTTCACCGGGCAGCTGGCAAAAAGTCTCAAAAAGTCTCAAAAAGTGAAAAAGAAAAAAAAGATCCAAAGGTTCAATTTTCGAGAGGTTTCGAGGCGCTAGAATTGACCCTAATGATAATCACGATCAGCGCTATGTGTTATCGTGGCGGTCGGTATCGTGTATATGGTCCAGATCTATTTTATGTGCAGAGTCCGGGTGCTGCGGTTACAAGAGCCAAAAACGACAAATTTTCGCAAATTTTGTTGGAGGTGGAATTTCCGCGTCACAGCGGTGTGGGTGACATTCGATCTGAACTAGTTCGTTTTCTCAAAGGAGACTTCGCTACTGCAGGTTTTGAGGGCTCCAGCGGATGAGAATGTGGGAAACAGGGCGACGTCGGACTTGCAGGCGAATAGCAGTTCATAGATAAAGCACACAGGGGTGTGGTTGACCGATTTTGGAGTAAGTAGGTGTTGTAGTAAATGTGGTTAAAGATAGGCACTTCTTTAAGGGTGGATAGGATGTCTGCAGGCAGTGTAGTGCTGCAAATGGGCAAGACCACATGCAAGATTGTAGACAAATGTGTTGGCGACCAACCTATATTTCCTAGAGATACAATATGATGCGAATCACAGATGCGTGTGTCGGTAAGAAACCAAACACACGTTAGCAATAAAATTGCGGTACACTGGTTAAATACCTTGCATAAATACGATGGATAAGCTCGTTGGCATTATCGTGGTCGGTGTCGAGACTGTAGACTGGCTATCAATCGTAAGGCGAAGAGGGAAAATATCTCGTGGGGGCTATTCTAAGCGCTTGGCAGGTCTGGGGTACAGAAATGAAGGATAAAGTGTAAGTCGCGAATTCCAAATGTATATCTTCAACAATTTTTATGTAGTGAAGCAACGGAAGAAGGTTGGCTCCGGCCAAACTCTACATCAAGGATTGCAACCTGCTGCTCAGCATCGACTTCTTTCTACCTATGCTTCCTTGTGTTAAAAATTATGTCACATCGAAATTCTGCTCTTTTTCCAAGACCCGTAAAGCCACTTGTAAAATTTGCTTCTCTTTGGATATCACACAGCACATAAAGCTCAGTGGCCAAACGTTTTGTCATCACAACAGGATGATTCAACCCTAAAACCTAAAGCGAGCCACAATCGATTATGACTCGGATTTGTAAGGTAAAGGAAGCATTTAACTAGCGTCTATTTGCTTCTAAATTTCCTTCTAGTGGCTAATCAACTTCTTTCTGCTTCTCTTTACTAAGCCCAAACAAGCCCTAATTTCAATCTTCTTTTTTCACGAACTCATTTACGAATAATTCATAAATATTTTCCTAAAACAACTATCACTAACGGCCAAGTTCTAACGTTGTAAAGTCCGGGGCAATCATAGCTCTAACATTGTAAAGATATCTTAACCCCACAGACCAAAATTTCTTAACAGCCATTACCTAGCAAATTTCCCAGAGTTGGTTTCAGTTTATTGGCTGCTTCTATTTTTTTTCCGTGTGGGAATTCGTCAGTAAGACCCATAATTCTGATTAGCAATCAGTCGCATTGATGACCATTTAATCAGCATGCACTTAATCAATGTCGTCGTGTCTTGACGTCAAAACAGGAAGGTGTAGAAAAAAAATTGTAAGATGTAATGTGCGTCATCGTAGCCAACATAGGTTCTTCCTCCGGAGAGTCACCGGAATTTGATAGTTGGAGTTGAACGAAGTGGTGGGCTTGTAGTGGTGTTCAATACCGTCATTCCGCATCATAACCTCTTGTCTTTTGAGTTTATAGTTTACCTTGGTTATGAATCAGGACAAGTCATCCCAAATTGAAATGGCACTGCCGGATGAACATGGCCTTGTCGCCTGACCAGCAACTGCTGACCCCTAAATATAGCGACTCCAAAATCATAGATCTGCCGAGACATTTCCATGGCCCGATTCTGTAAATATGTGCATTTTCACAAACACTAACCGATTAACATGAACCAAGGCTTAGCATACTATTCTTGTCTCGAGATAATTAATTAGAAAATTCCACTCCGTGATTTAATACCACGGCTACGGGCAGGCTCTTTTGGCCATTGCTATGATTCGTAACTCCCTTACCTGTCTCGGTGAAAGTCTTGGCATATGAGCCTTGTAACAAAAAGCGACCCTCTACTCTTCCAATCTGCAATTGCATGTTATAGGCATCATCAATTCTTGGCTGTCTTGGTTGATTGCAATCTGCCGGCCTCTTGGCTTGATATTATCGCCCTGTCACTAATATATCTTTTTCCCTCTCCCTTTTGTTGAGCTTTCTTTGAGACCCTCTTCGACACCCCCACGTTCAATCTCCAATCTTAGCCATCACCTCCCTGAATTTTGTCTGCCTATGGTATCTCCAATTGCAACCACAGTCTGTAAGAGGAGCCTCGTTAATTATGTGCAGGTCGTGCGCAACCACTTTCCAGAAATACCGCCCGCCGGTGGGCCTTGGGAAGCCAACACTTCTTGCCTACCAAAGAGAAAATATCAAAATTCCGGTCCGTTGAGGGAAGGGTGATAAAAGCTTGAAGGTGGGGATTATAATCCAGCGCAGCAATATGAGAGGGTCCGGAATATTCAAGGAGCTGCATCCGCGCATCTCCAAACTGCGACTCTAGCACATGCATGTAGGTGCGAGTAAGTTTCTCGGTGTTGTGTTGTATTTTTGGTGTGAGTGGGTTCATGAGGATTCAAGCATCAGTGAGTTTGATGCAACTTTACTCACTCATAAGCTTTGGTTTGAAAGATATCATGATTTGTAGCGAATATTTCTACCTACTTTCATAGGGTTAGAACTGCACCCTTTTTTCTGCTCTTTAATTTTTCCATGACAATCGGTTTTGATCCTCTGTCATCATTGAGCAGTATTTTAAAATCCTTTAAGCTTCGATCTGTTTGACATCATGATAACTATTGACTTTTACTATCACCTCAATGGCTCCTCTTCAACCCTGCAAGCTCTGTGCTATATAACTCTACATCCGTGATCTGTAGGTATCTACTAGAAATGCCGCCGAGAAGGTATATATCCCTTCTAGCATGACAAATGGCCCAGAAATGAGGGGCACGGTACACTTCTGTTTTGACCCGTCGTTCACCGTTCAACCGCTGAAAGCTCCATCTTAGATCTTGAAGTGTCGACGTAATGAATGGACCTTGCTGGTGAGTGGAGCAACCGAGAAGGGTTCATTGTGGATCCGTACATGTCGATGTCGCAGACAGATATGGGAATGACGACGGTGATATAGATCAATCAGGCCGCCGTAGATACCGGATTGATGTGTTATGCTGTCGTCGTTGCAGATATACTACCACAGATCCGCATTTGGTGGGCTAATGGTCGAGACCCCACCCGTCGCCCCATTTGTTATTGTTTCAAGTCGTGAGTCAATATCAACGATAATTGTCCTATCTAGAGTAACTCCAACCCTCTGTTGCGACATGTGTACTTTCTGTAGTTGCATCGCTCTGACTTGGCTTTCTATTTCTAGCGTTTCTAGGATCCTCACCAGAAGAGCCTCTTTTATCTTTCCCAGCTGAACTAGTCTCGTTGCAATTGATCCCCGCCTAAGCATCACTACATGAAAGTGTTGAAAGTCTTGCAATTTTCAACACTTTCCAAATAACCTGATTCTGCTTTACTTGCCATAAAGCTTTCTTTGCCCTGCTTCCAACGTGCTCACAGGCCCACGTATCTATGATATCTAAACAGCCCACGTTCAGGTCATGGCAATGTCACCAATATCGACAAATGGGTTGTTTACTACTCACACCCTGTAAAATAACACAATTATTATCACAGCGGCCGTCCTTTCGTCAAAGACTTTCATTGACAAGGCTTGCAGGAAACAATCACTTTCTTGATCCCGACTCAGCAACTTTCTTGGCGGTCTGACATGTATAGATAACAATCTGTTATGATTAGCCATCCATATATACTGTCCGGTCATGGCCTTGATGTGATGTATGTGGTTCCTGCTTTGCCGCTTGCCATATGGAATCCCGTATCCCGAATTGAACCGCTTTTTTTTTAGTATTCTGTTATATGTTTTGTTTACATTTCCAGGTATACACTGTATCACTGCACTAGACGAAACAAAGACATATTGCTAGTATAACCCGGCCGTATACAGTGGTAACAAGGACTTTCGTTGAATTTCGCGGATCTAGGGTCAATTAAATATATACGTCGACTCTAGGCTCGACACAGTAGCGCACTCATACGCTGTGGCTTCAGTGAACCATGTTTACTTAGCGCCTTATTATCTCCGGTTGTATACTATTATTTGTTTCTGTATGTCCAATTACTAACGGCTTTTATTCCCATTGTCAAGATCAACCAAACTCCCCAATTTGCATCGACACAAAATCCCATGCTGTAACCTTGGCGCTTCCAGTTGCCCTAACGATTATGCAGCTGAGCTCAGACAATTGTCACCACATATTTTGTTTTTCTTTATTCACAAATTTCTATTGCATCAACAGTATGTGTTTGACGGGCTGGTAGCCTATTTTTGTGCTTGTGTACCTCTTTCCCAACACCCGTGGCCTCTGTCTCGTCTCTTCGTATGTATAATCCTCGTGCCAGGGCTTCTCACCACATTGCCTTTTTGTGTATCAAACTGCCAAGGCTGTAGGTGCTACAGTACCAGAGACGCTATTCCTGTACAAGAAAGCCTTCGTCGTTTGGCGATTGCGATTGCCTTTGCATTGCCAATGTGAAACCAACTGATAGCGGGAGCCGGGGTTTCGTTATCGGGCGATTGCAAAGACGAAACATCGATCTTAAGTCACTTTACAGAATAAATAGAACCCGATCTACCGAGGGTCTGGCCATTCAGGTGGCTTGCTTATCTCCTTGACGATACGACACGATATATTTCATGATCTTGCTGAGGTAAGCTGGCAGGGTTTATGTTGAAGCTCTTTGGGCCACTGCTGCCTGTGCTGTCGTCTGTCTGTCGTTTGTCTGGTGTTGAGAATCGAGCTACTGCCGTTTTGGCAGGCCCGTTTCTAAAACATAGATATTCTGATTGTCCGAGTAGACTTGTCAATGAAAGAATGGTGGTTGTCTAGACCGACATGTCGGCTGGATCTACAGTCAGATATTTGGTATATCTGGCTGCGGGAAAAATATGCGCTGAGACGTATTCCAGCAGCAACAGCCATATGGCACACGACTAACGAAGGACTTGCTGGCAAGGCGATACAATCTTGACGCAACAGAATAGTGTGAAGCGTGGTGTGGTGTGGTGTTTGAGGATTGCTCATTTAACTGAAGACATTATTTTCTAGATTGCAAATCAGCCTCATCAATAACCGATTTCTTTGTAGATGCAGACTTTTGATCCAAATTCCTGGCTATGCAGGTGCGATGACAGCCTAATTGGTTCAGATTATATCTGGGTCCCTTGGATGTGCATGTTCTACCATCCAGGAGCGAGCATGATATAAAGTATGTAACCAAAACACAAAAGTCGACATGTGAAGGAAGTGAAGGAAGTTAGTAACTTGGTCAAATTGAGTAATCAATCACCCACACATTGCTGCATCGAAGCAATTGAACAATGGCCTTTAGAATTATAACCTCCGTCACTGTGATCTGGGTTCTAGTGACAGTGCCAACCCGTATCCGTCAACTAGATCCCGTATCAGAAATTTCATCCATGTGATATCACTATCTTCAATACTATACATCATGAATTAATCCGTCACTTATCTTATGGCACAGCATGGCGTTTTCACTTGCCAATTTCAAACTATTTGACATATCTCAAGGAGGGTCGTGGCATTCGATCCGGGATCCTTCCGATGCGAAAACTGCGTGGTTCCTACTAATGAATTCCGGCTGCGGCATGCTGTAAATAGACTTGCCGACTATGAGCTGCAAGCCTTATGCACTGAACTTTCATGTGGATCTCATGTCTTGATTGGGTTATTAAATCCGATATGGTCAACAATCTGGATTAAGTCTCAATTATATGTATATTTGATAAATATTTAAGCCAACCGTCATTTCATACTGCTTGGCCGATGAAGTCTAAAGTAGGGGCTCTACGTATCCAATAGCATGTGCCAAGAACGAATACAGAGTAAATACCGGCGGTTTCCTGTCCTCTTGACGCAGGTTGGAACCTCCTGCATTTCGATTGCGGCGCTGTCAGACCAATGTGCACAATATCAGACCCCTCGACATCATAGCTGCAACGGCGCATTCATCTACAACTGTGTATATTCCAGTATTAATCATGGAGTGGCAAACTCAATATATATCACTAACCCCTAACTTTAGGTTCATGATAATTGGGTTTCAGTATGGTTACCTTCTACATGCACCGTCCACACCATCTACGCAATCCTAATCTGCAAGAAAACAACTATGTCAACTATCCAATGCCAAAATATACAGACAGATATGACGTCGCTGGACATAACTTGCAGTCGGCAAACAGCCTTGTGCATTCCCAGATCCATTAACCGGTAATTGTCTAAGCTTCACTGCGGTGGACAGATTTTGCATCCGAACTTATCTACATTAGACATGGCAAATCGTCTCTTTCTCCCTGCGGTACCTCCTCCCCAAACTTCCATCTTGATACAAGCTCACAATAGTAAAACGCACCCTCTTTTTTTCCTGCACACAAAAGTGATTTTCCATACGCCTTTGGGAAATCACAATTGCTGATCGTGGTGGTATATATTGACAACAGGATGCATCCCGCTGAAAAGGAAAACATTCTGCATGTGCGCCTTTGAGAACAAAGAAATATCAAAAGAATGGTTTTGAAGGGTGAGCATATACATCGGTGCGTCATACCGGGCGAATGGCAACAAAAAAAATTATAGTTTGCTGTCACTGCAGGCAGTACGGGATAAATGGAGCAATTCCCAAATGTGGAACCCTGGTGTAACGGTTCGCTTTGTTGTATGTATTAGGTATATACGCACGGCGTCTGAAGTTGATTTTCCCAGTTTATCTTATAGCGGCGCGGCGGGGTGGAAGGAAGGAGTGTTAAATCATAACATCATGGTCCATTTCGGCGTCTGCTGCACTTCTGGGATTGTGTAGGGACGGATGATGGGAACGTGGTTGTCATGGTTGTCATTCTATTGGATCGTGAATGACGACAAAAAAGGCTTGGCACTGAGAAGTGTGTGTCAACAAATCGGACCTGCTACTGAGATGTTTCCCACCCCGAATCGTAGTTCTAGTCAAGATAAACTGTACAGAGAGCCGTATATAGAGACGGAGAGTCACAAATCAGCAAGATGCATACTGAAATCTGACATCATCAGGCAAGTTTCTCGATTGTTGATCTGATCATTTGGGATACATCTTTATTCTATATTTTTGCTGTGTCCTTGGTCGTGATATGATCAGGCTGATATCCATTCACACCTGCTACTCTAGTTTATACTCGGAGTAAGCCTGTCAACTTCAGGTCATTGTATGTATTGAACCTCCCATCTCCCACTACCCACGTCTCACGATTAAATAAATATTGTCTGTTTATTGATGAAAGATGCCGTGGAGAATCATGTCTTTGTAATACTCTCGAAATGATTAGTGTTGGAAGTGATCAAGAATTACCGAGAGTAGTCATCATTGCTATACTCCATGATAGATATAACAATGACTCATCAAACTAACAAATCCTGGTCCGCCTAGTCACAAACAAATCCAGTGTAATTTGGCTAAGATGGATGTTCTCATGACTACTCGTACCTTGAAGATCGACATAACCTACTTGGTCATCTTGTCTGTTGTAATTGATGCTGAGAGAGACTAGCTAACGAAGGTACTAAGTCCTAGTGTAGATCGGCATGGTATCCATTACTGGTTGTTTGAAAGTTACCTAAATAGACCCGCATAAACGAAGACATGTGCTAGCCACAAAGCCCTGTACAGACTCTGAATATATTCTAGACACGGAGTCATCGCTGGCTTCAATTTGTTCGGAGGAAGTGTCAGTAGCCGAGTTGACCCGGGTTAAGAGGTACAAAACTCAAGTTCAGGTTTCGGAAATCTTTGGACATTCTTTGCTGTCAACTTCTGATAGACGCTTTCACTGTGCTTTACAAACAATTCTTGTTGTGTGGACAGATACTCTAACTCAACACTTCTTCAGACGATGTCAAGTTGAAGGTATTACTAAAGAGTTATTTCCTGTTTGAGATATGTGGGTGATATAGGGTTAGCATGTACATTTAACCCACAAACACCTTGCAGCCAAATATTACCCCTTAATATAATTATCATGATGTAACTCCACCACGGGGAGGCTAATCCTTCTAACTGGATGTCGGACATGATCGAGTCCTCTCTGGTCTCTCCCATCCACACATTGTTTTACACACGCATTGTGTCCGTCGTCTCAATGTCATCACCGGCCGCCCTCTTGTAAGCTTTGTTGCTTTCTGATACCACCCAGCCTAGGTTCAATTTCTCCCCACCTTGCATTCCAAACCCGGCTTGAGATTACCCGTGACAACCCTCTCTCTCTACAGTCACTCCTTTTGTGTCGACCCGCCGCCATATGCAATCAGCAGGCCCTGTCCACGCGAAAAAAGTGTTTGACACCCTCGACCAGTATAAACTTTTCTTCCTCTTTCACCCCTCGTCAACATAGGGCATGGTCTGTCTGCGTTTCCTCCGACTGCCCTCCAGACTGCGGCGTCGCGCCCGCCGCAACCGAATGGCCACTTTCTTCGTTCTTTTTGCGCTATGCGCCTTTTTGCTCGTCCCTCCCTATGTCATTTACAAGCCCCCGGGCTCACTTATCCGCCATTTCGGCCGGAGATGGCCCACAGTCCTGTTTGAAATCCCGATGGAAAAAAAGATGATCGCCTTGACTATCGACGACGCACCGTCGCCATATACCCGCGAGATCGCCGCCATTCTGGCCGAAAACGATGCATATGCGACATTCTTTGTCATTGGAGGACAGGTTGAAGATTTGGGGGGTACCCGGCCCGATGGTCGGTTGAGGGAGCTGGTTAGGGCGGGAAATGAGCTTGGAAATCATGCCATGGAGGATGAGCCTTCAAGATCATTGCTGGATGATGTGCTGATTGATCAAGTCAAAATGGTCAATTCGAAGATCAAGGCTGTGTACAACGCCGAGAACAAGCCGTTACCACCACACAACTACTTCCGACCAGGCTCTGGATTCTTTTCAGAGCGCATGCTGAACGTCTTAAATTCAATAAATCATCGCGTCATCCTCGGTGGAATCTACCCACATGATCCTCAAATTCCACATGCTTGGTTGAATGCTCGTCACATTCTGAGTTTGGCCCGTCCTGGAGGTATCATCATCTGTCACGACCGTCGCCCGTGGACGGCACCGATGCTTCGAAAGGTGCTCCCTGAACTACGGCGGAGGGGGTATGAAATTGTTACGATCACAAAGCTATTGGCTGAAGCTTCGGAGGAAACAGCCTCTGCCACTTAAAATGCATACGGGCATATCAAAGTTTCTTGTATAGGGATTGTCTACGTAATTTGGGTCCTCGGTCTGGAGTTTTTGGCGCTTGGGTTAGAACTTGGATATTTTTGCTTTATTGTAATACTGTATCACACTATTTGGGACATTGTTAACGTTCAAGACTACAATCATGCTGGAATATATTACGAATGAGAGCTAGTTCTCTCTAGTCACGTCTGATATTGAACCCTAACTCGCCTTCCACTACGTCTCGAGTTTCCTTGTCCAGCCGGGCCACCTGCGCATAACGCGGTCCGTCGTTGATGGCAGCCAGGAACTTCTTGATGTCATCAGGAGAGCCTTGGGATTCACCCTCAACCTGGTATTGAATTAGCGATGCTGCATCATCTAAATACAGCCAATGTCGACTGACTTTGTTGGTGTCGGTGTTGCGGACCCATCCTGTCAGCGACAGCTCCAGGGCCTTGCGCTCCGTAAAGTAACTAGATGTACAGATAATCAACATAATGGACCAGAGTTTATATATTTCAGACAACTTACCGGAATCCAACTCCTGCCAAGTGTATTAGACAGAGTCTTGGTGACTGCGTTTAACGGTTACGAAATAACTTACCTTGGACAGATCCGTGGACTAGATAGTAAATCTATCAAATCCCAATTAGAACACCGTCACTCTGACAGTCCACTGGTTGCAGCCTTCAACTTACACGTTCCATGTTTTCAAATACTAAAAACTCTAAATCATTGCTATTGGACCAAGAATCGATTTGTATGGTTCGCCAATAGAGTCAGTTTCAACTTACACCATTTCAAGGTGGGGCAAAACACTAGTCGACATATCATAAACCCTAGTGAGGACTAACAACCCTTAAATCCTAATGACAATTATCTGAGGTAGCCTTGACGCCACTTCTGTCCATACCTGACAGCCTCGTGCATCAACAAGATCTACGTCTTTGCGTATCGCGATCCATCAAAATCGTGATTGTGTTTTCGCATCATCTATTCACAAAAAATACTCTAATCGCCATGTCAGAATCTACAGCACAAACTTCAGAAGAACCAGTTGTTGTTTTCAAGTCCCGGAAAAACAGAAAACCCCTTCGCAATCGCCCCACTACGACCGACAGCAACGACGTACAGTCCTCAAATTCATCTACTGCTCCCGAGACTTCGACCAATGAACAGAATGCGCCGATAGCTTTGGCAAAAACTGCCGACTCGTCCCACAATGTACCAAAGGATACGCGCGACGATCAAGATGACGAGGCTATGGTGCTTGTGAAGGTGAAGCGGCCAAAGATTAGGGGCGTCGCATTTAGCGCGCTATCGACACCGAAAGCGGAGGAAGAGGAGGCGGAAACGGATGTTGTGCCGACTGCTCGGGAGCTCGCGGGGGCTGCGGATTTGATTGGTGGACATAGCAATGACGCAATAAGGCGATTTGCGCCGCCCAGTGGTGTCCTGGCTTCAACCGTGAACGTTCACATGTAAGTTGTGAAAGCGCACCTTTTAGTTCTCCAAATTGCACCTTTGTAGGAGTCTGTCTGAACATTGATGTGATGGAGACTAACGAGTTAGGGAACGATATGTAGCATCCAAGTTGGGTAGACTCGATAACCCACAAGAATTAAGCCAACCCAAATCGAACACACAGAACAAACCCTGGGGCACTGCCCCTAGCCTCAACAAACCGGAAGCATCCAGTGCCCAGGCAACGGTCACCGGCAAGATTGTCGAAGTTGAACTCGATGCCGAGACACGGCGTAAGAATATTGAGATGATGGAAGCTGCGCGACGCCGTATGGCAGGTGATACGTCGGTCGACGACCCCAAGGGGAAACGGAAACGCCAAGAGAAACGCAGCGAGGAGGAAATCCAACGGGAACAAGCCATTGACAATTTCCTGAACGAGAATAGAGGTACGTCATTTGCAATTTGCTTTCCAACTGCCTGTTGAAGTTTCTTGTAGAATGATGATTGATCGTTCTTCAGGATGGACATCCAGCGCATATAATTTCTAAATGGGTGTCACGGACTGAAGCTAACAATGCCATAGTCAAAATGTATGACCTACCACCTGGCGGCATCGGCCCCAACGGTTATGACGAAGCTGAGAAAGTAGCAGAAAAGTTCCGTCAGGATTTCCTGGACGCAATGACTCAAAGGGGACGGAGAAGGCGGGCACCAAAGGTCCATGGGCCGCCGCCGAAACGGCCGGGGGCTAAGAGGGAGGATGAAGGGGTGTTGAAGGGGCCTAAGTTGGGTGGCAGTCGCAATGTGAGGTCGCAAGTAAGAGATATTTTGTTGCAGCAACAGGAGGCTAAGGTGAAGGGGAAAAGGCGATGATGGGGCTATTTTTGTCATGATACCTATTTATGTTTATACTGATTAAGATGTTTTGCTGTTTGAACTCTGTGTGTTATTTGAGCAGTGGATTTATTGTGGATTGTGGCTTTTCATGTATGTAGTAAGACTCGGCATTAGGATTTGTGAGTGTTTCTGAGCTTGAGCATCGTTTTCGGGTTATGCATATCATGGCAAGCGCCCCGGGTACCTGCATATATGATGTACCATTACAGAAACAAACGACAGGATTTGTGAGGACTGGCCCCACTTGGCTTGCGACGGCCAATTAAAATGGTGGCACAAAGAAAGAAAGAAAAAATCGCAACGTCACTCACTGGGTTAGCTTAAAAAAAGGATACCTGTGGAAGGGAATAATGGAGAGCATCTAAGATGTTTGATGGATGGGTTATTTTTTGGGGGCTTGGTTTATTGAATGGTTTATTGAATTGTATGAGGATAAAATGAACAAAGGATATACACCGGGATTTTTTAAGATTAATAAAGGTAGGAGAGCTTGTGATAGTTTTGCCCTACTGGAGATATGAACTGTAAACAAAGACACTTACGAGACATGGCAACTTGAAAATTTACCACAAATCGTAGAAATAGGTCACAGTCGCAAATCATACGTGAAGCAAATACAATAGAAAATACAACAGAATAAACACCTGGAACAAACATGAATAATAATACTGTAAACTACGTTGTAGTCAAAGAAAGAGAGAACATAATGAGAACCATAAGATCGTATCCTGACCACAAGTGAAAATTTGCAGTACCGAAGCATCCCAAAAACAAATAAGATAAACAATGAAAAACCAAACAATGACAAGACACTTCACAGGTGTAGATCTCATGCTATCAAACTCAAGGACCGAGCTTTTGTTGGCCCCAACCATAATGATGCTGCGCTGATAATGCTAACTCCGTACCGTAAAAACCGGAGCATGATGGTGATATGCGATAAAAGCAGAACGCCCATTCCCTATTCCCCATACGCCAGAATAGACCCTTTCCTTTTTTTTTTTTTTTACGAATCGCCTTCCGCCTTCCGCCGACAACAGAGAGGACAATCTCTTCCAGTCATAACAGGTTTACAAAGTGCCCCAATCCCTCTATTGACAGAGGCGTAAGTTGAACTTCTTGAACTGGGCATTTGCCTGATGGCACACTGGGCACGTCGGCCTCGTAGTCTCAATCATCCTATGGACACAAGACTTGCAGTAGCCCGACATGCAGTTATGGCATACCCGGCCGTGGCGCAAAGGGGTTCGGCCGTAGCAGATGTGACAGTAGTAAGCAGCGGGGCCCACAGATGGTCGCGAAGGAGAGCTGAAGGCGGGAGACTTATCATCCTTCTCAACGGACGGGTACGAATCCGGGCTCTCAGGTTTGGTCACACGAGGCGGTGTCAATGCATGCTTGGAGGCTGCCGGATCTCCGTGCTTGTAGTATCTAATCGCAGGAGTCTGAGGAGCAGAGGCATATTCGGTCCCGAGAGCGGCGTTCAGAAGCACGTCAAGCTTATGGTTGGGGACGGGAGGCTCAGCACTACGGGCTTTGTGCACCCGGAAGAGTCTGTCGGGGACGCCACCGTGGCGGTGGCTTGGGGGGCTCGGCAGCTTGTGGGTAACGCCGGAGGGCGAGGTAAGAGAGCTGATAGGAGGCAAAGTAGTATGGCCGAGGTCGCGATAACTTCTATTCGGCGAGAGACAGATAGGAGAGTTGAGGCCGCTAGCAGTGCTGCCGTTATCACTGCTGGCGCCGAGAGAAGCCAAAGTGTTGGCAGCATACATGGCAGGATCGATGACTATGAGTATGTTAGGATTTGATGGTTAAATAGAATGTCTGAAGATTCATTTTACCATTACTGTGAGATATAGGCTCCTGAGGGACGGGCACGGAGGTTGGCGGCCCGGGAACCGATTGGGTGTACATGCAAGGGTGCGCCGAAGGCATTGGAGCCCGGCAGCCCTCAGGAAACATACGCTTTCGGGACTCGAGAAACAGGCGCTGACTTCTGTATGTGTCGGTAACGTTCTTTTCCGTAGCCGCTTGCTTTCCGGGGTACCACTCCTTGTGCGTGCGGCGAATGTGTTCCTGCATGGAACGCCAGCGCTTGTCCTGTAAGGAGATTGTTAGTAGATGTGTTCGAGGTATGTTAAAGCGATTTGCGTGGGGCGCAGGATTAGAGGAGAAGAAACATACTCCTGTGCATTTCTTGTTGCAAACGGCGCCGTCTGGGGTGATCATCTGGCAGTAGATGTCGGTATCTTCGGGTTGGGTGGGGAATGTACCCATTAAAGGTTGGGTACCCGATATGGTCGTCATGATGGAACCAAACGTTTGGTATAGCGATGTGACAATGATATTTAAACCGAGCCTCAGAGATGATTATTGGTAATGTTGATTTAGTTTAGCCAGTGGCGAAGACCGCAATAGCGATAGCAGTATGGCTTGCGATTGATAAAGTAATGTGGAAAGTGGTGATAGAGTGAACGTTATGATTGGAACATTAGACTGGTAGAATGGAAAGTGAGACTAGTGTGAAGATTTGACTAAGGCAGCGTGTGTCTGTTTATTTGTTTGTTTGTGTATAATTGTGTTAATGCTGAATTGTTTGAATATTTTAAGTTGAAGATGTATGGTTATGGAGAGAAGGTGGAATGATATATGGATATTGAGAAGGGAACCGGAGAAAAGAAAACAAAGAAATCAGGTGCAGGCCCCGTAAACTTTATATGCGAATATGCTGTTCTGTGCTATACCGGATTAAGTTAAAGAGACTTCAGTTTATTCGCCAATATCGAGAAGGGATTTTTTTGGTCAAAAAAAGTGAGCTAGAGCTATAAATGGACTAAAAGAGCCGCAACCAATGAAATGACGGCACAGTGTTGGAAATGCGTAAGACTAGAGAGCTCCGAGGTAATCTGGAATTGACAAAATAATGAAAAAATAATTGACATAAAATGAAGAGGGTTTTATCGCGGCTTTGCAAAGATCTCTAGAGGAAGATGAAATTTTTCGATATAAAAAAAAATAAACAAATAAAGTAATATATATTTCAGAGGAACGGATTTTTTCTTCCATTCTCTTGAATGGAGGGCGGTACTCTGTTTATGTGAAGAATTCACAAGAAGCAGCTGCCGGTTCCAGACGTTTCAAGAACTCAAGCCTTTAAAGTATATAAATTTATGTATGTACCTTCCATCTCGTAAAGTTGACTTGCTATGCTTGGCAAGAAGAGCTCTAGGTACCTTCAACTGTTAACTACTAACTTTAGTTGAAGCCCTCTTTTTTTTTTTTTGGCTGATTGTCGCAGTTGCACATCTCTCGAGAAGCTCTGCATGAAACTCGGAGCTCTGATGTTTCTTTTTTTTTTTTCAGTTAGATGTATTTTGTGTGTTACTTTATAGTATGCTGTGGTTCGAACGGGCCGTCTGTAGGCTTTGGCGTTTTTGTTGATAATGGAGACGCCTAAAGGTTTTCTGATAGATCAAGTGGCCTTTTTTTACTGCTTGCAACTTAACTCAACAGCAGGAAATTTTCACGTGTGTGACTGAGCTATATGGTGATGATTTTGGTACTTGAGAGTAACTCCCCGACTAGCGTCCCTTGGGGAGCTTTCTCTAATATCTGAGGATCTAGCTTGCAATCCAAGGCTTTTCTTTGGTTTAATTATCGAGAAATATGAACTGATATTCCATAGCTGTATGGCTGAATGCGATAGATTTCTAGATTGAAAGAAAAGTCTACCTTCATGCTGTCGACCTCAAATTTCACTGTAACGCCTAACATGCATGCAATATCTCATCCTAGGTTTAGCAAGCCTTTGAACAACCTATGTTTTGGTCCTAAGTAAATGTTCTGGCCCCTGACTATAGTTGGTCGATCCATGCAATGCGTATGGAGTGTGGCCAATCCATGTTCAAGTTCCATGGCCGGATTCGCATCCCATCAATCGCCATCCATGCCTTTGCGCGGACCTTTGACACAGACTTTGCTTTTTTTTTTTTTCCACCAGTTGTCACGAGATAAAGTAATTCAGTTGCTTCGGGTGCGTGATCTCGAACCAATGACCAATATATAATCAATTCCCTACGGTTATCTTTCTTCAAAATGGACCTATCATACCTCGACCCCCTTCCCTTTCAAGTATCAGCTTTCACCGTTCCTTCAGAAGCTCTGGAAGCTGCCTTAACAAATCTGAGAGGGATACAAGTACGCTGACAATCCCGAATGCAGCCATATGCATTGTCGCATCAAAGATAAACTCCGATCAATATCCACCTTTTTTTTCTTTACCTCTTCTTGAGTTACGCCGATCTTTACAAGCCTCTATTTTTAACTATTCATGCGAATTCCGAAACTTACCACTGCTCCCATTTAGAAAGTGACAAAAAAGGCAAATTAATTCCTCAGTGAAAAGTTCCTCACGGTAAGCGACTTGGTTCTCAAATAAAGTGGCTGTTTGCGTCTTGGGATTGTCGTTTAATACATACATTCAATTTCACCCATGCTTCAGATGTCAGAGAATCTGCGTAGAAACTGTTTCACGTGAAGATCGTGTTCCCGCCCAGCTTTTATATGAATCTATCTTAGCTGTAATCACATGTGCAATCTAAGGATCCTTTTTTTATGAATATCTTACAAAACACTTGTCAGTTAGATGCGGGTTGGAATCGAGGTACTTGATGAGTAACGGTGGGATCAATTTACCCCTTAACCCTAGACCTTTGACGTCATTTGTCTGATTTTCCTATTACGACATCATTGACCCTGAAAGCAGCCATCTCCAAGAATCAAAAGAATGAATTAATCTGCCCGTGACATGGCTAGTAGAGTTTAAAGTAGAAAATCTGACAATCAATCCGTCTCACTTTGATTCTAGATCTTGTTAACTGGCCTTCGCTATCTAACCTTTGACAAACCCATTCAGACCCTAGATGTGGGTTACGTAATTTGTCATGTGATTTGGTGTTTTTTTTTGTATCGGTTGGTAACGAGAGCAATAAGAAAAGATATCACGGTTATCTGGAAGAGTTTGCCAGAAACACGTCTTCTTGCTCACCGTCACTTCAGCCGAGAACCTATGAAGTCACTGCATTTTAATCGATGGTTGGTAAAGGTTCTAAACGTCAAAAAATTGACAATACGGGAAGAATCGGCTTGGTAACGTTACACTGGGCTTCACAGGGCCTTGAATTTCGAAATATTAATTATACATCCACGAAATGCCGTTGTAGATGACGATGGCTGAACAACAAGCTCCAAGCTGTAGTACGATAAAACTTTGTAACAAAATACAAAAATTTCTACTTTTGGTGAATATGTGGGTCTAAGACAGTAGCAAAGCTCGATCTCGAGAAAAAAAGCGAACGGCCGTTATAACGTTTTGTTTTTTTCATTGATCCAAGGGCCCATCTAATCCACGATTAAGCAAGCGTGCCACATGGAAGCTATGGTCGATAATCAGTTGACGATCAATTCTCTCCTCCCTTGTAGCTGACACTTGGGCAGAAGCATAGAGCTAAATACCCAATGCATGAATCTGATTTGAGAAGCTGCCTGTTAGGTGAAACGAACATCCGAATCACCGAGCTCGGGATCCCAAACGAGCATTGTTACTCATGACGCACACAACGAACAGTTACATATCATGACAGAAAAAAAAAGATTATCTGCATTTTGATGAACTGCCGTAAGCCATAAGCTCCCGTAGTCTCCGTGTCTCGACGCAAGCTCTTCCACAAATTTACAATCGAATTGATCAAAGAGGTAAGTTCTTTATTTCTCATGCCATGACATGGCCCCGCTTTCATGCTGTAGCTACATCCCAGCCTTTGACTCCGCATGCAGAGCTTCCTCCACGATAATTGTTAGGGAGAGTTTGCTTCACCCCCCCCCCCCGGTCGACTTGAGGACACGGGCTTTATGATGTCAAGCGAGTACTGGACTTTTGTTTTTTTTTTTTTACTTGAAAATACAATCAAGTTAATATTTGGGGTAAACGATCATCTCCAGTTGAAGTGTTTCCGCGACCGTGTCTAGGCTAAGTAAGAGGCAACGATAGTAAACCAGTATACTTGGCACTGTAGCAGCTGACGCATAACGAGGCGAAGTATTCAAGATGTCCAAGCTCGTTGCCACCATTAGCATGTATTATAGCTTTATAGCTGATGAAATTTCACATCACCCAATACATTTAGAATTCCACAGCTGTATCCATCCATCCCTTTAACAAAGGGGGGCTTTTAAGAGATATCTAGATAGACATTGTTCAATCTAATGGCACTAAGTTCGCGCACAAAGAAACCAAGCTTCCTCTGAGCTGATACATTATTCCTTCCAATATCATTCCTCTACTGCTTTCGTTGCCGTGATGACTATATACTATGACGCATATATGCATACTGTGCTTGCAGATTTATTCTCAATTTTTCAAATTTTGGAAAGGAAAGCACCTCACTTCCATCTGTGCAGAGTCTGGTGAGAGGCCAAGAGAAGACATGCAGATAATGTTTGGAGGTGTGAGTATCCATGTTACCGATCATGTATAGATGCAGTAGGCTGCAGTTTGAGGCCAGCTCGAGATATCGTGTGTTCAGCTTCATAATCAATAAAGTGCTGTCTTTATGTCAAGTTGTCACTGACTTGTCAACCTAGTGAATGATCTTCCAACACCTTAATATCCCGCTAGGTAAGTTTATGTTGCCATCAATATGTATAGTGAGCTCCAGGAATCTGAATAGACACTGCCCCTGCAGAGGTTTGCATTGCATGAAAGCAATAATGCAATAATGGCAGTAAATATCTAACATTATATCTACCAAGCGCTAAATTCGGCTATCACTTTCAATACTGCTGCTGCTGCTCAGTACACCTCCATCTTCTCAATTAGGTTAAAGAATCTTTGGTCTCTCTACAACCAGGGTGGCCGGCTGCCCTGTCTCGTTCAAGCTTGGTCACCAAGCTCCACAAATCACCACAATTCTTTTTCCTGATTCATTGACTAAGTACAGAGATGGATGTATGGATGTCATATCTAGCTTGAGGAAGCTAATGTTGCTTTGAGGTTCCACGTTCATAGTGGAGACCTTCACAACTTGACACGAGGATCTTTCTTTGTAGGCTACTGGTTTTCTTAGAGCAAAGCAGACTGGAAAAGAGCTTCGGTCATATGTGGGGCTAGAGAGGAGCTTCGCGGGAAACCGGTTGTATTAGAATGTGGGAGTTATAGCTCTCCCATGTCACACACGCACACACTCATATATATATATATATGAGAAGAAAATTCTCAAAGGAACATGACTCGTTCCCTTCACATGTGATGAATGTCTATCCATCTATCCAGCTAACACCTTAGCAGCCTTTTCAGCGAAAAGCGGTGAAGATCAATACACTCATGATGACAAAATGACAAACAATGACATCTATACTACCGTATCTCCTCGTATCGAAAACCCTCAAGTCCAGCCCTAAGCAAATTATCTCGTCATTAGGCGACTTAGAACTTCAGCTAGTCGAACAGCCATCTCACCTCGACAATACCTGTCTGACATTATTTTTTTTTGTCATTATTAAAACCACCTACCTGCATGACCTGACCTGCATTCCAGCATCACAAGCTCTAACAAGCTTGATCCGTCGCCAAGTCCTAACACCAATAAGAGTCGTGAAAAAAATCAATTCTTTTGTCATGGTAGTTGTTCCTTCGAGATTCCTAACGCTCAAGCTTACCACTCATTCCGGTTTGTTTTCTTCTGATCCTGGAAGACGCCGATGTCTTTCTTGGGTTGACTTACACCGTTAGGAAAGGAAAAAAAAAAGTCATGTTGAATCACAGGCCAAGCTCCCCCCTGGGCTCCCTCGATTTAAAGACCGCTTGATTGGTACATGATCTAAATATCAGTAAAACGTTTTCAGTCTTCTGGCAACTTATGTCAAAAACCGGTACAACTCTGCAAGACTCAATATAAAAGAAAACTGAGCTCTTTCTTCAAAAAGGGAATAAACCTCTGGTTCAAAGATCCACCTTTTGTGGCCCAGGCTCCTCTTCCTACTTAACTCAATTTACAAATAATGAATAACAAGAGCAAGACAGGTCCAATGTAGCTCTAGTTTGGATAGATCCCGGTTACTTGAACTTGTAGACCTTGCATCATAATATTTCAAAATGCAAATTTTTTCCATCTAAGCGCTTACTTGTAGAGACGTCCTGATAGAAGGAATCAATAGATGGGGAAATAAATCTGGGTTTCTATGTATTTACATGCCATTCTGTAAATTCTACATGACTAATAGTTTTCTAGTGGCCCTCTGGCTTGGATTCGCTGCGCAAAGGACCACCAGACACAAACACACCGCATCCAACCAGAACTCAACCGAAGTTATAGCTAGGAAGTTCATGCTCTTGCACGCAAGAGCTCTAATCTCAAACAAGCCAACAGCTTACCATAGAACTCATAGTGCCCCCCAATAGCTCTCCTTTGAGACAATGTGCTTGCCAATAGCAGACAAAGAATCGAATACACACACAGTGCCGATTAAAACGGTGAATCATCGAAAAGGACATAGGACAGTGCAAGATTTTGCCACGGGCTCACTTGTTCCAGACCGGGGGTTGCATGCCCAGATAGGCGTAGCGTTGTCGGTCACGATGCTCAATATACAGTAACACTCTCCGTGGCCGCGTGCTGAAGGTTCGTCCATCATATATATTTATGTAAATACGGGCAAAGACATCCAAGATGATAAAAAAAGTTTCCAAGCAAAGACCAAGATATGAAAAATTCCTCATGTCGTCTACACCTTGACTTGCTGTGCGCTCAAGCAGGTTGAGCACTGGGGAAATTTGAATCTGGTCACTTTTTGATTGTTTTTTTATTTTTGAATACAGGTGCCCCGTGCTTTCTGAGTGTAGTGTAGATTTGGTGTCGGTGTTGGGTCGATAAGCGATATGATATCATGTATATACCATCACTTGATGTCGTGCACATGTCATATGGGGCCGGGTTCCATTATGCTATAGAAAATACGGGTCACTGGGAAGTTTGCAAAGTATCGCTGGGATATCACTGTAGCTCCTTATACTTAAGTTAAGGGACTCAACTATACGGGAATTCTAGCTGGTTTCTTCTCATTTTCATCTAGTGTTGTTTTTCCAAAGAGGTGTAGTCTTGAGTGGACCCAGTGTTAACCCTGGTACGTGAGTATTTAACCCTAATAAACACAGGAGATATTGCGTGCAGTAAGATATGTGTGCACATTTTCAAATCGATGTGATGGTACTACAGTATATTCAGTCCTGATAAGTTAGATATAAACATTAAAACATTAAATGACACTAATATATCCATCTCCGCCCCATCGCAAGATTATCGATGAAACGATCTCGACATGTCGTATCATGTCACATCAGGTTTACCACACATAGTTACATCTTATACCATGCGGCCACAAAATGCCCAAGATATAGCTCTCAAAACAAGTCAACAGCATCTATACATATCCGACCGACACACAAAGATCGATGCTGCGATTCTGCATGACAGTCCTACCAATTAACTCATGACATCATCAACCAATGAAAGCAACCTGTGAACTCTGCTATCTCATATTCATGATACAATAGTTCGCCATGTCACAGACTATGTCGTGTTATTTATTTTGATGGAGAAATACAAAATACACTTCTACTTTACAATTGGGTATCAAGCGGATGTCAAGGGAAGTGAGGGTCGTAGTTGAGTCATAGCTCAGTGACACATGTCCATCAACCAGAATGCACATCATTAATTCTTACCAAAAGTAGAGTAAAAACAAAGAAAATTATTATAGACTTGAGTTCAGCCTATATGAACTATGTGATGCCCACATTAACTATACACTCAACGCTAATCTCGGATAAAGTCACGGTAACTCTACGCCACTTGTGTAACCTTCTCGAGAGATGTCAGTGAAGACTCTCGGGTAATGTGACGCATCCGTAAGTAACGTCATTCAATGCTTATGACGAACTAAAGTTGTACGGAACCAGAAGCTTATGCATCAAATGTTGGCATGTAAACGGCAATGATGGATGAGTGGTGGAGTTCAGTCCACAGCCCTCTGGTTCTAGAAGGACCAATTATTAATGACTAGACCATAACTTATCCCAACAACTTGCGACTATCTTAAATACAACAAGGAATAGTCTATTATATTATAACATGATCTCATATTCACTTCGTAGCAAGTGTGTTTGTCCTATTTACATTTATTTATCGGGTATCGTGATGCGGCATCTGCCAGAAGAGAACTATTAAAAGGAGATAACAGGTAGAGTAGATGTCTGGATATGGAAAGTGTAGTCAATCCAGCCTATATTGGTTGTCATGGGACATCAGTCTCCTCTAGTCGCTTACTTGAGCTGACGCAAAATCTCGCTCAGGAAGTCCTCGAAGCTAAGAGTGATGTAACCATCGCGATCATCGTCGAAGCGCTTGAAAGCGTCAGTCATCCGCTTGAGTGAAATACACGCTTGGACGAAGAGGTCAAACGACATCATGCCGTTGCGACGCTTGTCAAAGGAATCGAACAGGGTTTCGACAAAAGCAGGCGACAGGCGGTAGCGGAAAGCGACTAAGGCATTGCTGAACTCGGGCAATGAGATGGTGCCGCTGCGATCGGCATCAAACCGGTCGAATAGAGTGCGCCAGGAGGCCAGGAAAGACCAGAGACCACAGAACTCGCTGAAGCCAATAGTACCACTCCGGTCGCTGTCGAACATGCGAATCATCATACGCACAGTCTGGGGATCGAAAGAGGTCCAGTCACCATTGACAAGCGCAGCACCAAGCTCCTTCTCGGAAAGCTGGCCAGTACCTATAATGAAACGACGACAGTTAGCTATGGACTTGGTCCACATAGTGCATTATGAAGTTGATGATACGATATTTTGTTTTTATCCACCAGGTTGTGACGATAAAAATATTGCAAAAGAAATTAACTCTAAATTAATGTGTGATAACGTACCATCCTTGTCGACGGCGCGGAACAAAGGCAGCATGGTCGCATCGGCACCAGGTGCATTAGTGTCGATGGGAGAAGTAGGTGGGCGGTTCACCGGGGGTTGGTTGTTAACCACGGGCCGAGGACCGGTAGGCTGAGGAGGGGGAGACATGGTGTATTGGTCGCGCGAAGAGTGACGGGCGTGTTGCATAGGCTGCTGGTATTGCTGATGGTATTGTTGGTATGGCTGCTGAGGAGTTTGCTGACGGGGCAGGGGAGGCGCGGGCTTCTGATAGGAGGGCTGCGTTGGTTGGGGAACACCGTTCTTCTATATATAGGCGAAAATAACGAGGGTTAGTCGACCGATTCAGTAAGTGTCATGAGGTTTCGAGAGAAAATCGGGATAAGTAGACAGGATGAACATGGGCTGGAAGGATGGGCGCATACCGTCTCGGGCTCAGCAAACCTGGAACAGCAACAGTGTTAGCATGAGGATACAACGGATCTTGGTGGGTAGTAGTGGGACCTGTTAATACTGAGGGGCCCAAAGATCTTCACACCAGGGCTGCCCACGACATCTGGTCCACCAACCCCGATCTGGGCATTGGTGTTTGGAAATAGACGAGATGCAGCATCAGGAGGTGAAAATCTTATCTCTATCAAGAAGCGAAGCAGAGATATCAGGCGGGCTTTTTTTTCTTGCTTGTTTCACGAGAGCTTCAGAAGCACGTATTAAGCTATTGACACAATAGGTATCACCAACAGCTAGGTGCGAAGGGACAGTGGAGTAGTAGTGTCGTACCTGGGGAGCTCGTCAGGGTTGAAGGGCTTGTTGTAGGCCATTGCAATAAGTAGGAAATAAGAATGTGATGGAGATTTATAATCGAACACAAGTGAAAATTATCCGCAGCAGTGAAGACGGCGATGACGTGGATTAAAAAGGTACTGATGCGGTAGTAGCCGTCACAGTTGTGGTGAGATAAGTTATCGTCCAGTGAAGATAGTCGTGTCGATCACCACACGAACATAGAAATATAAATGTAGAACGAAGAACACGAGTGGGGCCTGATATAGGCTAGTGCGGTATTGGTACTGTAGCTTGAAACTCGGTCGGGGCTGGTAAGTGGCAATAAGAGTGAGGGGGTTAGGATAATCGGCAAAGTTGAGGAGAAAAAAATTGATCGGGTCTTGGAAATTTCAATGGTTAGGCTTATACTTGCCGTCGAAACTGTGTGTAAGCAAGAGGGGCGATTCGTAAACGGCAAGAACTTGCGTAGTTAATGTTATTGACCTTTGTATCGCAGATAGTCCTCATTGGTCAATGAGGTTGGCGCTACAGAGTCCGCAATGTGGTCTCAGGCCGGTCAATTGAATGCAACAACCAAA
This sequence comes from Ambrosiella xylebori, assembly GCA_002778035.1. Taxonomy (NCBI): domain Eukaryota; kingdom Fungi; phylum Ascomycota; class Sordariomycetes; order Microascales; family Ceratocystidaceae; genus Ambrosiella; species Ambrosiella xylebori. The sequence goes on from PCDO01000007.1 coordinate 1,233,883, forward strand.
AAAAAAAGAACAATTCTAGCAAGGATTCAAACAATTTGGGATTCCTGGATTCGACGGAACCGACGACTTGCATGTCCTGTGAGTTTTATATATCGTGCCAGGCATTTGAAAGAGAAGCTTACTCAATAAGACTCGAAGGCACATGAGGCTGGTAGGGATAGTTCGCTTGTTAGATGAATGAGAGTCTCAACGGATAGCCGAGATTCTCATTCCATAGTGAGAGCAAGATAGTGGTCCAAATAGGAGGTAAACTTAAGTGTCATTATCAATATTGACAAGAAACAGAATGTGCCCCGCTGTCGATGGACAAATAAGAAATAAGATGAGATATAGAGTCCTTCCACGTGAAGATAACGACAATAGTATCCAATTGAAGATAATGTATAAACCCAGATGTCAGATGACGTATTCAATGGATGAGCAGCAACTTGTTTTGATTTTGAAGAAACACATGTCACGTCAAGGAGTTGATTGCTTGATTGACACATTGCTATCAGTGACAAACATGTCCCTCTCCAAGCCTCTCAATAGTCAATTTTGTCAATGGCTCGTGGGGTGCTGCATTCCCTAAAAAAGTCTGAGGGCTTTCCACCACGGGGGCTAGTCCTCACAGCCAAGCCAAGAACTGAAGAATTCGGACCAACAAAATTGACTTAAGCATGCCAAGCCCGAGCTGTTGGTTGGGTTTTTTGTCGGCAAAGACGGGATTTCTATTTAAATGAAGGGTTCTCAGACACCAGCGGTATGAAAGTCTGAACGATAGCGACGGATGACTCGCACCGCTCGTATACGTTGCAATGTCCAATAAGACATGTCATATAGTCTTATTTTGTTGGCAACCACAAATGGCACTCTCTCGGGGCGGTAAGCTGCAGGTCCCAAAGAATGTCTCGATGTCTGTACAAAAAAAACAGTTTCATGTGCCCGTTTGATGGACATGCTACGTCGACAGTCAAAGTCGGCTCCATAAGCATGGAGGATTCTACCATCACGACATGTGGGGTTCTGGAAGACATAGAACAATAGAAGGAACGGGTCTTGTATTGTCACGTGATTGTCTTTGACTTAACGTGTAGTGGGTTATAACCCTAGCATAATTTGCAATATTGGTAATGCTGTTTCAGAAGAGAGTCGAGACCTGGAAGATAAGCGAAAAAGCCTTGGAACACGGACTGAGTGATGCATATTAAAAAATATAATAAACTCCGACTCGTAAATTATCCGACAAGAATATATAAAAAGTGGATCAACCAAACGAGGACCAACAAGAATTATCTGTAAGTATGTAATAATTATCTAATAAAAGATACAGTAAAGAAACAGATACGATAGTAATCGTCATGACGTCAGAGATCAACATCGGGCAGGAGAGCATAAAAGTACCGAGGTCATAGCTTTCTCAGGGCTTTGAACAACTTATGCTTGTGTTGACCGTCGGGATGCGGGGAAGGCCATAAGCCTATAAGAAAGCCCTGATCATAACAACCACGGATTATATGCATAATAATAGATAGAAATTGTCACGAGAGGCAATTCAGTACTAAAATAACAGCTTTAGAAGTTGATCTAAGACGCTAGATAGTAGCAATCAACTGAACAACACTATAATGAGTCGTCCGATTCGTTCCTGAAATCGTAACTTCCTTGTGTGGTTCTTTCAACTAGGGTAGTGATGACTAAGATTTAATCGTTAAATCGCATTAATCACAATCTCAATGGTGCAAATTATTCATTTTCGCAGCAGAAACACATCTCAAAATTCTATAACTAATAACTTGCAGTTCAGTTGCCAACACTGGAGAATCGGGAGGTGCCAATTATATAACAGCCAGGCGTTTGGGTTAGTGGAAAGGATTCGGCATCAACTTCCTGTGGTATTGCATGCTCCGTAAGTGGGACCGTTTCGGTTATGGTCAAATAGCTCAGTTTTCCATAAATAACTCCAACATGCCTACCTTATCTTCAGAGTACATATACCTTTGTCTTTTGTCTCATGCTTACCAACTTATAGGCGCTGCTGATAAAGACATGTTGATTGTTTCGGAGCTAGCCACTCACGGCTCGGAGTTTTGGATATTTGGATATGGGTATGTTACCAAAAATATATGACACTTTTACCTTTTTAGTATATTATATGCCCCCGCTATTTTTCTGTCCTTAATATGGACTAGACTTTGCATTGGAAATAATAGTTACTTGTCTAGCGTCATAGTGACGTTAGGATAGGATGGGAAGTGCCGGAATATGCTTTTCGGACTGAAGTTATCAGATTCGATTTTGAGTTTGGCTTAAGTTGGAATTATTTTGGTGTTTATGTTTAGTTGAAAGCCCTTAATACTCTCGCCTGAAGATGTGAGTATCATACTTCAACCGCGGAATTGTCTCCGCCAGGGTTTGGGCCACAAATGAACAATCATAGCTTATAGACCAAGGACGACATCAAGCTTATTGCTTAGTTGCAGGTTGAAGTATCTTTGAATGTCCAAAGCCAAGCTTGTCAAGAATTAAGCCCGTTCTCTCCCATCACTGCACACTGTATCACCCAAGTCGCGTTCCACTGGAGCCGAGTTGGAAGCAAAACGCCACCTTCAACACCATGTCCTATGATATGTACCAGGTTCATTGGCCAACTTAGCAAATTGCCCATGTAATTCTCAGATAACTGTCTGATGACGATCCTGCTATGAAGTGACGAATGTTCAATCGAGAGTACATACGTATGATATCTAACTACCAACTTCTAGGAGTTTGATTTGGAAATCACCGCCACATTTTGGTACGTTGTAGTGGGAAGGTCTGAGTCACCGACTTGCCAACTGAGGCTATACAGGAATAAGCAACATTTAATCGTCAGGGTTGACGGAAAAACACCACAGTTCCCTCTGCGCTTCGTTTGAGAAGGACCTATGATCAAATAGTCGGTTCACCAAGAAGTTTCCCCTTGTGCTGACATAGTACATTGTCTACAGACCAACGTGTTCCCGGATACGTGACTGGCTATGTGCGCAGATTTTGGCAAGTAAGTGTGTATATACCCCTCTTTGCATTACCCTGACCACTGGGTATGCATGTGTGTCAACGTGCGAGTCTCTGCTGGGTGTCATTCTGGAGTCTGATCTAAGTGGATCTGCACTGATTTTCTATACTGTCATGCCCGTAATGCTTGGCTCTACATGTCTACCGTTGCCCACCCATATCACTATGTTCCCAACACCATTATTATGACCCTTGTTCATCGGTGGATACGTTGCTGTCTGATGCACGGCACTGGATGGCATGGAGGCAACATGGATCTGACGCCCGGATACGGTTGGTTTTCTTTGACCTAAATACCAGATTCATTAGAGGTTCCGATAGCTGCAGTTGGAGGCATTCTTGTTGACGTGGCGAATGGATCTCACCAGTTGGCTGCGTTGGCATGGATGAAGCCTACACACCAACATTCGATACCATCTGTCGTATACTATCCAGAGCCACTGATACTGAAATAATGGTGGCTTTCATTAATACTAAAATGATATCCGGGTCCTTGAATCCAGCATCCTGTGACTGCAAACTTAACACGAGCTGCTATGACGCTCGCTGAATAAGTATTGTATGAGATAAACGGTTGTTGTCAGGACATGTGCCATGCCTAGTACATGCTTGCTGTGCAGGCCGAGTCATGTAACCGGAAGGACCCTTGTCGACGGGCGGCTCGGTTGAAGCATGTAACCGCCTTTAACGTTCCCACGACATTTTTACTTTTCTACCATAATCACTGATATCTCATAACTGTATGAGCTATAGCATAACTACTAGTCACATTAGTGTTCATAGTCACTCATAACTTACACCTTTGCTTAGAGCTTATGTGTCATCGGGGTGTGGGATTGATTAGTCCTCAGCTAGTGTATAGTCAAGTTCATTCCCCTCTTTTGTCTTATAAATTTACATTTCATCTTCTCTTGTCAAGATTGTTCCTCTGCTAACGCTTTTGGCCTTTCTACCTACGTTCAGGCTAGGTAAGGTTATCTATCACTCATAATCCCATTTTTTGCCTACCAAGAGCCTCGAGGACCTGGAATTCGCTTCAGTTTTGGGCGCCCAGCCCGATCCTCGCTCTCACTCGTACCATGCCTAAGATCCCACCAACGAAATCAATCACAGATCTTTAACCCGAACGGCATCATGGCTCTTTGACATGACCAACTAATCCCACACCCAGCCAGGATCACCGTGGAACCCCAGAGGCCCCCGGTAGAGTCGTAACACTAATAGAACGCTCCCACTGGGAACACCTCCACGACCCCTACCACCCAGCTCCCGACAAAGTCTGGGGCGTCGCCTACCGTATCAAACCCGACCGGGTCTCTGAAGTCAAGGACTACCTCGACATCCGCGAGATCAATGGCTACTCCGTCCACTACAATCCCTTTCAGCCCGCTGATGGATCATCGACGCCCATCAGATGCCTAGTGTACATTGGGACGCCGGACAACGAGCAGTTTGTTGGCGTGCAGGAGCCCCAGGTTTTGGCAGAACATATTGCTAGGAGTCGAGGGCCCAGTGGGTTGAATAGCGAGTATTTGTTGGAGTTGAACACAGCTCTAAATGAGTTGGGGTGCGGTGAGTCGGATGAGCATATTACGGATTTGTCTAGGCGGGTTGAGGCTATTCTGGCTGGCGAACCTAAGAAGTGATACGAAATCGCAGTATTTGGCATCATGATCTTGGATACTGCTAGTATCAGACTTTGGGGGACATCTCGAGTTTAAACCATACAATCGGCCTCATCAAAGACATCTTTAGGTTCCAGTATTGCCTCAGTCTTACTTATGTCTCTTTTGTCTTGTTTGTTATAGAATGTGATGCAATGAAGTAACATGAGTGTGGCGAGTCGTTTTGCAAGCTACCGGGATACTACTCATGGTTTCACAGAAGTTATAGACTCGAGGATAGCTGCCACTCCAAGTCAACTACGGTAATGTGAGAATCTGACTATAGCACATCGGTATCATTCCATTTTATTGACAAAACCTCACGCTATCACACACGGTTAAACTGTCTCATGAAACACCACTAAAGATAAAAGAAAACGGACTTGATATCAATGATGTCGTTTGCTAACCCCAACCCCCAGCTAAACCCGATCCCATGCTAATGAACCTAGCTTACATAAACAAGAATCCAAAACAACCGTGGCGCGAAGTTATCTAACCTGTTCTCGTATTCCCCCTCCCCACCCTCATGATATCCATTCAAATGTCCACTAAAAGAAAAAAAATCAAACCCAAATAAAAAAACAAATACCTCCACCTCGACACCATCCCGCATGTTGACTTGTCAAAAGTAACACATGACGAGGTCCCGTTGTATGAACCTTCTGGATTCTTCTATGCACCTCCACCGCTAACACTTCCCCGCAGTATCGTAGCAATGTTCAGCTTATATCGATGTACTGATGCCCTAATCAATATCCCCGGCCACCCTGAGGAGGTTGACCACTGGGCTGACCGCCGGGCTGACCACCGGGCTGCTGGTTAGGGTCGGCGTAATACATGTTCGGAGGATACCCGCCTATTTCACGTGTTAATATCCCACTCTGCAACGAATGTCTACCATCTCGGACACATCCTCTTACCTTGAGGGGAACCCTGGTAAGGAACCTGAGCGGCATAACCCCGATCATAGCCGGCAGCACTAGGTGCGTTGTACATGCCATTGAGTGGCGCCATGCCGGGCTGGTAACCGTAAGGTATACCCATCGACGCACCGTAGCCACCCGGAGCTCTGGGGGGAAAGTTGTTGGAGCCGCGGTTGAAATTGCGAGAGGGGCTGTTATCGGAAGCCTTGTCGACCCGGATTGTCCGGCCGTCGAATCTACCAAACACATGTCAGCAATCAGATGGAAGCGTTTTTGTTGATCGTAATGACTGTATATGTTGGATTGCGGACTCTTGTTTACTTACTCGACATTGTTCATGGCTTCTATGGCCTTCAATGCATCGGCTTCGGTAGTGTATCTGACAAATCCAAAACCCCGGCTCCGGCCGGTATCCCGGTCCTTGACGACAACCTGAGCGATGGTTAGTATAAGACTCACAACTTGCTCAACATCCCATTGAGATATTTGATGAAAAGCTGAAGAGCATGGTTCAAGCTAGACGACAAAGATTACGCAAGACTTACAGCTTCCTCGATCGGGCCATATTCGCCAAATTTCTGGAGAAGAGTAGCCTCTTCAGTGTGCCAGGCTAGGCCGCTACAGCAGATCACATCAATTGTCAGCACAAGGTCTGAGCTCCACTCGTTCAGGAAGTTTGATATCAGATTATCAGGATCTAAGATGTAGAGAATCCAGATGGAACCGAATCTATGAATTGTTACATGTTGGTAGGTCTTACCCAATGAAGACTTTAGACATCTTGAAGATTATGCGAGCAGTATAAAACTAAGTAACCGATGGCAGATGAGTCGAATATCACTTGTCGAAGATGAGTTACTCGAAAACAATATCTAAAAAAGTCAAAATCAGTGTGTTGGACAACGAGGCTTTAAAGAAACAAGTGACCAAAAAGCATGTCGAGAGGGGGAGTATCCGGCGTGATAAGAGTGAGACTTAGAATGGCGCGGAGGCGTAAAGTATGAGATCGAGAGAGGGAGTGTTCCCCGCGACAGAAAATGAACAATGGGCGAGTGACTAAAGGAGGGGGGTTGTTCTCTGTGCTGCGACATGCACTGTATTATGTTATATGCACTACTAAATATTCCCAGCCCAGCATACATTGAAGCAGCCGGTAAATTATGCGAGGAATCCCTCATGCGGGCTGCCTATCGCTGTTCCAATAGCAAGCGATGGTGCCTTCAAGTATCCAAGGAAGTCAAGTGCTCGTGGCTGGCTGCAATCCTTGACTGCGTTTGTCCGGGATCCCGACCCACAATGGCTCGGGTACGGGTGGCTGAAGGCCTGAAGTTGTAGCAGGGTTCTAATTCTCTGAAGGCCAAATTTGAGCCAGCATTGATAGTCTTATGGATTGTGAACCCATGAAACTAGGCAGTTGCGTTCTTACTGAATGCTGAGTCGGATATCTAGACAACAAAGCGATATTCGGAACCATGATAGTGCGGGGTGAGGTAAAGGATGTATTGGTGTAGTCACAATCCCCGCAAGGTATATTGACTTCGATATCAGTCATGCCCAGTCACAAAATTCCAACGAAGCAAGTTACCTGTCTGTTATCAGTATACATGATGGTTATGGTAGAGCTGCAGATTCAGGCGCATGCGTGAACGAAATAGCAGAGACACTCACACCCACACACAGCGCAACAGAGCCAAGGCGGCATCGGAAGCAGTCGGCCCTAACAGGAAGTCCAGCAAAAGGAATCACAGTCACTTGTGGCCAATGCGATGATGACAAGAGCGGACCAGCTGATGACGGAATAGGCCGATTATCCCGGACTGAGGTGATTTGATAGTACTTCTGGGAACATCCTCCGGGTAGGTATTGATGTGTCAATGTATGGCACTGCTTGCTTTTGGCATCGGGGCTTAGAGCCCACAAAGACTTTGCCAGACATTCCTGGCCGCATACTTTTGTTGGGACCAATTGGCAGGCATCTGTCCCCATCACATCATTGAAGCAGCATCAAAAGCTTGTTTGTATCATTGTTCTTCCCAGAAAGGCTTGTACATTGTACACGCTGTTGATGACTGAGCATGACTCGGATAGCCCCATATGGAAGCATGATTGCAAAAGGTCGAGTGGTCATTGAGCTCAGAAATCGGTCGGATCCATTGAGAGGACAACAATATGGATGGGCTTTTGGGCATCTGCAGCACTCTCGTGAGCGGAAACTCTGAAGGGTGGTGGGAAGTTGCGACTGGACGGGAACCTGGAAGAAATATGCGTCCTCAGCAGTCCAGGCTGCCAATGACTAGTGGACAGATGCAGCAGGACCATTTGTAAGTTGATTGTTTGTTGCTGAGAAATTCGGTTGCTACCGACATATTGTGATCTCCTGTCTTCTACGCCACCATTCGGAAAAGTATCCGTTAGCGAAGCAAAGTACACTGCAGAATACACCAATCTATGAAGAGGCTAGTCAATGTACACCGCTTCTATACCATGGTGCAGGCAGGCATGTGTGTCGCATACCACCGTGATTCCTCTTATAGGTCACATGGAGAGGGTTCAACAATGTAGTCTCCTAAGATCGGTATGATATGTTCTAATGCTAATCATTTGCAGGTGGAACAAAAGACGTTTTACTGAGTAGCTCCTCTAATGATGCAACTAAGAGCTCCTTCTGCCTGGTAGTGGCCGAGGAATGTACATTTCCATGGGACGCTGCAGAGGGACTAACTTCTAACTGGCTATCGTTTGTTCGGCGGACATGGTTCGCCAAAAGATATCCTGTAGTATTGTGCGAATATCCAGTGAAGGGTTTCACTCGGAACTTCCAGTTGGTACTCTTTTGACGAGGTCTGTTCGCCCGTACGAGGCTCGTGTGGTTTTTGAAAGATTGATTGTGTTCTCAAGCGCCGTAGAAATGATCCGGATTGGGGTTTTGGTACTGTAGTGCAAACTGAAAGTCCCAGAGAATCGTTATTCGACAAAAGCATGCGATGATTACTGGCTTGGAACAGTCCTTCCGTGGTAGTCTTTGCTTGGTGCAGCCGCTTATTGGGTAAAAATCAAGCAGTTTTATGGTGCATAGGAGGGATTAACTGAATGAGTGTGCAGTCAAGATCCGGCTTGGAAGGATCACCAGCTGTTTGGGAGATCACTGTACCACTGAGATGTACAGTGATATAACAGCATGCCATAGTGGCACAGATTGTAGTTGGTTACTTCAACTCAACAAGCGAGGCCTAGATTGAGAACGCAAGTCTAGATATGGACCCTGAGAAGCATAAAGTGCCCAAATAGTGTGCCATGACTGCATCGGAACTTGATTTGGGATTCAAACCATCCCACGTCGATATGAGACTTGGTCGTTTTGGTTCTAAGAGGGGACCGGTCGATATTCGAGTGGCTGAAGCATGGCGTTGCTCAAGGTCGAATACAGTAGTGTGTATCTTTGTTGACTTCGAGGCCAGTTACGCCGATGATGTTCTAATTCGGGCTCGATATTTCTTGGGATGTTCATTTCAAGGTTTGTATTGCGTCCGAGACAGAGCCATCTTGGTCGCGGCTCAGTAGGAGTGGTTGAAACATAGGAAGCGACGTAATAGTGATAATATGAATGTGGTAATGTGATTAAAATTGGCGGGGTTTGGGACAGGTTCTGTTGTGGATGTTACTCACTGTTTAGAGGCAGGTTGCAGTGTATGTTTCGCTAGCTGTGAGCGGCGTCGTTCTATTCTAGGTGGGGTTGTTAGTTTTGAGTCAGTTGTGAGGTGAATTGGTGATGATAGGTGTAAATCAGTGAAGATCTGTGAAGATTTGTGAGGACAAAGTTGGTTGCCATAGCTGATTCTTTTAGTCTGTCACTCTAGTCTGTCAATCAGTGTGGTGCCAAGGGCCTGTTTAAGCCAAGAAGAAGCTGAGGATCATAAACTCGCTGGAGCTCACAGAGTTTCTAAACACACAAAGACGTATGGAATCTTGGATGGTGCGGGCTAAAGCGAGCCAATAGGATGAAATGTGGATATCGTAATTGGCATGTGGAAGCTCTTTTGTACAGTCATTGCGGCCGAGCTGACCAACAATGAAAAAGGATCTCATCGAATAAAGAAAGTCGACAAGGTGCTAGAAAGGCAGACGTGATCTGTTGAAGCTCTTTGTATGACGGGTGATGGGCTGGGTTCATTCAGAATCATGACGGTGTGTATATGGAGATGAAGGGATACAAAAAGGGGGAGTCATTCAAACGCAAGGTACCAATATTAAGATTCTCGAGATGTTGTCAGGTTGGTTGCTATACAAGAGCAAGAAAAAGATAAGCAATAGATTCGAAAAGTAGCTCTCACAAAGGTTTAAGAATTCAACCACATGAAGCAAAGACAATAGAATATGAATGGCCAGAATGAACTGGGACAGCCGGAGTTCAAGTAGGCCTGTGGACTCGAGGCTATGTAAGTACCTTCCCACTTGTTTGATATTACATTTCTACCAAGGCAACTCTCACAAACAGGATGGATCAAGCATTGCAAGGTCCTATGTTAGATTTGGCAACACCTATGATAGAACGCTGAATGATTCCTTACTTGCAGTTCTGATTCGGGAAGTTTGGTTGTCTTCAGGGAGGAAGCTATGAACTAGAGTATGACAGGGGTAGGGGTGTACGAGCAAGAGGGGGATGGGGTGCAGCAAAGCACAGGGCAGATGTTTCGTGGGTGAAGTGAGAAAAGCGGCACAATAAGAGGGGAAGGAAGGGTTCAAAGTAGGGCATAGCAGTAAGTTCCGGAGTGCAATACTGCCTATGATTTACTTGCTGAATTCATCAGTAATCATCATTTATATAAGGTGTCCATTTTCGCTAATTGACACCACATTGGCAGCTTGTTTACGCCCATGATACATGTATCTGTAAACAAGATCCGGTATATCCCTCATGCAACCTGTAATACCACTAACTCGTATAGATAACAATGTTTAAATACTCATGATAATTGTTATATTTTCACCGTGGGGCTAAAAATGATCAAACTTGCAGGCAGGAAAATACGGCAGGGCATAAACAAGCATGGAATGGAGGAAACAAGGCATGTCTGTGGGCAATTGCTCATGTTAGAGAGTATGTACGTAAGGTAGTATGTATATATATCGTATGCATGGTAAATATTTGGTCAGTGTCCGACCGATCACTTGAAAACAAGACTGAATACAATACGTGTTATATACGTTGATACGCTCCGCATATGCCGGAAACGAATGGTACCAACGTAACTGATGTCCTAGATCTTATCAAACGAGGTTCAATGGTTCAATGTAGGATAGAACGATCAATGTGACTGTCGAAATGGTCTTGGCATTCACTTTCCAGGGTTTTATAATTTCCAAACATGACTTATAAGTCTCTAGAAACGCACTAGGTTATTTAAGTAAAAACACCAAAGTACACGCCAAAACTTACAGACTTATAAATAAAATTAAGAACGAACATCATGAAACACGCTATCTTTAGTAATAAAACTAATCACATTTGCACTTCGACCCTTAAAGCACAAGCTATGCCTTCTTACTGTCGTCATCACTGGATCAATTTTATGCCTCTTCCCTGCTGAATGGGCTGTAAACCCTAATCCACATAACGAATCGTAGCAAGCAACACTTAGACTACTGACTGCCAGGACATATCGCAACTTATGCACGGATGTAGGTAATAGTTTTAGTTGATTGAGGTAGAGTTGAGATCACGGAAAGAAGGATAGGTCATCATAGAGTACCCCACTTTCATATGCTTCATGATAGAGATAATGCTTTACAGTTTGTGTAATTATGATGAGTTGAGGCATTGTATCATGAGTGGGCCTGTCAATGCCATGATGTAGAGACTATGTGACTATATTATGATGAAGTGGGTGGGTTTCGTGTCATTTGGCGGGGGTAGGTGGACATATATACCAATAGTTTAATATTAGAGAGGCCTAATGATATTATTCAGTTGCACTCTAAAAGGAAAATCCAGGTAGCGCATAAAGTTTACAATATCTTGTATCTAATGCATGAGTCTTTGGCTTGTGTACTCTCAAATCTCTTTTTCTTTTGCTTTTACAAAATACCAATATTATGGACCAATCTACCCAACTGCAAAACCTTCACACAGTCCTTTCAACACCTGTCCATCCACCAAAATCTAAGAGCCTCAAAGCGCTGACGCGGGAGGGACAACAACCAACACAGGGATGCGGTTCTCTGTCGTTAACTGCAAGGTTTTAACCTATGATGACGTTTTGTGTTTAAGAACGCATGAATAATGGGATTTTAACAATGCTCAGGGAACCCGGATTAGAAACTTGTCTCGTGAAGATGTCGATTCATCCATAATATCCTTTCATTTTTAATGATCATGCTGGTCAGGGGCGAAGCCAACGTCGATCTGACGTATAAGTCATCATTAGGGTTGTGTCAAGGAAAGTAACCCTTTTCATAAGAAAGATATCTGGACCCCACTATTTAAATTTAACAAGGCTGCCTTATTTTCAAGATGCAGAACTGATGGTGACACGGAAAAAAGAATTTGTAGATATAGATATTAAGAAAGAATTTTGTGTATATTTGATATTTTATAATGTGTGTGTCTCTCTAGTGTTATGAGCTTAGATTCCCAAAACTTCATTCAGGGGTTTGTCATTGAGTATTCGACGTGTGATCGTCGAAACATTCATGCGCTTTTCAGCTATTCTGGTTATCATGCATAAATACTGAGACTGGATCTGTACCGGTGCTTGCTAATACTTTATTGCACCAGTCTCTTAGCAATGCCACAAGGAAGGCATTGATATATCGATTTATGTATCTAGAAAAGGTTATTAGCTAAGTCTACTGGTGTCACTACCATATGACGACATCGCTTGAGTGAGCAAGGCTTATCTATGATAAACTTGTCCGTCAGCGACAAATTATGAGCTTTCAACCACTACCTTTGTGTCTTGGACACAAGTTGGGTAGTCCATTCAACCACCTAGACCTACATACTTAAGCGATGTTGTATTTCCAGGAACATGATGATAAATACTACAAAGACTGCGAATACATGGATGGTGTAGACATAGTATTCTATGTCTTATATATGCTTTCAGACACATTTCTCGATATGTCTATATATATTATTAATCACCACACTTGTAGTAATTACTAGTGACACCTCTTTTAGTTAAAAGTCAATTAAATGTCCGAGAAAGAAGGCTTAATTTGCGACAGCTGTCTGGGGGAAGAGTGCAGGTGGCCTTATTAAGTAGTCCAACACCGTCATCCAAAACCTTGGTCGAGAAAGTTTCGGTACTTTATTTTAGCCATGTGCATACGTAGGACATTCTGGCAGTTTAACGCGGCTAGCAAAATAATGATAATGGCACATTATCAGTCAAATGACGGGATCTCTGGATGGAGACTTGGGTAAATAAATCAAATTTCTATGGACTAGTTCCTTGAGCTCTTAATTGACTAATTTCATTATTATCCTGCCAGTTTGTTTGGTCCGGTTATCCAGAAATGAGTGGCTGCGGTAAATAAGGGTTTGGTCAACATATCTCTAACGAGATATCTCCAATGCCCAAAATTTGGAGGACGATGAGTTTTTACATAAAGTCCCAAATCCAACCATGGCACAGTAGGGTTACGTAGAGTTAGGGTCTTTTCACATTGCGAATTATCCCATTACTTGAAAACTACAAAGGTTCGTCATGAAGATGCTAAAAATTACTGACTACTACTGTTTGTCTATATTTTTACCTCGAGATGTTTCGCACGTTTCTTAGCAACCTTCTTAGGTCATTCAGAAAATTTTGTCGGTAAATCACTGGCTAGATGACCAGGGATAGGAGAGACGTGGGGATTTGCTATCGAGATCATGATTGCCCAAATCTTTGTTCACGATCAGAAATTTGTGTGCTGAGTGATCGAACTATTGACATAGTTTGAGTATTTGATTCTTATTTTGCTTGAAAGTCGATAGTGCTGGCTCTATATTTAATGGAAAACCGAGCATCATGGATGCAAGTATGTGTCAGTTACAGACTACTTGTCTGCAAAAATGCAATTCAGGACTGGATATATACGGCAACTGAGGCCTTAATCTCATATCCCAACATATAGATTCTTACTTGAGCAAACGATTCGATATGTGTTGATGCCGATGACATAAAATTGGGATAAAGTAACCCGAAGGCAATGCTTTTTAGTATGCCTTTTCCGCCTTCCAACATGTAGCTCTGTTGTCAGACGGCAGCCCTGACATGACGGAGCAACTGCTAGTCCTGCAGCTGTCTGTATCAAGTGTTGTGCATCCTAATGTTGACTGCAAATGTCAGCTTTGCTCCGCCGCAGGAGTCCGGAAACTGCTCAACAGTGATCGTGAGTGGTCGATTTTGCAGGCGTTTTGCATTGTTATGCAAATGACAGGGGCCAATGGCACATCACAAGCGAGGTGACATGTAGAATTGCCTTTGGATTGATTCGAGGGAGGAAATAGACGACAAGACGTGCCGTTGGGATGCTGAATCGTGAAACCTCAATGTCACTGCAGGTAACAAACGCCGTGACGGCCGAATTATATATCTATATAGCAAGACGGCACCTATAGTAGGAATCGATTTCTGACAGAACTCGATCACCATCACCATGCTAATGCCATTTGCTTCCACATCAACCTTCAGATGCCATGCTTCTTCTAATCTGCCTTACCATACCAGGATCCCACATATCAAGAACCACGACCTTTAAAGCACAAGGGGGAAAATGAGGGGTAGAAGGTGTTGCATCGGGTTCGTGCGTACATATGGATATGTCGGATCTGGTTGATTGTCTACGATCCTCAGACATACGGACGCCTCCGTGTGAGGAAAAAAAGGCGAAAGCTCAACCAGTTCGTAGGATGAAATGGGGCTGATACTGCATATATGTCTGCAACAACAATAAGATACAAATCAAAGAATAGGTCCGATGGCAGCTCAATAGCTGTGCATCTCTGTGGACAGGCTTGATTTTGACCAATAAGAGAGTGCGCCAAACCGTAAATTATTGGTGGGAGACAACATTGGGAATGGGATTCTGCAGAGGATGCAGCCTCTTGTTGAAATTCATTATTCCTTCTAAAAGAGCGTGGGGAGGAGGGGCTCCTCTGCCCCCGTCATGGTGATCCTTGAATGGCAAGGGGTTGTGCCGCTTCCGGTGGGCCATAACCGGGCTGGCGGACATATTGAGATGCTCACGAGATAGACAACAGAGGGATTCTGGTTCCTGGCTCGCCCTTTTATTATTTTTAAGTGACGGATGCTATCGCTTTCTGCATCACTGAAGACTCAAATATTTCGATGTCCAAGATTGATAATAGGCTAGAAATTGTAGATTATACTAAGAGTAGAACATCCAAGAAATTCAAATGTATCGAGGATACGTTGATGATGCTTATAGAAAGAGTTACACTCAGAACTCTATTTTGACAAGATTCTAACTTTTTCTGTGAAGCACTGAAACAAGACATATTTAGCGATACCAGCGGGAATGAGGAGTCCACAATGAATTCAGATCGAGTATCGGAAAAGGGACATTGTCTCGGCAAGGCGACCTACAAACCGGCGAATTTTCGCAATCATGCCAATCATACAGAACCCTATCTAAACATGTTTGCTGTCCATTTTGGATATCGATTCACCGAAACATGAAACTCCAGGCGCATATGGCGTTATCGAAGCTTGATTCAGTCTTTCCATTCATTTGACTTCTCGCGGCCAGGGCCGTCCCCCGAATAAACTCTAGTGTGATATTTCTTGATACTGTGAATCAAAACCCTTTAGTAAGAAAACATGTTGATTTAATATTGTAATTCTTACCTGCAGGGGATTCGAAACAAGCAGGTATTCGCTGTAGCGTTTTCTGATGCTTGGCTCATGAAGGATTCTAGATTGATATCGTTGCTTCCCGCGAAGTCCAATCTGTTCATGGACGCCTTTGGAGTTTATATCGTAGTAGCTCTCAGAAGCTGGAAACACTGTATAATGTCATGATGCAAACTTCACAATGAAGGACCCGGTGTAATCATCGTAAACTCGCCTTATCTCTGTAACAAACAAAAGGCCAATGACAACACCACGATCTAAATAGAACTTAAAAATGGCAATCGTAGGAAAGAAACCTTGTGCAGGCAGATATATGGTCTGCTATGTCTGGCATGTTGAGTCTAGGATGGCGTAACCGGATATTTAACATATTTGGATACGGATGCTATATATTGGGGCATAACCTGTCATAAAATCAGACAAAATATACGCAATAAAGGCTCTTATTGTCACACTGCGACAGGTTAGCGCGCTAGTTCATTAATTATAAGATTGGATCTCAGTGTTATGAATTATGAGAGGATTCTAACTGCCTTCGTAGATTAGCTGATGACATGTTCTGAACAAGACTAGCACTGTCACAAAGTTAAAGGCTGTTCTTGCACTGTGGTACAGTACTAGGATGCAGATTTCACAGACACACCAGGTTGTAACAATTGGTGGCGGAATAGGCATTTAAGAGTAACGACCTTGTGCTCGGTTGAGTCCATAATCTTCAACACCGAAAAATAATACACCTACGTTCATGTAGCGAATGGATGTCCATAGCCTTAGGGTGTTCAAAACCAGAAACTACACTCGGGGATATTTTGGAAACTAGGACTATGACGCGATATAGATTTGCTAATAGCACACGACCAGTTTTACAGCTCACATGTAACCTTCTGATTGGTTACCGCAACAGTTGTACTGTAGTATTTGAGGAGATAGATATAAGCAGACAAAGTCTATTCTCCACTAGTATGTTGGAAGCATAGAATTCAAAGATATCTTATGGACTTCTACCGAATATTATGATATGGTTACACTGGTTTCACTACGACGGACCACGAGGTTTAATCGCCATTATAGTTAGTCCAAGAAATCTCCCACGACCAAATAAGTATTTAACTCCCTAGTCTTGAGTTATAAATATATGAAATGTGGGATTTTCTGTTAAGCAACATGATTAGCATAATCTAGATCATAGTAAAGATCAGATTGTTTGGGTAATTGTTGATTAGCAAATCACATCAATGTCAATGGAAGCCTCAATCGGGGACATACCATAGAAAAGAATGTATTCTCACATTCAACCTGTGGAGGACCACAGTATACAAGTATGTTTATCGTATAATATAGTACAAGGTCGATGGTTGCTGTTTCCAAACAAATTCTAATCAGCCAATAGGAAAGTGGAAGTCCAGTTGACGTGCATGGCAACCCCCACTTGCCCGAAATGGCAACTACACAAAAGTGACCCCGGCCAACCAAAAATATCAACATTGACCCTACTTGGGGAAAAATGACCAAATCATGGCTAAACTGTGTTTCTTCGACGATTAAGACTATACGTGATTCACAAATACCGCAAATTAGCTCAACATGTCCTTCGATAACAACGATCCCGCATCCGGGGAACAGCCCGCACGCATTCATGACTAGTTGGCAAGAGTCGACGCGGAGCCAGTGCCCCATTGTTCACCCCATCATCATCATTTGGAGCCCCAGAAATACAATCGTGATAAATCGAAATACCGCCACGAACACCATCTATCAAAACATAGTCGACTCAGCGATAATGATCAAATACAATCTCCCGAACATCCACGCAAGAAATCTCGACACGAAGGGAGACATAGGTACGAAGGAGAGGCAGTTCATCGTCGGCAGACTTTTAAAAAACGTACTCGCCATAAAACCCGCCCCGATCATTATGAAGTGAACAAAACGAATCGTACAGCTCGGCGTGAAGTTAATGTACTTGTCGACAGAGAGAAGACCTATCGTGATGGTGAAAATTCTGCCAAACGGAAAGTCCAACCTCCCCGTGATATCATGGACAAATTTGAATCAAAGACTATATTGGCGCCCAGACGCCTGACTGTAAGCTTAATTGAGTTTGGATTACACTTAGACATTTTAAAAGGCTGACGTTCTCCCCAGGTCCAACCCGTCAACTCACCCGGACTCTTCCTGAATAAGAGATGCACGTCATCTCTCAACATTGGTAAAGAGCTTTTTTTCATTCGTGGATTTGTTCATTTCGCGGTACTAACGTGGCAGAAGTCTCCGATCTAGTCTATAACGGTATGAACTTTGCCGTCAAGAATCGAAGGCGTCAGAGCAGTGGCGGTTTGGCTGCCAAGTTGGCTGAGGATCGTCAGGCCTGTGGTGACATAAGGAAGGATCCGCATCATCCTGTGAGTGATGATGGCGATGGTTCACTCTTTGTCTCCAGCGACAGGATGCAGATTGACGATACGGATCATGCACTCAATCAGTCATTCACATCTGAAAGCTCGGGTCGGCAGCCATCCATCGAAAACCACGGCAACGGCCTGGAATCACAACATGCTAAAGAAAAAGTTACTATGCGGACACGAGAAGGTCCAGCTAGATCATCTTCTTCGCAATTGACATTCTCTGGAGGGAATCTTGAAGGAACATATTATATCAACATACGCCGACCCATGACTCTCCCAAATCATGAAACAATTTCGAGATTGCCAAATAATGTGGAACACCCTTCGGGGATAACTCGACACCAATCCGCGACAGACAAAAATCTTGCAAGTGGACAACATGGCGCTGCTAATGGCCAGATCGCTCTTGCGACCATCTCGACATGCCCAAACCCTAATCTACAACCACATGTAGACTCGCAATCCCATGCAGGTGATTCCGTGTCTGCTGTCCAACAGGTTCTGACGGTTAATCTATCGGCTGATCAGACAGAGCAAGCCGTGAAGCCGATAACGACGACAACTCATGACAAAGAGAAGGCTTCTGTACATGCATGCACATGTGGTATAACTACGAAACCTACAGTTGTGTACGACCATAATAGCTGTCAGACAGACGACGCTGCCTTTGAGACATGGATTGATCTCTGTCGTCCCACAAAACATGCTCAAGATATGTCTGAATTTACGCGAGCAGCCGATTCAAAAGTTGACCATAGCCAGAAGCCCAGCGCTTCTGATGATATGAAAAGAATGGTAGTTGATCAGAATGGTTCAGTAGTAGAGGTTGAGACGCACCATGGCTTCCTAGAGGACCGTTCGGCAGCGGCCTTTTGTCCGTCTTTACGTGACAGATTTGATGATGCTCAGAATCGATACCAGGATAACTATGATGGCCATATTCTGACTTCGGCTCAACACGTACCAGTACCAGACTTCACCGGGTCACACTATGGGCAGTCCGACAACCAACTCCTTCAGCAGAATCCCTCGCAAGTTCCACACTCCCATATACACCCGACCTGGAACTCTGGTCAATACACCTGGGCAACTGGGCATACTGGTGACGCTCAGCCGACTTTGAACCCAGGATTTGACACGACAGTCGAGTCTGGCTATCATGATGTACAACCACCAAATGCATCATTTTCAAAAATGTCGCCAATCTTCCCACCTCCAACAACACCTCTCCCTAGGCAACCATATCAATCTCAAAGTTGGTCGTACCCTGGACAATATTACCCGTATTCACGTCCTATGCCGTCGTCACTAGGTTGGCTTCAACATCCACCTTCTAATGATCTACCTGTACATACACCGCACTGGAGTAATCCCAGACTTTACGGTCATGCTAGGGATAGTCACACACGATTCCATACACCTCCTCCACAACATCCACCGCCACCGCCTGTCTATGTTCAGTCATCAACAGACTCAAGTCTTGGGGGCCACATTTATCAAGGACGTGAACAGTCACTCCATGAAATGTCCCAATTCTGGAAGTCAACTCATTAGTAAAGGTAGAAGTTGTTAACCCAATAGTCTATTCTGGTTGTTGATCTTTGTACTTTTCCTTCAACAGGCCGATGTCAATTCCACACTTGGTAGCACGTTCCAAAATTACTGCTGCCTTTCCGACTACTGGCACATCAATCATTTTCCCATCCAGTGTCCAAGCCCCACGTCCTTGTTCTTCAGCTTTAGTATTTGCAATCACGATGCGAGTTGCCCAGGATAACTCAGCGTCAGATGGACTGAAAAGCCTTTGTACGGATGGAACTTGAGAAGGATGGATGCATTGTTTCCCATTGAAGCCCATACCGCGACCATCCTCGCATTCTTGCTTGAGTCTGTCCAGCCCGGCGTCCCCCTTGTAGGAGGTACATACGAGGTCAATGGCACTGGGCATATCGAAAGCCTTTGTAGCTGTTACGATAGCGGATCTGGCATACAGGAATTCTGTGAGGGACGGTGTTCGAGTTAAGGAAAGATCCAGGGCAAAATCTTCAGCGGCAAAGACCAAACCACTCAGGTATGGCGAGGCTTTGCAAATTTCGGAAAGATTCATGATAGCTTTGGCGGATTCGATCATTCCAATGATCTTGATGGGGTTACTTGACTTGTTGGCATGTCTGTCGGGGGCGACATGGCGCAAGACATCAGTGACAAAGTTCAGGTCTGCTGCTGAGTTGACCTTTGGGATCAGAACCGCATCCAAGTTTGGAGATGCTGCCACGCTGGTCAGGTCTTCCAAAGAATACCGGGTGGAGACGGCATTGACTCTAACGCACAATTCTGTGATGTTGCCCCAGGCTTCCGGACGTTGATTTAAAGTGGATAGGTGAGCTTGGAGGAGTTGACGAGCCTCAAGCTTTTTGTATGGGGCTACTGAGTCCTCGAGATCATAAGTGATGTTGTCAGACTGTAGTTGCAGCGATTTGGCCAACATCTTTTCACTTGACGATGGTACTGGGGAACCCGGTGTTAGTAATCAGAATGTATCTAAAGCAGAGCACATGATGAATACCATAAAGCAGGGATCGTCTCACGATCGATGATGCCCGAGGAGCCATTTTATCAATGTGAATAATATGAGTTTTGGCCTTTAATTGTGAACGAAATGTACAACTACATGTCAGCAACTTATTCTCCAGCTTATGTTCAGTGACGTCCCCGGTATTAAGCCAGTGTAGGGCAAGGATCCCGCAGGAATGTAACACAAAACGATATTGCCTAACACCTGGCAAATAATATTGACAGCTGTTGAATCCGACTAAGAACACGCAGCACTGCCAAGGGTCTGGTTACGTATTACGCAGTCGTCGCATTCAAATGTCCATCCGCTATCTTGTGATCTCAACGACCATACTTTTACTTGCCATCTAATTGATCCTTGTTAGAAGCGGGGGTTTACTTTTTTCTAGCAATTGACTTATTTTTGGCCACTGGCTTGGTTTATTGTCCTTTCGTTTGATTTGAGAACGTTTCGTTTGTTCTGCTGGTCGCAAGTGCAGTTAAGGTCGTAGCTTCAGCTTGATTGGATCCTTCGACGTCATTGGATCTGTGAACATTATCGAGATTGGTTCTCGATTCTCGAATTCGCAAAAGGATAGTCAGGAGGGGCTTGGAATTCTTCAACTCTAAAGTTGATAACGTTACATCACTTTTATATATTCGACAGTTTACGACTGTGCCGGCGCCACCATGGAACAGCCTGCTCCCGGTTCTTTGAGCTGGAAGCTCAGTTCGCACCCCGTTACCCTCCTCACCTTTCTTGCCTTTCGCTCTGCCAGTTTTCTTGTGTATCTCCTCGGTCTCATCTTCACTCAGTCCATGTACGTAACCGCCAAATCCCGCACTCCTATGACCCTACCCCCAAATTGGGAAACCTTGACACTAACACTCATCCAGGATCATGATCTTCATCATCACCATCCTCCTCCTCGCCGCCGACTTCTACTACTCGAAAAACATTGCCGGTCGCCGCCTTGTTGGTCTCCGCTGGTGGAACGAGGTGGATCCCGCTACGGGTGACTCCAAATGGGTTTTTGAAAGCAGCGAGCCCGGGACCAAGGTGATCAATGCGACGGACTCGAGATTCTTCTGGTTGGCCATGTACGTGCAACCGATTATCTGGGTCCTGATGGCCATTATGGCATTGCTGAAGTTGGAATTTTTGTGGTTACCGCTTGTTGGTGAGTTTGGCTTTGGGCTTTTTACGTGTGAGATTGGCGTGGGCTAACGTTTTGCTCTAGCGATTGCTTTGACTTTGACGATTATGAATACGCTGGCGTTCTCGAGATGTGATAAGTTTAGCCAGGCTTCGAGTATGGCTGGTAGTGCGTGGTCGGGTGGGAACCTTGCTGGGGCTATCGCCTCCAACATGTTCGGGCGGTGGTTTAACCGTGGTTAGGAGACGATATAGTCAATGTATCATACAGTTTTTTATCACAGGAAGAGTCGACTGTCATATCTCTGACTCTACAGCTTGGTGAACTGTTTTCAGCTTCCTGTTGTTTGATGTTAACAATACAGCTATGTTTATATTTTGGATTACCATTTCACTTGTTGATGGTAGAGACCAACATTGCACTATAACCTGAGTGTATCAATAATGGAAAAACACCATCCAGAAAACTTTTTATAAAGCATCTATAAGAATAATTACCGTGTAATCCATAACTACCAATCATACTCATTCATCATCCATCTTCTACTCTCATCTTCTTAGCTGTCTCTGCCTAATAGCTTCAGACAAAGCCTGCTCCTCCCTTTCCAACTCCAAAATCTGTTCTTCCGTCATCGATCCGTCTATCAACGCTTCCACCACCGGATCTCTCGTCCTCTGCAATCCTTCCCCCAAACTCCTTCTTTCACCCTCCACCGACTCCGCCGCCGGCCCCTCCGCCACCTCCCGCACCACACTCTCCCTTCCCCCTTCCTCTTCCTGTCTCTCCACTAGCTCCTCCGCCCCCAGCGCCGATCTTAATGGTATATACCTCAAATCCGTCTTCGGCGGTGGCACCGGCGGTATATTCTGCTTGATAAATTGCGCAGCGATGGGAAGCGTAGAAGGGTCAGAACGATTCTCAATGTCAAGGTCGGGGTCCTCGTTGCTATGGATGGTGCTACGGGTGCGGTTGTGGGCTTTTCGGCGGCGTAGAAAGATGCAGGCAACGATAATGACGAGGAAGAGAGGAATGCCGATTCCAACGCCGACGCCAAGGCCGATTTTTTGGGCTTTGGTGAGCCTGTGGGTGGGTGCGGGGGAGATGGATTGGGCCGTGGTAGTGGAAGTGGCAGTGACGCTTTTTATAGAGGTGGTGGAGGGATACGCTAAGGTGAAGACGTCGGGAGGAATACTCGAGGAAATCCCCGGTAGGGTAACAAGGGTAGCGCCGGGTGAGTTGGCGGCTTTGATGCCGTTGCTTCCAGCGAGGAAGTTGTGGAGGGAGACTATGGCGGGGTCGGCGGAGGACACAGGGTTGTTGTGGAGGAGTTGACTAGCAGTGAATTTAATGGAGGGATCCATGGTTGCGCTGAGTTGCTGTAGGTATTTGTCGTCGGCAGTGAAGCCGAGGCCGTAGAAGGCGGAGGCGGGGTCCTGGCCGACGATCGATGTTGTGAAGTAGGGGACCTCGACGAATCCGATGCCGGAAGCCCACTCAAAATAGGGGACTGAGACTATGAGGGTCTGTGTTTTGCCGGATTCAATGGTGTATGCTAGGTTGCGTCAGGCTGGAAGGTCTTGTGAATGATAAAGGAGGTTTGCCGCCATACCTTGAGGTCCGTCTACGGTCAGGATATTATTTGACAACCACAAGCCTGTGCCCGTGACGTTGAGGAAGCCGATACGTACTTTGTCATTCAAAATCGACACATCAAAGCCGGCGGTATCCTTCCTCCCTACCGTAAAGGTATACCGGCCATCATTCCCGATACGTTGGTCTCCTAATAACGATAGTGTAACCTTTGGCGCTGCACTGATGGTTGCGCTGGCGGCATCCGTCGAGACCCTACTTTTCGCTGTGGCTGATACAAGCTGTCTTCTGACCACATTGCCATTGTTCATGATTGCCTCAGCCATCGAAGAAGCAATCCGGTCAACTTGTGCAATCAAACGGTATATATTGCAAACGCAAAAAGAAAGGTCCATCCCGCCAATAATCTGACAAGAAAAAAAACACAAACGATAAAAAGACAAAGACACTTCTGGTCCCGTTGTCCAACACAGGACTTAAGGCCTTGTTTATATCCTGTTTATACATAATTCAGGCGTAGAAGAGTCTTCTTTTGATTAGTAGACAAGCTTGCATGCTTCCTTCATGCTCGTCAGTCGACGCCCCCCGGGCGACAAAGTCGCCGGTGTGTATCAAAGTACCACGTTCGACGGGGAGGTGGTGCATCAATTGATTGAAAGCATGGCTTGCGGGCTTGTGGAATTAGAAGATAAGGGAGAAAGTTGTCGATGAGGATGAGGATGGTGGGTGGCTTGTTTTGTGATGTGTGTATGAATGGAACTGTAGGAAAAGGCAATTGTGATATATATGGGAAACGGGGCAACTATGCAAAGTAATCAGTGAACGGGCCGAGGATGAAATGTGGTGTGTGTTATTTTTGGTGACTGAGACTAGTGTTAGTGATTGTATCTGTCCATGCGGTTGATTCTCTAGTCACCTTCTCTTGCGACCAAGAAATATTCATACAGCATTCTTGACGATCACAGAAATATGCAAACCTTTATTCTCATAGACTCAAGCTTCTCCACCCATCGTGTAATAATAAGTCTCCGACCAGAAAAACCCTGCTTGCACTCGGCACTCTGCATTCGATGTGGCCTTGCCCCATATGCTATCAATGTAACCAGGCGATTAGATCCATGTTCCTCTGCTGTGCTTTTTCCGGAGACTTTCGACTTGTCTGTATATATTTTTCGAATTGGTAGACACAGCATGTGTGATGGGTGGTTTTTTTTGATGCGGATCATAGATGAAGGATTCTGGCGAAGGGTTGGGCGTGGGGGGGTAAGGACTATATATGACTATATATGGAAATTGAGGAATCGTTTTGGGATTATAGTTGCATTTGTGTATTTCCCATGTTCATTTCCCACCACGATCTCTGGGATCTAGCATTATGATGTCATGGACAAATTTAGGGTCTGCAAACCCAATCTCCTATTTAATCCTTAATCCAGGGTTAGTTATCCTTTACCTAAATTGGCAATCGGGGATGTTTCGCTTGATGATTCAGTTAACGGATAATGTTACGTTGACGGAAGTGCAGGGTCACATACTCCCTTATGCACAGGAAATCTCATAAATATTTACGTTTTTTGAAATTGACTGGACCAGCCTGTGATAAATACTAGACTTACTAGTGTAAGTATAGTTCCGCAAATCAGGAAGCATCTCGTTCGATTTTACAAACCTGCTGCCCATGGGGCACAGTATCACATACAGTTCACAAACTGTCGCAAACACTGTAATGAAATAGCTAATTGCTAACGACGAAATGATTGGTGCACATGGCTGACATCACGAAGATCATGACAGTTCTCCTCCTGTGACGAGTCAACATTCATCATCATCCTCGTACCGCGAATTTTCTTATCCTTTTTCCATCCACACACATATAATCTCTCTCTTATCACAAACATTATTGCTCGTGACTTGTCTCGATCCACAAGGGAATCAAGCGCTTTCCCACAGCACAAACTTGGCCGGGGCCCTTGAAACATCGTCTCTCACTCGAACCTTGGACGGAGGCAGCATCGATCCACGGCCCCTTGTTGCATCCTTGGCCTTTGCAAACCCTGACGTCTAGACATTTTGACACTTTGAAAGTGAGTGCAGTAAAGTGCTTGCCCCTCTATACCGTCGTTGTCTTCTGGGTTAGATATCGTGAATAGTCCATCCTCCGGCCAGGGAGAAATTTATCCTATATATTGGACTCGAGGAATTTTCTTTGCAAGTTATTTTATTCTATGCTATCTTCTTTCTGCTTTTCTGGGATTCTCTTTATCTATTTTAATTATTTCGCGTGCCTTCTTTTCAACTGACAACTCTTGCAGCTGGTACATCGCCAACCCGTTTCCCACAATCACCGACCTCGCGTCCTTTCTTCGTGCGCTCGCCAGCATCTCACAAGCTCTGCACCCAACCCCACCGCATATATAACTTCATCGCTGGTATATAATCTCGACATATGTAACCAACCCCTCCACAATATCCACAACTACATCATATCCATACACACACCGCCTTTCCTTTCTCTTGCCGCCCCCCCTCCCCTCCCGTTTTCCATTTCGACGATCACCGCCAGACGCCCCCACACTATGCCGACCCCTGAGGCAGCCGCAGCAGCAGCTGCAGCCGCCGCCATGTCTGAAGATATGAAACCCTTGACCATCTCCGCCGACGAAGAACTTGACGAATTCGGCCTCCCCATCCGCAAAAAGACCAAGAAGAAGACCTCCGTCTCCATATCCACACCCCCAGTATCAACACCGACGCCTCCAGCCCCCGATAAGATCAAGACTCCTGAGATACCGGCACTGCCGGAAGTCAAGGAGCCTTCAGTCAAAGAGACGACATTGGAGGTCCCAGAAGGTGTAAAAGATGAGGAGGCGACACCGAGGGTGACGGGGCCGCCGCTGACGCCAAAGAGGAATGCGCTGACAAGCAATGCGCCTGTGGGTGGCAAGCAAAGTATCGATTATAAGGTCTCCTTTGATGCGACGGCACTGTCACCCAAAAACAGTGTCGACATTGGCGTCGGCGCCGAGCCTAAAGCCTTCGCGACCTCGTCCACGTCTAAGCTATCAAAAATTTCCTCAAATGTGATTGAAGAGGACAAGGAAATCGTCACACTCCACGATGTCGCCAATGAACCCCCAAAGCACAACCGGACTAAGAGTTCGGGAAGCGCATGGGAAGCTGCCGGGCATTCACGGAGTTTCAGCACGACGAGCAGGGCTAGTCGGAAGACGGACCACTCGCGCACCACCAGTATCGCCAGTACATCGAACGGAATTTCGGAATACTCGCATCAAGTGACGGTTCCGGTGAAGGAGGAAGAGGTCAAGGACGACAATGACGAATGGCAGGAGATGCCGGCCTATGCCTCTTATGACATGTACGACGATAACAATAGACTTATCGCCCGGGGGCATGATCCCAGTGCGGAGGAAACATATGGATATTCGGGACTAGGTGGGGCCGGGAAGGGGTATACGCGCGTAGTGACAGACGACGACGCACAGTCGGCGACGAGTTTAGACGAGAATACGCAGTATCTCTTCCGGGATGTCAAGAGCACAGCGGCCACGGCTGACGATGAGGAGCAGCGAGATGCCGTGTCGCAGATGCAGGCGACCAAGGATCTGCTGACGGAGGGCCAGAGAATAGCGTATGTTGGTGTTGTCCGCGTGGAGATTTTCCAAATGGTCAAGGAAATGGAGACGCGTTTGCTCCTATGTAGTAGTAGGTGGTCCAAGAAGAGCGTCAACATGGCCATAGAACACGCCAAAATGTGGGCACAGAAGATGATGATCCGGCTCTATGCTCACATGGAGATTAGCGCTGCCGAACAAATCATGATTGAGCAGTTAGCCGACCACGGCGTTCTTCCGGCGGATCTGGTCCCAGCGCTCATGGCGAATTCAAGGGTTAACAACCCCATGGCCGAGAAGGCTCCGAGTACACCGTCGACCCCGAACCACAACCACCGCTTTAGCACAACGTCGACTCTTGCCGAGAGCGAATCTCCGGCTAGTATGCCCCCGCCATACGAGACGCACGTTGGCGAGGACCTACCCGATGTGCAAACTCCGTCACAAATGCCGACCACTAAGAAGATTGACATTGACCTCCGCTGGACCGTTCTTTGTGATCTTTTCCTATTGCTCATCGCTGACTCTGTCTACGATGCCCGGTCCCGGTCCCTGCTAGAGCGCGTAGGTAAACACATGGAGGTCCCGCCTCTGGACATCTGCCGCTTTGAAAAGAGGGTCACCGATGCCTTGGAGATGCAGCAGGCTGCCGAAAAGGAAAACTGGAACGAAGATGAGCACCTCGAGCATCGTCGCAAAATGGCCCTGAAACGCCGCTACCTTATGATGGGTTTGGCGACTGTCGGTGGTGGTCTTGTGATTGGTTTGTCAGCCGGTCTGTTGGCGCCTGTGATCGGTGCCGGTTTGGCAGCTGGGTTCACGACGATTGGTGTTGGTGGCACGAGTAGTTTCTTGGCCGGCGCTGGCGGTGCGGCTATCATCACATCGTCGGCGGCCGCATCGGGGAGTGTCATTGGTGGGCGGGCTGCGGGGCGGAGAATGGGCGCGGTGAAGACGTTTGAGTACCGGCCGTTGCATAACAACAAAAGGGTAAACCTCATTGTGACGGTCTCGGGGTGGATGACGGGTAAGGTGGACGATGTGAGATTGCCGTTTAGTACTGTGGATTCGGTGATGGGGGACATCTACTCTGTTTTGTGGGAGCCGGAGATGTTGAGGAGTATGGGTGACACCATCAACATTCTTGCGACCGAGGTAACTAAGTCTTTGATTTTACGCATTGTTTACAAACCTTGAAAAAGCTAACATTGTTAATTTTTAGGCCCTTACTCAAGGTCTCCAGCAGGTTCTTGGTAGCACCATTCTCATCTCTCTCATGGCCGCTCTCCAACTTCCCGTCGTTCTCACTAAGCTTGCCTACTTAATTGATAACCCATGGGCTGTCTCTCTAGACCGAGCCACCGCTGCCGGTCTTATTCTCGCCGACTCCCTCATCGATCGGAATCTCGGAACTCGCCCTGTCACTCTTGTTGGGTACTCTCTTGGCTCCCGCGTTATCTTCTCCTGCCTCCAGGAACTCGCCCGTAAAGGTGCCTATGGCCTCGTGCAAAATGTCTATCTCTACGGCTCCCCAATCGTCGTCAAAAAGGATGATTATGTCACGGCTCGCTCCGTAGTTTCGGGCCAATTCCTCAATGGGTATAACCGCAATGACTGGATCTTGGGCTACCTTTTCCGTCTCACCTCGGGTGGTATCAGCCGGGTCGCCGGTCTCGCTGAGGTTCAGGATATCACCGGAATTGAGAACTTTGATTGCACAGACTATGTCAATGGCCACATGCAGTACCGTACTGCTATCCCTCGACTCCTGCGTGAAGCCGGCTGGTCTGTTGAATCCGACGAGTTCACTGAGATTGAAGACCCTGATCCGGATAATCATCAAGAACGCCAACGCGAACTGATTAACGAAATTGAGGAAGCTCGGAAGGAACTCGAAAAGCAAGGGCAGAAGCAGGAAGAGACGAAATCGGGCTTTAGTTTCTGGAAACGCAAGAAGCAGTTGGAGAGACAAGAGTGGGAGGTCTACGAGGATTCTAAGGGCAAGGCTGCCCAAGGGAGCTCCGGGGATCCGACGAGGAACTCTGGTGTCTTGTTCGACATCGATGCTATGCGGGCCGAGCTGGCCAGGGACAAAGCCGACTCAAAAGGCACCCCCAACTCCCTCACTCTCACTGAGATAAAACCACCTCCGTCCGCCATCAACCGTCAAGACCTCGACACTGCTTCTTCACAAGCCCTCTCCCCAGTGCCTCCCTCCGTCACCTTACGCTCCCCTAGCCCCAGCCCCTCCTACTCCACCACCCAATCCTACCTCACTCCATCCCCGAACCCCGCTGCTGCCACAGCCACCTCAACAAAAGACCCCTACAGCTTCGAACCCTACGTCGAAGACGAAATCCAAATGACCTTCGACACCTCCTTTCACGAACCCCCAGCATCCCCAGCAAAAGATCCTGGCTACGAATCCCGATCCCCCGGCCTCACCTTGGCGCCCCCCTCTGCTACATCGGCGATATTCCCCGAATCCACGACAATGACAACAACAACGACAGCTGGAGGTGATGATATGAGGTTTTCTCCGCAGCCGTCACCGACGTTTGGGGCGATGGGGCTTGGTGTGGGGGTGGCGGTGGGAATCGGCGGTGGTGGGGTGCCGGATATTACGTTGGCGGATCCATGGGCGGATTATGATGATGATGCGGAGTTTGGGAAGGAGCAGGAGATTCAAATGACGTTTGCTTAAAAGAGAGGTAAAAAGGAAAGGGAAAGGGGAAGTTGGAAGAGACTTGTGTCTTTTTTTGTATTATAGATGGTGAATTGGAGGGAAATTTTGACATGGATGAGATGAAGAGGCCAGAAATGGAGACAACAAGACAGGATGGGAGTTAGTTGCATATATCATGACGCATCATAGTCTTATACCTTTTTAATTATTTTTTCTTACGTTCATCATTATCTTATTTACATTCGCACTCTTCTCTAAATCACGCAACAACCCCATTAACCCCCATCGTCTCCAACTTATGCACCAATTTCTTCACACTCGTCCATTCCTCCGGCCTCAAATTCTCCTTTCCGCCCAACCCATTCCCCACCTCAAACACCGAAACCGTCCCGTCAATCCCCCCCGTCGCTAATCTCTTGCCATCCCCCTTTTCCCACGCCACCTTGTTCAAACTCTTACTCAACATGCTCCGGCCATCCTTCCGCGCACTCGGCGAGATGCGCGCCACCGGCTCTTCCGTCTCTACTGTGATATCCCACAGCTCAAGCCACCCGGCGCCGTCAACGAGAGCGAAAACGCCGGGTTTCAGCGGCGACCAACGGGCATCGTAGACGACATCTTCGCGGACGAAGTCAATGAGGGGGGTCATGTGGCCTTCGGTGCCGCCAGCGCCGGTTGACGTGGCGGCGGGGGCCCGTACACGCCAGAGCTTGACACTCCAGTCCAGAGACGACGAAAGGACAAAGTCACCCAGGTCAACGGGGCCTCGGGCAGGGTGGAAGTCGACGGACATGACAGGGGCGTGATGGCCTCGGTAGCTGAGGCCGGCTTCGATGCCAGCCTTGGCGCCGGCGCGGTCGTATCTGTGACAGGGGTAGAGGGCTCCCTCCTCGGTACCGACGAGGAAGAAGGTGGGGTCCGCTTGAGGAAAAGTCAAGCAGGTAGGAGCAACATCCTCGAGTTTGGCGGGGGAGGGAAGTTTTAATTCGAGGAGTTCCTGCGGCTGAGCAAAGACGTCCATGCTCCAGGCGCAAACAACGCCATCAGTCGAAGTCGAGATGATGTTGTTGGCGTTCTGGGTACCGACAATGTCGACGGCGTAAACAGGGTGGGTGTGGCCGTAGCCAGTAAGCGGTGTCTTTTGGACGGGTGCCGCCTTAGCACGGGTATCCCACAGGAGAACCTGGCCACTGTATGAGCCTCCAACAATCAGGTTGGGGTGAAAGGGAGAGAACTTGGCAGTGAGAACATCAGACTGCGCATGGAAGACAAATTCTGGCCGATCATGCATGTGCATGTTCCACACCTGGACAAGACCATCGGGATCGTTCGGCGCCGATGGATTCTTTGTGTAAGAGGCAAGCAGGAGTTCGGGGAACTTGGGTGACCAATCGATGCCACTTATCATGCGTTTCTTACTCCAGCGCTCATCATAGAATTGTGCAATCTCTTTCACTTTGTGACGACCCTTGCCTCCAGTGTTGCCGCTGCTATCGTCATCCTCGTCGTTGTCAAGCCCTGTAGTAGCATAGTCCATCAAAATATCATATTCCTGGTCAAGAGCACGCTCCAACACCTTTGAAGAACGTTCCATAAAGTCCATGAAATCCTCTGAACCCATGACAGCCTCAAGCTCCTCTGATGACAATGCGCGAGCAGGGAAATTTTTAGACGCAGGCCCGTCGGCGGTGCTCAGTTGGCCATCATCGAGCAAGGATTGCGCAGCCTTCAGTTCCTCCTCGATCTCGCGGCGAATATTCTGACGCAGATCCTCTTCGCGTTCACGTTCACGACGGCTCAGGCGCTGTTTGCTGGGCGATATTAACGAGTCTTCATGATCAGACATAGACCCTGAATGTCCGTGAGCCGGCCCAGTACCGACGCCCGTTGAAATCGGCCCCGACCAATCTTCAATGGTCTGGATACCTTTGCTGTACGTCACAACCTCGGGCTTCGGTTCATATGATGTTTGCGGCTCCACCTCATACAGAGTCGTTGGTGGACCGGTGGTAAGAACAGGAACAGTCGTGGCTATGCTGGTCAGGGTGGCAAAGTCGGAGGCGTCTGTACTAAGATCGCCTGCGCTGAGAACACTGTTAGGTCTGCTACCTCGAAGCGTCAGGGACATGGGGGTAGAGCCGCCGGGAGCCGAATGCGGACCGACTAAGCTGTTGATGAGAGAGTCGATGTCTCGCCGCGAATCGCCGCGGGCACTAGCGGCTGGAGAGCCGATCTAGACATGTGGTCAGCGCAAACGATGTCCTCGGACATGTCCTATAGTTGCCAAGCAGACTTACGTCACTGGACCCATCACGAGAGGAGTTCTGAGACACTCTTAGCTCACGCTGACGCTTGAGCTCGGCAAGCTTCGCCTTCTTGGCCAGAATTTCATCACGCCGTTGTTGCATTTTTGGTTGGTGTTGTGTGTTGATAGGTAAACGTCCGTATTAGGTGGTCAGAGAGTGGGGTAACGGTGGTGGTCCAGAGGGTTAAGGAGGGGTATTTCGAGATATTCGCAGGGTGATAGGATGTTGGTAGCACAATCGAAAGTACAAGCTTTAGGGTAGCTATGATATAATCTTGCCTAGTTTCCCTGGGCGAGCACGCGCAGACGTTGCTCTCACGCAGCAAGTGAGATGCAGGAACGGATAGACAAAAGATGACAGAGTCTGTTCTCCTGGAATCGAGTATCTGCGGACAAGCTAGGTCAAGTTTGCTGGTAGTGGAGTTCGTGAGTGTCGTTCGTGATTATAGAAGGTGAAAGAGGGTATTAGCAGCTTGAATGCTGTCAATATGTAACCAAGAACCGAAAACAACTCAAGGATTTGATGATTGGATCGTGTGTTTGCTGCGAGGGTTGCGTTTGCTGAAATGAGGGTCATGATTGTAATTCTATAACCCAGACTTTCCTTGCTGCTTAGCACAATTAAGTTCGGTAGCACATGGTTAGCCAGGGGTCAAAAAATGATGACAGCTCCCAGACCCCGCCAGGTCACTGTTAGGGTCTTCGCACGTGATACTATCGGTAGATTACCGGGGTTGAGAGCTCTCTGCTCCTGTAGTTTTGGTCCAATTTTGATAGATCCCGCCAAAAATACACTAAAAGCGCAACCACGGGCCAAAAGAAGGTAGATATTAAGGAACTGCGGTCTTTCCCGAATCCTGGGTTCTGTCATTTTTTTTTCCCTCTTGCTGCTGGCCGCCGAAGCCTTGGGTGCACCAGCACGAAAAATCCCAACCAAATGATCTAGGTCTAAATCTTATTCCAGATACTCACCCAACTTTTCATCTTCCACGTCCTCACAAGCTTTCAGCCGCTAACCCCATCGGACCGGGCCAATTGGACTCTTCTCACGTCGTTTCTTTTCGCCGATTCACGACTTACCCCCCTCAAACCTCTTCGCGCTTCTCACAGTCCCCCCCGCCGGATCGCCAAACCCCCCGAAAAAAGACATCGCCAAAATGTCTGCCTCTACTGCCAATGTACGACTCTCCATACGCAAATCCTATTGATGCAAACCCTAAATATACAGGTATTCATCAAAACTTAGCCTGGGAAAATTTTTTGCAGAGGAATTGTTACTATGAATTGGATTATCTGTCACCGGATGTCCAGGTTTGGGCCTCTCGGTTCGCCGTGCCCCAGAGATGCCGCCCCTGCTTCGATGCTGCAGCTTCCGCCGCCACCGATCGAAAATCAATGATAGCGATCCAATGCTGCATATGCTACACCAAGTAGACCTCAGGCTCAGACCTAGATTTTCTGGTTCATGCACTATGAGCAGAACATTCACGTGCTCCATTACATGCCAATGAGGCCCGTAATCTTGTTGATCATCATGCTGACATATTCATCCCGTCAACCTAGGCTCTGAGATATTCGGCCCTCGCCTTCGGCGTGTTCTACGGCTTCACTCACCAGCGTTCCATCAGATCTGCGGAGGCTGCTGCCGCTGCTAAGCGCGAATACGAGGAGAAGGAGAGCCTGATCGCCAAGGCCAAGGCGGAGTATGCGAAGTCCAAGAACTCCGCTCCCACGTCCGCTCAGTGTATGTACACCATTTTCACATTCTTGATTCTTGTATCTGCCATTATTATCCTATGGAATGGACCGTTAACTGCCCGGACTAGCCCTGGACTTCACCGACCCCAAGTTCGATTTCGAGGCCTTCTTCAACAACCTGGCTAAGGCATAAGCTGGTTGACCTGTAAATATATCAAATCTCGATTCCCCGTACTTTCCAAACCGTACCTTTCTTTTACGAAGGACGCAACTTTGGCCAGTTGTCAAACCGAATGAATGGTTGAGGCGTACAAACTCTTTGGAATCCAGATATGGAAACGTCGTGTGTCTGAAATGGACTTTCAGAGTTTTCCTTGTAAACTCTACTCTTTTTTTGGACTTCAATCCCTCATCTTGATCATTCAGAATTGGTCCTATAAAATTCTTAGCTGGCTAGAATGCGATCTACACGGTCTTATAACACCGATGCCATCTATATATCTGATATTGTGGTGTTGTTGGACTGGCATATTGTGTATTCCCTATTCGGCATCCTGTCTCTGTTATATCTTTTGTTTTCTTTGTCCCATGTGTACAACACAAGTGTTAGATATTATAAAAGTAATTCTGTTCTTGCAATATTCGAGCAATATTTGACGTTGGGCAGGATTGCCCCCATTTCTCGTGAAAACTATGTTCATGAATTCATCGAATCAATGATAGCATTATTATTAATGTCAACAATCTCAGCATAAATGTTGCGAATTACGTCGTTATATGGTTCAGTATCATATAGTGTTGTTGCGACGGGTAAAGAATGGTAATATTAAACAGCGGCCCCACTGTTGTTGAATTGATGGCTTTAATTGGCGGAGGCATTTCGTACCTTCCATGCTGTCCTCAGCACTCCGGCACTCTTAAAAGTGGCCCATGTCTGTGGTACAGCCCAGTGGGGACCAGGGTAGCTGCCGCAGAGTAATGGGGAAATCGGGAAAGAAGTACGTGTACTTGGCCAATTCGAGACAAGCAAGCTTAGCACCAAAGCGAAACACCACGCAACGGCTCGAACCTCTTTACCTGATCTCAACTTGGATCCGTGGCTTGAGATCTTTGTGATCTTAGTTTTTTCTTTCCTTTACTTAGACTATCCGTCGCATTGAAAAAGCGATTTTTGCAATCGCTTCTTGATTTTTCTCAACAAAATATACCTTTCATTGGCAGCAACCTTGTAGGATCTTTTACAGGAGCTAGGTTTCTTCTGTTCAAGTTAATTGCTGCAAGGTGTCGCTAACTCGACAACCACCACAACCAACCACGTTAACATCGTCTTTCAATTTCTTAAGTACTTTGCGAATTACACATCATGGCTGCTACAATGAAACCGCAGTTAGATGCGAGTTCGCCGATTGTTAATGTCCTCCGACTCGAATCCGATAAGCGTAATTTGTTGCGTGTCGTCATTCTGGGCTTGATCGCCGCTGCTGCTGTGAGCAGTCGTCTGTTTTCTGTGATCCGTATGTATCTCTCTTTAGTTATGGTTATAGTGCTACAAGGTTTGACAATAAAACGCTGCTAACTTTCATCTAATGGACAGGTTTTGAGAGTATCATCCACGAATGTTAGTCCACCCTGATACTGAAGCCATCCGCTTTGCGCCTACGTTGATATATGCTTCTTCCACAGGACATTTTCTAACATTTATACAGTCGATCCTTGGTTCAACTTCCGTGCTACTAAGTACCTTGTGGCTAATGGTTTCTACAATTTCTGGGATTGGTTCGATGATCGTACCTGGCACCCTCTTGGTCGTGTTACCGGTGGTACCCTTTACCCCGGTCTCATGGTCACTTCCGGTGTTATCTACCATGCTCTCCGCACTCTGACCGTCCCCGTCGATATTCGTAACATCTGCGTTCTTCTTGCCCCTGCTTGCTCCGGTCTGACTGCTGTCGCGGCTTACTTGCTCACAAACGAGATGACCACTTCTCCCTCTGCTGGCCTTCTGGCGGCCATCTTCATGGGTATCGCTCCCGGTTACATCTCGCGTTCTGTCGCTGGTTCATATGATAACGAAGCTATTGCTATTTTCCTCCTGGTTTTTACCTTCTGGTTGTGGATCAAGTCTCTCAAGCTGGGTTCTATGATGTGGGGTGCCCTTTGCTCTCTATCGTACGGTTACATGGTCTCTTCCTGGGGTGGTTACGCTTTTATCACCTGCTTGCTTCCCCTTCATGCCTTTGTCCTGATTCTCATGGGCCGCTACAGCAACCGCCTATACGTTTCATACACTACGTGGTACGCTTTAGGTACTGTTGCTTCTATGCAGATTCCCTTTGTTGGTTTCCTGCCTGTCCGTACCAGTGAGCACATGCCAGCCCTTGGTGTCTTTGGTTTCCTCCAGTTTGTCGGATTCATCCAGTGGGTCCACTCCATCATTTCTGGTCGTCAGTTCCAGACCTTCCTGTACACCCTTGTGGCCGCTACTTTCGTCTTGGGTACGAGTGCGATTGTAGCTCTGACTTCCATGGGCTATATTGCCCCTTGGAACGGTCGTTTCTACTCACTTTGGGATACCAGCTACGCCAAGATCCACATCCCTATTATTGCCTCTGTTTCCGAACATCAGCCCACTGCCTGGCCCGCTTTCTTCTTTGATCTGAACATGTTGATCTGGCTGTTCCCTGCTGGTGTCTACCTTTGCTTCCAGAAACTTGAGGACCAGCATGTTTTCGTCATTGTTTATGCTCTGTTTGGCTCCTACTTCGCTGGTGTCATGGTTCGTCTTATGTTGACCTTGACCCCCGTTGTCTGTGTAGCCGCGGCTATTGCTCTGTCTCAGGTCCTTGACACTTTCCTTTCTGCTAAAGCTCCCAACGAAGAGGAGGCTACCAAAGAGTCAGAATCTGCTTCTAAAAAGAGCTCTGGTGGTCTCGCTGCTGCCAACAAGCCTTATGTTGGTATTTACTCCAAGCTTTCCAAAGCTTTTGTTGCCATGGCCATGACCTGGTACTTGATTCTATTTGTGCAGCACTGCACTTGGGTCACCTCCAACGCCTATTCCTCCCCCTCTGTTGTCCTCGCTAGCCGTCTTCCTGATGGTTCCCAGCACATCATTGATGACTACCGCGAGGCCTACCAGTGGCTGCGTCAAAACACGCCCGAGGATGCCAAGATTGCTGCATGGTGGGATTACGGCTATCAGATTGGTGGTATGGCTGACCGTGCCACTCTCGTTGACAACAACACTTGGAACAACACCCACATTGCCACCGTTGGTAAAGCCATGAGCTCCCGCGAAGAGGTCTCTTACCCTATCCTCCGTCAGCATGAGGTTGACTACGTTCTGGTTGTTTTCGGTGGTCTTTTGGGCTATTCGGGTGATGATATCAACAAGTTTCTGTGGATGGTGAGAATTGCCGAGGGTATCTGGCCCGATGAGGTCAAAGAGCGGGAGTTCTTTACTCCGCGTGGCGAATACCGTGTTGATGGCGGTGCTACCGATACCATGAAGAACTCTCTTATGTACAAGATGTCTTACCATAATTACCAGTCTCTTTTCCCCTCTGGACAGGCCAGGGACAGAGTCCGTGGGGTTGGTCTTCCTGCCCAGACTCCCGAGCTCGACACTCTCGAGGAGGCCTTCACCAGTGAGAACTGGATTATCCGTATCTACAAGGTCAAGGACCTTGATAATATCGGCAGAGACCACGCTGCTGCCACTGCGTTCCAGCGTGGCCGCAAGAAGAAGGTTTCCGCCAAGGTTAAGGCGGCGAGAACCCTCCGTGTTGATTAAATCATTATAGAATATGAGGGTGGATTCTAGGGGTGATAGTGCCGGGCAGGATAAATTCCGGTTGGGTTTTTTCTTTTCTTGTTTGTTTTCTTTTCTTTTCGTGCATGGAATATGCAGTGATCGAATTCCCGGACTTCATAGTAAGCCATATATCTTGTCATAGAAGTGTACCAATACAAATACATTCTCATAGTATCAGATTTTGCTATATCGAAAAACTTTTCATATGGAATGATATACCCAATGTACAGACATCAAAATGTGAATGCAACCAGTAACGCACAAGTTGAAAGACGCTCATCTATTAACAAACCATATATCCCACCGCGCCTATTCCTTTATTGGAGAGATTTTACCGCGTGTTGTGGATGTCCAGAACCAAAATATCCTTAGCACCTGCCTCCGTCAAATCATCCATAACCGTGGCAATCTTCTTCTTCTCCACCATGGCACTAACGCTGATCCAGCCCTCGTCGTTCAGCTGCGTAACAGTTGGCGCGCGCTTTCCAGGTGTGATCTTGGTGGCCTCGGTGAGCAGGCGGGACTCAATGTTGTATTGGCATAGAACGTAGCGTTGGGCGGTAATAACACCGGAGATGCGGGCGGCGATCTTGTCGACGAGTTTGGGGTCGGAGGGCTTGAGAGATTTGATGAGGATGGCTTGAGTGTCGACAACGGTGTCAACGGCGCAGAGGCCGGCAGCGCGCATGGTCTCGCCGGATTCTGGAAAGGTTAGCTTTTTTTGTCGAGTGGAGGGTTTGGATGCAGGAATATGGAGTGTAGAACTTATGACTTACCAACCAGATCAACGATACCGTCAGCGACGCCGAGGGCGCAGGCAGCCTCGACAGAGCCGCCAATCTCGATAATTTTGGTCTTGATCTGACTCGGGTCGCAGCCCTCCAACTTGGCAAAGTGCACCGCCGCCAAGCCAACAAAGCTTGTGCAGACGGTCTTGCCCACCAAATCACTAGTGGTCTTGAAGCTACCCTTCTCCGGCACCTGCACCTGCAACTTGCAGCTACCGAAGCCCAACGGCATCACTGTTACGCAGCCACCCACGGCTTCACTGGTACCCTCAGCAGGCGTCTCGGAAGGTGGCACGGGGGTCCCGGCAAACAGGGTCTCGGCGCGGCGGGAGGCGCGCATGGAGGCATCATGTTCAGCGACCTGATCCCAACCAGTTATGCCGAGGTCGACGCGGCCTTCGCCGACGAAAGTGGGGATATCGGCAGCAGGGAGGAAGACGAGGGCGATGGGGTGGTTCTTGACGAGGGCGATGTCGAGGCGATTTTCGCGGCGGAATTGGATGTCGGCGCCTTCGAGGAGGTCCAGGCAGGCCTGATTGAGGCGGCCTTCTGTGGGAGGGTATTAGTAATGAGGTTCATAGACAGGTTGAGGGCGTATCAGAGAAAATGGACTTACTCTTGGGGACGGCGAAAAGGAGACGGCCCTCAAGGCTGTATGCAGCGGCATTGTGTTAGTATAAATTTCACAACGGGTACATAGCCAATGGTTTTGGCATGCGACTGGCCCGATAGTGTGGTACAAGAAGCAACATTGACAGCCAGGGTCACCACCACCAGATGATACAAATGTAGGCAATTTACATACTGGTTGACCAGATCCATGGCTACGTTTGTGTAAGGGAATTTGAATTCAACTTGATATAATATATCGTCGTGATCTTTTTGCGGGATCAATTCGCGCAACCAGATAGGGTATCACTTCCTGTCGCCGTAGTATCGACTAAAGTGGGTATCAGTATGCAAAAAAAAAAAAAAAAAGGGTATCGGGCTAAAGTGAAAAATGAGAAAAGAAACAGCCAATATCTCAGATATGGCGAAAGGAAGGGAAAGCTAAAAACACCAGGAATTGAAAAGAACAACAAATATTCGGGACTCAGACGGACGTTTGCAGCGGAATCCAAAATTGTTTTGCGGGGCTCTGGATGCAAAAAATAAAAGAAGTGGGGTGGGGATGACGTAAGGTTTGTTAGAAAACGATTTAGGAATCTACTTGTTTCATTTCAGAGAAGCTACCGGACTTGGCAAGAGGGGATCTCCAGAAATAGAGTTTATTATCTCACGACACCAACTGCAAAGCTATCACGATGGCTCAATGCGATGGTTTCTACGTTGAGATTTGCTTTCAGTCATGACATAGCATCACCAACTCATGACACAGTCAGAAGTGCTAGAGTGGGTGAAAATCTATGCAAGTATTAGTGGACCCACAAGGTTTGACTTTCGGGGCCGATCATTGGACGCTGGCGGAAGCATTTCCAAATGCAGTAACAAAGGCCACTTTTTCTGAAAGAGTTCTTGGGCCAATCAGACGCTGAGGAAGTATGGTTGCAATTAAGCATTTGATTGTATGACTTTGCCATAAATAAAGTTGATTTCATATTATTGATAGAATATAATAGAGTTTGTGTTGAAGTGTGTGGTAAACTGTGGTCAGTTTTAGGGTTATATCTGCAATCTAGCATATGAATATGGAGTAAACAATCACTATATGGTTGCAATTGGCTAATATCATTGCAAACATACAAATTTCTAGCGTTCATCCACCGACTACAAAATGTCTCTCCACGTTACGGACGTTTTCCGTA
Organism: Ambrosiella xylebori; assembly: GCA_002778035.1. NCBI lineage: Eukaryota > Fungi > Ascomycota > Sordariomycetes > Microascales > Ceratocystidaceae > Ambrosiella > Ambrosiella xylebori. The sequence goes on from PCDO01000007.1 coordinate 1,273,805, forward strand.
ACATAATACACGTATGGTAAATATACAATTGTTCTTGCCTCCTCAGCCTTTGCGCACCTTGATGGCCTGCCAAGACGCCGTATGCCAAGACGCCCACAACCCACCAAGGTTCGCGACATAAACTCCCGTCTAAAAGCACCGCCTTACATTGATGACCTAAGGACTCTGGTAAGTGCATGTAGATGGCAAAGTATAAATAGGGCCAAGTGCTAACATGATTTGATAAACTTTGTATCACCGTTAATTACTAAGACTCTCATTTGTTCTCTCACTTGCATACATACTATTCTTTCCCTATAATCCTAATTCAAAATGAAGTTCAGTTCCATCTTCTACTTCGCGGCCCTCGCCGCTTCCCAATCCACAACCTTTTCCCTTGCCCCTTCCCCCACCGAATCCACTGGTTGCACCCCCCACAATGACCACTGGCACTGCGAAACAACCCGTACCACCCCTTTCCCCACTACCACAACCGCCACCCATGACCACGAGGAAGACGACCACAACCACAGCGACGCAGAAATCGGATCCGGTAGCCTGGCCCCCAGCCCGACGGAGTCAACGGGGTGTGTGGCCCATGAAGACCATTGGCATTGTGAGGCGGCAGCGACAGGGAGTGTGACGGTGATGGCAACTGCTACTGGGGTTGAAACGGGGACGGGAGCGTCGAGCGGGAATGGTACTGCGACTTCGACGGCGGCGGTTACCGGGGGTGTTAGCAGGCTTAGAGTTTCGTTGACGGGGATGCTTGCAGTGGTTCTGGCCATGTAGAATATTGTGTTGGACATTATCGTAGTGATATAGCGTCGCATAAATTGAGATGCCTACAAACATATCGTCTCTAAATGAAATCGTGTTGAAGTTGTATATAGAACAAAGATAATGAAGGTGTCATGCGAATAGGGTTGCGTTCTTGAAGAACTAGGGGGGGGTGTTTTTAGTTGCATGGGGTGATTCTAGCAGGGGACTACAAATAACCAAATCCGGAAGGTGGGCTTTTCGATATCAAAATTTAACTGCAGTAACAGAACCAGAAATATTCTGTTCTGTCTATCCGACAAATCAGTTCTATGAACAAACTAACAAGTCCAAGTGGAATTTATGCTATCTTGCTTCTTTCCATATAGTTCCGTCTTCTGCTCCCTCACGTGTCCGTCTTCATTGCTGCCAAGAAAAGCCAAGAAAAAGCTAAGCCGGACAATTCTTTTCAACCTAGCCATTTTGCGGAATCAGTTATCAATATATAGAATAACTAAGACATCAGGGTTCTCGCAGCACTGAAGACATACAGCGGCCAAGACAGCCAAGAGATGGTGGACATCAAGGTGTTTGTGGTGGCGGAGGTCAAAATTTTGTCGGTTTGTTGACTTGTATGAGGGAATCATGACTGGAAGTTTAATGGAGACATCACATTATGAGATTTGTTTGGTCTGATGGTGGTATGCGCTGATTGACGATAGCCAACCTAATAAGAACAAAAAGTCCTCAGCAGCGTGAGTACCTTGTGGGACCAACCGTGGTTTTATGACAAAGCAAAACACCCATTATTCACCGGTATCTCTACAAGATACCCAGAAGACAGTCTTGTTATAGCCTGCCTATCCCATTCGAAACTGTCACGTTAGATACCCGAATTTTCACTTGCTTTCAGTCTTAAAAGCCTCTCCCCCACACCAATGAGATGATCCTCCAGAACCTGATACCTTTTGTAAGCCTGGCTGCGGCAACGCTGACCCCAACACCAAATCCGATATCCACCGGCATTGCCCGCCGCCAGCTCGCGATAACGGCAATCTCAGAATGTCAGATTGAATCGTCAACCCAGTTCGTTCATCCGTCAGCCATCGCACTCGAGCAATGACAGGCATACCTAACCATATCCCAGATTCTGCCATGCCGGTACCACCACGGTTGCCGTTCTGACCTCTGGAACTATCAACCTTCCTTCGTCCTACACAGACTGCCACGCTCACGGCACAGCAACGTACGTAGTTTGTTTACACCACCCGTCACACAAGATTAAACAGGGGAGGGCTAACACTTGATGTTAGATACTGTGTCTCTGGTGAATCGGAAGTCCAAGTGTCTGTAGTGGCGTCAACGACGGAGACAGCCTTACACGCAACTGCAGCAGCAGCATCTAGTGCCTCTGAAACAGTGACGGCTGTGACAGCAGTCTCTGACTGCCACCTTCACGACACCCAACTGTAGGCTCTGACGACCTCTTTTAATGCCAACAGCTGACTAAGAATTGTAATTCTAGCTATTGCGTGGCCGGCACCACGGAATATATCGTTGCTGTCACGGTTACACAAACCACAGATATCCCGGCTGCTTACACCGACTGTCACACACATTCGTCTAGTTTGTAAGTCCTTGTGGATCGTCAGAAGGGGCATCCGGTATCATGCACCATGTGTGTGTGTTCCCAATGGCTATTCCGATACTATGGATTTGGGAAAAGGACTACTAGTTGCTGACTAAGGAGAATAGATACTGCGTGGATGAAAACGGCGAGGATGTCGCATTGACGGCGGAGACGGAGAGCGCGACCGAAAGCACTAGTGACAGCGAGAGCAGTGGGGTAGAGATGGATTGTCATTTCCATGCTGGCGTTGAGTGAGTTGTTCATCTGTGGCGGTGGTCAATAGAGACCTATATGTGGGCTTTCTACTAACTGAATCAGACACTGCGTGGCCAAAGGCGGCAGCGAAGTGTCATCAACCTCATGCGAGCGCAATGACAGGAACTACGACATCCCGCTGCGCATCGGCTTCTTGTTCGTCATTCTCGCAACAAGTGCTATTGGTGTCTTTGCTCCAATTTTCTTGCAAAAGTACCTCCCAAATCGACTCGGGGCCTTCTTTGTGGTGTTGAAGCAATTCGGCACCGGAATCATCATATCGACAGCACTGGTCCATGTAAGTCAGATCCGGGTTCTTCCAGCCTCCAAATACGCACAAATTCTAACATAACTGCAACAAAGCTCCTGACCCACGCAACTCTTATGTTCGAAAACGAATGCCTCGGTGTCCTCAAGTACGAAGCCACGGCAACCTCCATTATGATGGCCGGCATCTTTGTTTCCTTCATCGTTGAATACCTCGGCCACTGCTACCTGAATACCCGCCAAGCTAAAGCCATGCACACGCTCCCGGCACCCCCTTCATACCATGGCCTCCCTGCCTCTGCCAACGAACTCATTAACATTACCGTCATGGAAGCTGGCATCATCTTCCACTCTCTTATTATTGGCCTTACGCTCGTCGTTACCGGCGACTCGGCTTTTATGACCCTCTTCATTGTCATCATCTTCCACCAAATGTTCGAAGGCATTGCCCTCGGCAGTCGCATTGCCACCCTCGGCACCGACAGGCTGTCGGCTCTCAGCTCCCTCGGCCACCACCACGGCAGCCCCAGTTCACATTTACATCCGCATACCCCCACCCAACCACCTCCGCAATCGCCCATGGTCACCACCTCGACAACAAAAACAACAACAACAACAACGACCTTCACTCTCCCCTACCCTGTCCCCCCACCGGTGCCCCTCCGCATCAAGCTCCTTATGGCTTCCCTCTTCGCCTTGATCACGCCTATCGGCATGGCCATTGGCATCGGCGTCCTGGACCACTTCAATGGCAACTCACCTGGCACTATCATCGCTATCGGCGTCCTGGACGCTTTCAGCGCAGGGATTCTTATGTGGGTCGGGTTGGTCGAGATGTGGGCGGCGGATTGGATGCATGGGGAGCACGCGGGGGCCGGGGCTACCAAGGCAGGGTTGGGCCTGGTGGGGCTGGTGGCGGGGATGATTGCCATGAGTGTGTTGGGAAAGTGGGCCTAAGGGTAAGGGGGGAAATAAATAACGGGGGGAGCACCGGAGGAAGGTGGAATTGGAGCTGGCGAAAAGGCAGGCTAGGCTGAGGATAAGAGCAACACATAAACAGACACGGCTGGATGCGGGATACTCCAAAAGAGAGTAAAGGGATCGGGGACGTCTAGGCGTAATTCAAATTTGGTGTCACCATGAGAAGGGTAGCTAGAGCTCACTATATAACCACGATAATGGAATGTACATAGACTTACATGGACTCAGAAGATGTGCGCCAAGGACGGACAATACAAAGTGAACTGCATCGGAATTGTGGCTTATTTCCCAAACTAACTTGGAACTCCATAAGATAAAAGCATACCTCTTTTGGCCCCATAATTATTCATGATGCCCCAAAGAAAGTCAACCAACCACAGAGACCCCCCCCCCCACACACACACACAAAGAGCTTTGACAGACCCACACTCAGACATCCTCAACATATCAACCCTGCATCGTGTCCCTCCTAAGCATATATAATTTCAATTCTAGGTGAAAGCATATCTTTCATGTCTAAAATCTCATGAACCATGACACCAAAGGCGTACGAACCGTTGTCACTGTCGTGGCATCCAAGTAACAGAGACATAAGGTCATTGTTCAGATTGAATCAGCATTTGCCAAAATCGCCACCTTGTCCTATCAGCCTCTGTTAGTCGCAGGAGTCGATCGGAAAGATCTTGGGAGTGAAATGATAGCGAATACCACCACCATAGTACTGAAATGGGATGAACAAGAACTTGTCACTCATATATGCGACGGTTGGACCCAGCGTCCGACTAACATCCACTACGATTCAACCTTGAATATTGGTAGACTTCAACATTTTATCAATGTCCTCGATGTCGAGGACACGACCACTCGATCCAAGCGTGTCGGGAAGATCACATAAAGGTTGACAGATCTTGGTCTTGGCCTCCTGGTACTATTCCTAAGAGATGTGCTATATAAATAGTCAGTCAGCAATATGCCCGTCAACAATTCCCAGAACTAAAACTTACGGCCAACAGCACCTTCTCACAAGTAAGCGTTTCGAGGCTGTTTTTGACTTGACGTAAGCTCCAATCCATTGTTTTATTCGGGAATTTTTCTAATGATGTGACTCCACGGGTGTATATGACTTCCGCAGAAGCTTCACCATAGCATTCCAAAAGCTCGTGTACCATTTTCATATCCTCGACCTGGTCGGCCAAAAAATTGCGGTAGTTTCTGAGTCTGTCGAACTTAGTATCAGAAACTGTAGATATGCCATACTCTTGATCACTCTCCACCCAGACGAGCTTCTATGTCGCATTCTCAAAGGATTCTGAAATGCATTTGATATCCTCAGCGAGCGCGCGCATCAAATCTTTTCAGTAATCTATGGACGGATATTGGACGTTAATGGCCTCTTCGGAAGAGTCTATATTGGAAAAATCCTGAGCATTCAAGACAAAGGAAACTATCCCAATCTCAGCAATGACACATTATGCAATCACCTAGCCCCAGAAAGGGGTAAGGCCAGGAATCTGGACTAATGCCTAGAAACCCAAAGTTCCAGAACTGCGTGTTGAGGCAGGGCCGATTGATGTCCTAGTGGCAGGAATGGCCGCAAAGCCTCTCTAATTCAACGGCAGGTCCATATCTTTATTGTGATATCGGTCATCTAGCAAACACATAGCATTGTAGAAGTGTTTTGGATAGCGTTTTTTGACACTATCCGGAATGCTCCTCCACTAACGAACATGCTCTAGATGCATATCCCGGGTCCTTTTCTTCGATCACTGGCGGTCTTCCTTACATTTCCGAGGCAATGAGCCCATGGCGTTCGGTCCTAGCTGACGCGTCTGCAGTTTTGGTCATTTGGTACTTGTTGTAAGTGTCGGGATTCTTCCGGACGGGTATGATCATTACATAGAGATATAAGAGGTCGTGACTGGGAGACACTATTAATACTTCATTCAGCTTATAACACCCAATTTCAGAATACTTACATCTCAAGGATGGCAATTAGCTTGTGAGCTAACATACAGGACTTCGAATCCGGTGTACCTCATGGAACTAATACCACCATGGAATAGAAAAATTTCTTGTCAAAGTTGGCCTCAATTAAACAAGATACAGTCTCGTCGTCAAATTCCAAATATGGAAGCTCATCGCCGCAATACTTGGGCTCTTCTTGCCATTGCCATACAAAGAACGCATTGAAACCCCCCAAATGAAATCTGCGGGTTCGCCGCCTTGCATAATCTTAATGAAGTCGTTTATTACGCCATGTGCTTGTATCACCAAGTCCATTGATATCCGAGGGAGGGTGCGATTGGTTTAAATAGTTTCTCTAATTAAAATGATAAATAAACTCAACTTTCGATAAAAGAAGAAGTGACGATAAAGTAAAACGATTAAGTTCAGCTCAGATGGGGCTAAGATAGACTAACTTCTGCATGTAGTGGAGGGAAAATATCTAGAGATGTTATAACGAGGCCAACCGATCACTTGATTGGTGTTTAGCCTCACTTACATATTCTAACTCGGTAACTGGAAACTGCTCAAAGAGTGAATTGCCCACTCAGACAAGACCTTCCTCAATGTGGCAATTTCCACTGTATGTATACGTTATTATGTAATAATGAGTGATACGGGTGGTGTGGGAATTTGCTGTGACCTTGGGCGCCGCCGATGCATTGTGAATCCGTCGTTACAGCAATCTGAACTGAATTTCGCCGCTTCTTGAAATATAGCCAATCGGAGGTAATTCTCATGCTTATGACGGTAATTGTTTAAATGTCTGTTTGACACTGCTCAGACATCCAGATGTAAAAAAGTTTTTACAAGATCAAAAATTACATGTTTGCCTCCAGTCCAAGACTTGGCATCACAACTCGATATCATAATAATCGTTTACTGTCACCGCTTCTACCACCGTAGTCGCCGCTTCCGTCATGTTTCCACGTATCCACCCATATTCAAATCTCCATCCCGCAGCTGCCCCAGCCACTTTGCCATCTCTCCGCAACGCCACCAATCCCACCTGGGTCTCTGGCGCCTTCCTGAGTACCCGTCTCACGGCATCCTCCGCAGCAGCCTGCGGTTCCATGCCTTTTCGCATGTTTTCAACCACTTGGTAGCAAGGTAGAAACCTCATCAGCACGTCTCCATCACCCGTAGCCCCGCAAGCTCCAACATCCCCGTCGACATATGAGCCGGATCCCGGAATCGGTCCGTCTCCTACTCGCCCAGGAATCTTGTGGCAAGCACCATTGGTTGAAGTGGCTGAGGCCATGGTGCCGTCTGTTCCTAACGCAAGAACCGATACAGTATCGTGAGAGGGCTGGTTCCGCCGAGGTGCGTGCTGAACAGACGTGAAAATGGGAGTATAGGGGCCGCAGTTGGCCCCTGGGTCTGGGGAGACGCCTTGCCAAAAGTTGGGCTGGCATTGGTTGGCCTTCCATTCGCGGCAAAGTCTCCTGGATTCATCAGTAGCCGTTTCCTCCTTGGTAAAGCCCATCTGGACGGCAAAGTCTGCAGCGCTTTCGCCCACCAACAGGCTATGCTGGGTCCGGTCTAACACCATCCGCGCCACCCCCACGGCATTTCGGATCCCCTTCAAGCCAGCAATAGCACCCACATTCATCGTGGTTCCATCCATAATCATTGCATCCAATGTTGTTTCGCAGTCTTCGTCGGGCGATCCGCCATATCCCACCGTCCCGTCGCATTGCGCCGTCTGACATGCGACAGCCCCAGCCTCTACAGCATCGAGCGGAGTGGAATAGCGAAGAGTGGCAAAAGCAGTGTTGGTTGTATTTAAGAAAGGCCCTGCCCATGTATTGATCACAACGGGAAGGTAATTCCTAGATGAAGCCGAGGTGGGAGCAATGAGTTTCAACACGGCCAACAGGACTGCAACTGCTGTGGTCGTCTTCATGATTGCTGTGATTCACAGGTTTCTTGTCAGTCCACTCTTAAAGATTCCTGCGAGAAAAATAGTAAAATCTGATTTTAGATAAATGATGGGATGTGGTCTTCATTCTTGGGGCAAAACCATGTTACATTATCTTCCATTGAATGTAATGCATGCAACAACCCTAACCCTACACACCATATGGCATTCCTCACAAGGCCTCCACTACTTGCTTTGCAAATATACAAAGACAAACTACAGATGCCCATCCAAGGAAGAAACAAAAGAAAGTATGTATCCAAGGATCTTAATCTATGTGTGCCATAGTGTCATACTGAGTCGAGCCATTATCCGCGCCAATCTTGCTGCATTCCCATTTCTGCTCCTATGTCTAGTTGTCTCCCAACAAGAGCCGCTTGGAGATGGCACGAAAAATGGAGGTTAATTGAGGTTAATTTTGCGCCCGGACTCATGTCATCGTTCTCCAACCCAATTGCAACTTCCAGAAATGTTACTTACATAAATACAAATAAATCTATGTAACATGTCTTGTCCTATAAATGCCACATAATCCCTACCCGGCCAAATTTTCTCTTCCAGCCGCGCCTATCACATCGCTCGGTGATCCTTCGAAACCGCAGAACTCGATAAACGCTCACAGCGGATGACCTGACGTTGGATCAAGTTGACAGGGAAAGGGGAATCCCAAAATCTGGGGTAACCCAAGGATAATGCGGGGAAGCCTGCCATCAACAAACGACGCGAAGCTTACACAAGCCATGGCGATGATGACACGACAGGAAAGGACGTAGAAGAGAACTGGGTTATATAAAGCAAATCGAGTCACCGCGAAGCATCAATAGCCGAGTGACTTTGTGGAATCACATTCATTTTGGAACTTCTATTGTGAAGATTACAAAGAAAAAAAAACATACCAAGCAAAAAGAGTTTCACAATGGGCATCCATTTCCCAAAAATTAGTAAGCGGATATAACCCACACCCGACAAACCCTAACCAACTAACAACTGGGGACATCCCATTCCAGCCAACACTTATTTTGTTGCCATCATTGCCACCGTTGGTGGCATGCTGTTTGGCTTCGACATCTCGTCCATGTCCGCAATTGTCATCACCTCACAATACATTGACTACTTCCACAACCCGCACGGCGCCACCCAGGGCGCCATTGGAAGTGCCCTGGCCGCCGGCTCTGTTGTCGGCAGCCTAATGGCCGGCCCCATATCTGACCGGTGGGGACGGCGGGATTCCATCTTCTTTGCGTGCTTCTGGTGGCTCGTAGGGACCGCTGTGCAGGTGGGGACCAACGGGATCGCCTCGTTGATTGTCGGGCGCATTCTCAACGGTATCTGCGTGGGCATCACATCGTCGCAAGTGCCCGTGTACCTTGCTGAGATTTCTAAGCGCGAACGCCGTGGCCGCATCATTGTGATCCAGCAGCTGGCCATTGAATGGGGTATCTTCTTCATGTACTTCATCGGCTATGGCTGCAGCCACATTGCGGGGACGGCCTCCTTCCGAACGGCCTGGGGCACCCAGTTTATCCCATGCGTTCTGCTCATGGTGGGCCTTCCGTTCCTGCCGCGGAGTCCTCGGTGGTTGGCCAAGGTTGGCCGGGATCGCGAGGCGGTGCAGACATTGGCGGATATACAGGCTAATGGGGACGTGCAAGATGCCCGGGTGGTGGCAGAGTGGGAGGAGATTTCCACGGTATTGCAGGCGGAAAAAGAGGCAGACAGGGGCTGGAAAGGCTTCATCAAGGGCGGAATGTGGAGGAGGACAGTAGCGGGAATGACTGTGCAAGCATTCCAGCAGCTCTCGGGGGCAAACGCGATTATCTATTACATCAGTGAGTAGAATGATAGAAGTTATCTAATGGTCGTATCCACTAACAACATCTAGCTTACGTTTTCCAGATGGCCGGTCTCGAGAAGAATGTAAACCTCCTGGCCTCTGGAGTACAATACGCTCTGTTCATCATGTAAGTATATTTTCTGATTGTGCACTCAGCCATAGCTCCTTGTCGCTGACATCTCCAAGCTTTACGGGAGTCATGTTCTTTTTCATCGACAAGACTGGCCGCCGGCCGCTACTCATTTACGGCGCCCTCGGAATGGCCGTGTGTCACTTTGTCGTCGCTGCAATGCTCGGCGCTTACGGCACATATGTCCCCGGTGGTGTCAATGGCAACTCCAATGTCCTCCTCACAGTGTCCGGAGCCCCTTCACACACTGTAATTGCATTTAGCTATTTGCTGATCATTGTTTATGCCTTAACACTGGCTCCTGTGGCGTGGGTGTATGCGGCAGAGGTCTGGTCTCTTGGCACTAGAGCAACCGGCATGGCGTTGGCGGCAGTGGCCAATTGGCTGTTCAACTTTGCGTTGGGAATGTTCACGCCACCAGCTTTTAGGAATATTACGTACAAGACGTTCATCATATTTGGGGTTCTGTGCGTGCTGGCGGCGATTGTTGCGTTTGTGAGCTATCCGGAGACTTGTGGCAAGACATTAGAAGAGATTGAGGAGCTTTTTGTCGATGGGGCTCCTAAGCCATGGCAGACCAAGGCTGGAGACAGCCGCTTGGAAAGAGAGATTCAGCAGGTCAAGCAGCGGCAGGAGAAAGGTATTAACTTGGAGAAAGGAGGCAAGGGGCAGATTGTGGAGTTGGAAAAAGCCGAAAGCGCTTGAGTCCGGAAGAGTAGTGGGTGGATTTGTAACATGCAGTCATATTATCTACTTAATTTCCATCACGCCATAACCTTGTGCTGATTTCTTAAATGACTCTGCGAGCAGCCTCGAGCGCTTCTGGTGACGGTAGGCTGTCAGGCCCAAAGGACAATGGCAGCAGCTAGCGACAGTTAATATCTCATGCACACAGGTCTGAACTAAGACCATAAAGACTAGAAAGAAACAAATAGCTTACCTGTTCTAACCTTAAAATACTAAACTTCTCATCCTTATCAAACATGATGATGGGCGTCTTCAGATCGGAAAATTCTCGAATCGCCTGCCTACACATTCCGCACGGCGAAGTCGGCGGCGAAACATCCGTCGCCACTGCCACCGCCCGGAACCTCCTCTCGCCAAAGCTGGTCACCGCCGCGCAAATCGCACTCCGCTCAGCACACGTCGTTACCGGGTACGAGACATTCTCGACGTTGCCACCCTTGATGATTTGGCCCGAGGGGTCAGTCAGTAGGGCGGCACCGACGCGGAACTTGGAGTAAGGGCAATAGGCGGTTTCTTTGGCAGCGACGGCAGAGGTGCGCAGGGAGGTAAACTCGGATAAAGTAAGATTGTAGGAGGAAAGAATTTCAGGGGTAGGTTCTGAGTAAATGGGGACGGCCATGTTGAGGCTGGGCTTTGATGACAAAGAAGATGAGATGCAAGAACAAAAAGGCAAAAGAAAGTCAACAATGAAAGATGAACAAAGTCAACGATCGGATAGGAAACGATAGAACCAAAAAATGTGGGGAAAATCACATAGAAGTAAAGGATTACAGTAGATTGGGAATGGCTTCGAGGTTTTATACTTTGCTGCGTTTCTAAACTATGTAACTTGCTTGAGGTCGCGATAACGTTGAGATTTGTACCAGTTAAGGCTCCTCTTGTGTCGGGGTCTGTTGGTTTTATGGCGGGGCAAATCTGGCGTAGCCCCCTTAGTGACAGTGACCCTAGAAGACCCTAACTCTAACGCAAGGATACTTATCTTAACAACAAACCCACAAAATCAGCATGTATCTTGACCTCAAAAGTCTCAGAATTACAACACTGATTTTTGAGAGGATGATGGAAAACAAGGGCTAAGATAACATAACGGCCATGCGTAAATGGGGTGGTGGCGCAGTTGGGAGCGCGTTAGACTGAAGCCATCGAAACTTCAGACGTCATTCATCGGAGATGTTATCTAAAGGTCACCGGTTCAATCCCGGTTCACCCCATGCTGTTCTTTTTTTTTTCCTTTGCTGTCACTACGTATCTATCCAAAATGTACATAATCCTTTCTACTTGACAGTTTTTACCTTAGACCGCCAATTTATTGCATTTGTAGCACTCTAAATCACTACAAGATCATTTAGCATTTTGACCAATCGTAGGTGACCTTGATTTTTCAACTCCAACGTTATGCATCCAAGTATCGCGTTTTAACCGCATATTTTACTAATAATTTCTGTTGCGCACGGGCCAGCTTCCATTTTCTTAAAGATAGACAATCCCTGTCCACGGCCGCCTGGCCGCCTGACATGTCTCGGCACGATCCCTTGACATTTCAACGACATGTCTATAATCTATTTTTTGTTTAGAGAGAAAGTAGGTTGATTGAATGGACTATGATAATCTTAGTTGACATATAACTCCATATAATTGACGCCATGCATGCCTGGGCGGGGAATACATATGGATATCTTGGCACCTGCCGGAAATATTAAGTCTTGCTAGTTTAGGTTAGTATCCTATTCAATGCTTATGCTATGCACTCTAAATCCAGGCTTAGGGATATAGGGAAGATTACAGGGCGGGCACTATCACGGTTGTCAGTGGTCTCTTCTTCTGTAGCGTCATTGCAAATTTTTCACGGTTTAAATGGCAGCGCAACGGATGATGGCATGAAATCTCCGCAAGCTGAAACGTCTTTATCTATAGCTGACAATCCCTCCCTCATATCCCCCATCATCTCCATATCGTCCCAAACCTCTTAAATTAAGACCTTAGGCCTGCTCCATTGTTTCATCTCATCGCCTTAAGTCGCCTGAGGTCCAACTGTTCTCCGTGGTGCTCGTCGACTGAAAGGTCCCCATCTAGAAAGTCGACCATCGACTAGCTGTTCGAGGGTATCTGTATTCCGTCGGTAATGGCAATTGGAACTGGAGATTCCAAGTGGCTAGATGGTTTAGCATACGGCGGAAAGTTTTCAGCAGGTTTTTTTGATTGCTTCTTTCTCTCTCGACAAGTAAATTCCTATCTATTGATCTCCTACTATACCTACCATAGCGTAGCTAACATTCAATGAGCCAGAGTCCTGTTCAATAATAGGTAGCATTCACTAGTTGCTACACAATGAATTTGGTTAATGTCTACTGCGTTTTCGAGCCTTCAGTCGAATTTCTAGGTGTATTCGTGTCAGTAGTTATGAGAGATATCTGGAAGACCTTATAAATACAGCCATGAAGACTCCTGTCACATTATTTGGAGAAATGTAACACATGTTTGATAATGGTTGATGATGAATTACCATGATATAATCCATTCTTCCGAGCGTCAACAATTAGGGTTAATATTGTCAACTTGCAAGCTCACTATTAACCCTTGTACCCCGCTATTAACACCATAATTTCTGAATATATCATGGTTTCTGAGATACAGAAACCTTTCTACAAACCACGGACATCTGAAAGTGTAAGCTGACTCTTTGTTGTTTCTATTTAGAATAACTGTATTCAAGTTCACACAAAGGCAGTAGTTGCGTGCCTCATGATGCTATTCCATTTGGCCCTTGTCACGTCAAGTTAGGGTTATGAAAACTGCATGGCCCTGACCCACATTTCGCCTTATCCTAGGATTCTTGTCAGTGAACTCACTCTAAATTCATCAAAGATTCATAAAGTCATAAGATCAGACACATTAACTTGCTCACTACCAGATTACTATTTTACCATCTTTTCATTGATTCAACATTTTATACATTGAAGGGAACTACCATCGTCTTGTCCAACAATATTTGTTGCACAAATATATATCTTATTATGCTGCCAATTCTTGCCACTAGCCGGCGCCAAACAACGCGAGCATGCGCGCGTTCCATATCTACCACAAACATCCCGTTGATACTAGTCTTGCCACTCTTTACATGCGTTCATTCTTCAGCTATAAAAAATCCACGAGTCTCTCTGGCTCTCGCCTCACCACTCCCTTTGGTCCGAAGCATTCACACATCTCTGCTTCGAGCCTCCGATAAGTCCGACAAAGCATCACAAACGATAACGCACTACGAAATCTTCCCCGACACACTCCCTGCCGGTCTACCACCCAAGGGGCCTTTTGCCATCGATGTCAAGGCGCTTAGAAGGGAGTTTTTGAAACTTCAGGCTCAAGCACATCCGGATCTGCACCCGGCCAAGAACAAGGCGCGGGCCCAGAGGGCGTCTGCTTTGATCAACGAGGCCTTCAAGACCTTATCAAACCCGTTGCTGCGGGCTCAATATCTTCTTGGGATACGGGGAATCAATCCAGCCGAGGATGAGCGGGCGAGGGTGGATGACCCCATGTTGTTGATGACGGTTATGGAGGTGCACGAGGCCATTCAAGAAGCGGGCAAGGAAGAAGAGTTGGAGAGAGTCAACTCGGAAAATGAGGAGCGGATCAGGCAAAGCGAGGAGGTATTGGAACAGGCTTTTAATGAGGATGATGTTGAGGCTGCGCTGAGGGAATGTGTGCGGCTGAGGTATTGGGTGAATATTCGGGATAGTATTCAGAACTGGGAACCGGGGAAAGTTGTGAGTTTCCAACATTAGGTCAACATGTAGTGTACTATAGTAATATGGAAAGATGGTGTATGATATGTGTGAATATTACAAAAGCTACTTAATTTTCTATTTATATTGCTTTATTGTTGGAATTTTGATGCTTTTCTTTAGTCTACATACAGTGATGTCAAGGCTTTAACACAAAAAGTGGGGTATACGTCATTGACCCCTGTTATCGATAAGCGCCGCCTAGCCACCTCTATTGGCATAGTGTCGATAAACTCATCAAGCTAGCCATCACCCATCCTATAATTATTATAGAATTTGCAAAACAAACATACACTTAAATTTGGCTGGGAAAATGGCATCCTCTACATCTGCAGCGGAAATTACAGCCCGATTCGAGAACTGCCTCAACGAACTCGAGCAGCAACCTGGCAACGACCGCAACGAATCCTACAACAAGCTTCTCATTGAGCTCATCAACGAGACGAACTTTCCCAATGACATTGCAGCGAGCCTCTTCAAGTCTATCGCCTCCTCTGGTCTGAAGGTATCCGGCTTCAACAGCATTGCCATTTGCCGCTCAGTATTTAGCACCTTCAATGCTGCCCTGGCACTGCCGAAGTGGGATAGCTCGGTGAAGGTGGAAGTGGCCAAGCATGTCATTGACATGGTTCCGACTGAGTATGCTAGCAACCAGTTCCTGGACAATATGATTATGATTCACGGTATCGTTGGCTCCGCCTACGAGGAACAAGGGCAATGGCTGGATGCCGTGC
Organism: Ambrosiella xylebori; assembly: GCA_002778035.1. Taxonomy (NCBI): domain Eukaryota; kingdom Fungi; phylum Ascomycota; class Sordariomycetes; order Microascales; family Ceratocystidaceae; genus Ambrosiella; species Ambrosiella xylebori. The sequence continues at coordinate 1,288,828 of PCDO01000007.1, forward strand.
AAGTCCTGACCAAGATGCCGTCAGGCTACCAGACGGCGATGAGTCCAGTTGACATTGCCAAAGTGTGGATCCGCGTGGCCAAGTGCTATCTGAAGGCCGGTGATCCTAGCCAGGCCGATATATACCTGGGCAAGTTTATGCACATTATGCACAACTTTGACGATAGCGACGTGCACCTCAGCTACACGTTGGTTTCCGCGCAAGTCAGCGACGCCAAACATCGGTTTCTGGACGCTGCGACAAAGTTCTACCGGTACTCAGTTGACCCTATTGTCAATCCTCGGGAGGGTTCCCTGATATTTTCTGAAGCAGTTTCCTGTGGTATTGTCGTTCCTGCCGGGCCTGAACGGACTAGCTTACTGAGCACCTTCATTCAAGACCCACGGGCCCCTGCACTACCAGAATACGGATTCCTCGAAAAGGTCTACCGCCAGCACTATATCGAGGCTGCGGATGCCCAACTATACGCTACCAGATTACCTCCTCACCGCCTTCAGGTCACGGATGATGGTAGCACGGCTTTCCAACACGCCATCCTTGAGCATAACCTGCTCTCGCTGTCCAAAGTGTATGCGAACATAAGCATTGACAATCTTGCAGGACTTTTGGGGCTGGAGGCTGATGCGGCGGAGAGAATGACATGCCGTATGATTGAGCAGCAAAGATTGCTGGGCGCTGTTGATCAGATTGAAGGGTTCGTGACGTTTGAGAAGGAAGAGGCGGTCAGGGGTGACAAGGAGGGAGAGGAGAGCGGGACGTCGTACAAGGACAAGGGGAGAGCGACGGTGAAAGGGAGTAAGGTGTTGGAGCAGTGGGAGGCGAACATAGTCAGAGTGGCCAGACATGCGGAGGCGATTGCAGCGGGGCTGGAAAGAGACTTCCCGGTGAGTATCATGGCATAAGGTAGTTTGTTGGATGTGTTTACTAATGCTTGTTCCAGGAATGGACTGCGAGATCCAATATTGCAGCTTAAGGGCCGAGACGAGTTTATACGAGAATTTGCATTTCTTGGAGTCTGGCGTTGCTTTTTACTTGTAAGATACTGTACCACCCTACACACTGGCAAAACACAGCTGTATGATAACGATGATCACAGAGTATTGCTTTTTATGCTTCTTTTTTCTAAAGACTTCAAGTTCGTAAACGGCATCATGTAAATTTCGATTTCGTAAAATGAAAGTCTATATGCATTGAATTCCTGCGTTCCATCCATCTGTCCATTCCCTCCCCGGCCGTGTGAAAAAGAAACCAAAACTCGAACTCCACCCAATGCGAACCTAATTGAAAGAAGCAAAGAAAAAACGAAAGATTTTGTTGCAGTCGCCAACCAAAAACAAAAAGAAAAGAAAGAAAGCCATAACTTGTCCGTCAACGCCTCTCCGAAACAAAACTGGAAACAAACCCGCATAGTAAAAGGAACCCCCAAACTCCACTGCATCCAAAACTGACCTGGATCATGACGTCATCCCGGTGACAACCGGAACTACTCTGTTGCTGTGATAATAGCTGCTGATGGTACATGTACAAGGAAAAAAAAACCAAAAAGAAAATCAAATCCATACTTCCTGTTCATTTAACGTCCTTCTTCGCCACCATCACATACCCCGACTCCGTCGTCCCAATCACCTTCTTTCCCCGCACCTCATCCCCGGCAACCTTCATATCCCAACTTCGGTGTACCCCCCGCTTTAACCGCTCGGATTTCCGCGGTGGCGGCGGCACACCGGCATTGTGTACCTTGTTAGGATTCTGACTGCTGCTCATGCTGCGTGTGTGCCGGCGGCCGGGCCGCTCCTCGATCACCTGGACAATACTGCCGTTGCTGTTGCCATTACCACTGCCGCTACTACTGCGCAGCGCCAGTGATGGCGTAGGGTGGGCGGGCATCTCTTTGGGGGATGTTGCTAGGAAGTACACGGGGCTTACAGATCCCCTGGACTCGTCGATCTCCGGCTCGTGGGACGATGACAATGACCTTGCACTCTGCGCACCCCGTATAAATCGTGGCGCTGCCTCAACATCCTCCTGGATCGCCGGGGACACCAATGGGCTCGTCGTCGCACTTGTGCTATGGCTAACAATCACACTATCCCCCAAATGCATCGCCCGGTGATGCCCCGAAGTCTTGATTAGGCTCGGATGGGCGCTCGGCAACTCATGGGGCTTCCGGGTGTTGATGTCGTTGGCGGCAACAAGGGGGGCGGCAGCGCGCAGGGGGCGCGTGGGGGAGGTTGAGAGTGATTTAGCGCGGCGGTATTCGTCGTGGTGGCCGTGGGAGCCGCGGAGGAGGAGGAGGATCATTTCGTCAGCGATGAAGCCGCCCATCCAATCGTAGCCGTCTTCGGAGAGGTGGAGGCCGTCGTCCCAGTAGTGGTCGCGGGCGGCGGTGGAGAGGCTGTGGTAGGGGATTTTGCAGTGGAGTTCGAAGGGGTGGCTAAGAAGGGAAAAAGGTAGGAGTGGTTAGCGGGAGTGGGGATCCGAGTAATAGGGCCCGGGGCGAGATTGGAGGCTTACAAGTTGGGATGGCAGTAAGACATTATGAGACGGTTGACCTCGTTGCGAGCACAGTTTATGCGGTCGGTCATGTGTGCCGATTCGGGGATTGTAAGAGCGAGGACATTCTGGCCTCTTGACAATGCAAAATGCCATATTTTCTTGAGGGCGTCGAATATTTGCCTTGGTGATGTGTAATTGAGGAGATCGCTATGGCAGTGTTAGTTAGCACGGTAAGTCTACAGTCAGTCTGGTGTGCACTTACTTGGTACCACCCAGGACAACGGTCCAATCATATTCAGTCCGTGTCCCTATTATAAACCGTTAACATACTTTAAATTCTACTAGTTTGTCCAGAGTTATGTGCAGTGTGGTATGGTAAATGGTGGTCACTTTTCTGTCGAATTCCGGTGTTTGTTGGTCTAGACTCGACGATTCAAGGGTCCAAGCACAGGGTCTCATTCTTGTCGACGGAATGGACGGATCAGCCAAATGATCGCCAGCACGGACAATCATGCATTTTCTGTGCCTCTAGTGCCATGCTTTTTGAGATCATGAGGACAAGGTCTAGACCTTTTGGATGAGCAGTCGTGGGGGAGAGGAAAGCCCGGAGATATAGTATAGCCGAGGTTTTCCCGGATTTCTTCGAAGTTGTTGAACCGTAGATCTCCCCCCCCCCCCCCCAAAAAAAAGGAAAAAGAAAAGCAAAAGTAAAAGCCACCAAGTATACCACAGCACAATAGAAAGTCCCCCCATCTTCTATAAACTTACATCTATGAGCCAACCGGTTCAAAAATTCCCCATGCACAACCTGATCTTCGTCCACCGCATCCACGTGAACATGTACATCAAGCCGCGGGAACTGATCACTCAGCATCAGATACAAGTTGCCAGCGTACGGATGCTGGTCTTGCCCGTGGAGGCAGGTGCCCGAGGATAGCCGGTCGCCAAGGCAGAGGACGCGGAGGGAGCGGTGGAGGAAGCAGGTGCCGGTGGAGTCGGAGACGACATGGGCGAGGCCGGCGTCGGGGAGACGCATGAACATTGTGGGGGTTAGAGAGCTGGATCAGATATAGTATCTAGTATAAAAAAAAGAGTCGAAGATGTGAAAGCTGAGCGAATAATTCCGTAAATCCCGATCCCGATAAATATCTTGGGACCTTTTTAGAAAGGATCTAAAATAGTGAGGTGAAAAATTAGGCCAAGCAGCCAATAAATAGATTCGAGAGACAGTAACACAGTCTTAAAGAGTGGAAGTCGTCGGAAAACGATAAAATCGGATAGTTGGGATTCCACGTTAAAGCAATCCCCCTCGCAAAAAACGGGTTAATCCAAACACAAGGGTGGACCAACAGGCCGGGATTTCACTTAGATTGAAGGTCCTGCAAACTGAGCCAACAAGAGAGTATTCGTTGATATCGACCTATATCTGAGACGGATAGATGTTTATGGTTAAAATATAGGTTGTAGATTCCTCTACAGTTTAGACTCTTGGTGGGGGCCGAACAATAGACAAAGCCCTTGGGTTTTGCAGAATGAAGTTGAAGTCCCTGGGACTTGGGATGATGCGTGATATATGGTAATATGTGTTTGTGTATAAAAGTCTCAACAGGTTTTGTAGGCGCCGATGATGTCGTAGATTGATTCAAAGTGAGAGAGATCGGGGGCCAAAGCGGTTCTATCAACGATCTCTCTCAAGAAAATCACGATGCCAGTAGTTGTGGTGAAGCTGCAGGAGGCCGACGTGGCTCTTCGGTTCCAAAGGTGTATGCTGAATCTTTTCTCTTTCTCTTACACACTCTCTTTCTATGTTTCTCTCTTTTCACCTAGTGTGTGCGTGTGCTTGTAATTTAACAAGTTGTCATCGATTCAGTGCCAGTATTTTCCAAGTCGAAAAAACAATCCCAAATTTGTATAAGTCGTCAAAAGTAGTCGTTGATCCAAATCTCTCAGATATCCCACTCACTCAAACCAGTAACCCAGAAATACTTAAGTATAAGATTATATAACAAACAAAAGAAGTTGTAATAAACTATTCCCAATAACAAGAAGAAAGTAAAACAAAAGATTCAAATTCAAGATCCCAGATGCGAAGATCAAAGAAAAGAGGAAAACATAAAGGAATATATCGACTAACAAAAAAAGATCTGGGCCTAGCCTAAAAAAAACAAGGCCAAGATTCTCAAAAACTTGGGATTTTCTTTTTTATTTGCTAATCATGACAAAATCCGGATGGATTGAAGAAGACTGGGCTGGACCGAGACTTTGGTGTCAGGGACTATGGAACTACGGAAACTATGGCTTTAGCTTTCGGGGATGCAAACAAACAGGTAGCAGGGAATTTGATTGATTTTATTGACCACATGTTTTGTTTTTATTTATATTTTATTTCACTTTTTTTTTTTACTTTTTTAGGGAAATATGTGTAGAGATGCGTCAAGGTGGCTTGTTCGTTGGAGTGATTTTTGTTTCGTCATTTATTTGATACCAATGGCCAACAAACCAATAAGCCCATTATCGTAGCTTTTTTTCTCACTTTACCCCTCAAAACGAGAACCTCTCAGAATCAACCCTCTTCTCACCATTTGCCAATCGCAACAACTGGAAGAGATCCTCTTGACTTAGGAGAGAAGAACGAAGGTTGGAGGGTTAAAGAGCGGGGGGCTAGACTCATGGCTAGAACTAACGGCAAGAGAACCGTGTATAACACGAGACAAGACGAGAAACTAGCATCTTGTGATACGCTCTTGTGATACGCCTCCTCAGCTCCCGCTCACCGTCTACTTGCTTGATATTGACCTTTCGGAATATAGCGATGGGTGAACAAACAAGACACATATGAATATGTAGGCTAAAGCCCACTTGCTACCTTGCAGTGGTGGACAAGGGAGTGGGGGGCATGAACAAAGTCATCGGACGAGAGTAGCGATACGTAATGAAGGAGAATCAAGATTTGATTTATGTGCATCTTTGCTATATGAGAAGACAACTGCTATAATTCTATTTTCTTGTTTCTTTTGTTGGCATATGTACAATGCCGAGTCTCTGGTTCGCCCTATAGCGGACGATGAATAGCAAAGGGGCATTATTTTCATCAGAGTATTGTTATAGTCTGCGCGAGTTTCTGTAGCTCATCTAGCACAAACCTGTGCGTAGGAAGCGAATCATGGGATCTGCGCATTTGCAATCCAGATCTCATGGAGAATACATTACGACAACAAAAAAATAATAATAAATAATAAATAAATAAAAAGAGGCAGAAACTGGGGATTTCTATTCTATTGGCAGAGTTCTAGGCTAGTAGAGCTGAGGCAGGATGGAATGGCAGGGGTGGCCTTGGGTTTGGATTTAGGTCAAAGTTTTACAAAGATGCGCCGGTATAAAGGCCATGAGGATAAGCTAAATATTTACTCCCTCATGATAGTATTCAAGAGTCGAGTGATGTTGAAGTTTACTTGCCAATTATGAGAGATAGGGCCACCGCCGTATATATAGATTTATAGTCTCTTGACACATACACAGCAGCCATTGTGAGATTCGCCCACACTGTCAACTTGGTGTCACGTCAACCCGACAATAAATAGCATCTCGTGGGGGGCGTCATCAGGACGTGCGACCGAACATGTTCTAGCCTCACCTCTCAGTTTTTGGGATTTATTCTCAACTTCTATTTTTTTTTTCGCCACGCCACCCGCTATAGTTGCTTTCGGCTTACAAACAAGACAAGAAAAACCAAGACGTCAGCTATGCATTTACCAAGATCCACCAGGATGCCATTACATGGGGGAAGAGACCAGACCACGTGAGGCATCTACAGAGAGTAGAACCTTGATGCCAGTCTCTGTTCTTTTTCAAAATCAATACCACCTACAAGCTACTGAAAGACCATCATCTTACATAAAAAAAAAAAGTTATTTTCAATATTTTCTGCCCATAAAATGCTCTTTTTTCTTGTTCATGTTTATTTACCTCTACGGCGTATTGCTCGCTCGCTTGCAAGTCTTACCGTCTCCAACACCGTGTCACGCTGCCCCAGCATAACCGACCGGTCTGGACTTCAGATCCATATTTTTTTTTGGCTACACTGCATATTTTTGGGCAAATGGTGCCCAGGCAAGCTAGGGTGGGATGGGGAAACCAATCGCATATGTAAAATACCAACATAAAAGGATAACCGAAAATTTACTTCCCTATTAGAAGGCAATCCAGAACAAGTATAGAAATCTTTAAATAATGTATATTTATATAATATATATTGGCGACTTTTGTTTTTCATTATGGGAGCAGAAAAGCAAGGGATTCATCGGCCGGGAAGTTGTGCGCTGGGCGCTCTTCCCTTGGAGGCGGCCGGGCAAAAGATTAGGTGGTTGCAAGGGGGAGGGGCCTGCGAGGGGGGAAAAGTGCTTGCTTTTTGTAGGGCCCAGATAAGCCTGAGATCCGCGGGGTGAGTATGAAATATCAGAACAGAAACAAACACATACACGCAAACAAAAAAAAAAAACAAGAGAGTGCAAAAGAAAGAATAGAAGTGCCCCGCTGATGCATGCTGCATGTGTGGCGTATGTTGTCTGAGTTGACGACGGGATGAACTTCTTTCAGGAACCGGAAATATGTGTATGTTTATCTTCCCCTTTAGCAGCTAGCAAAAATGTGAAAGAACCCCATTAATTTGTGACTGAAGTCCACCTTAAACCCGCCGTTTTCGAAATATGCTAAACACTCACCTTGCAGTCATCACATTTGACTTGCTCGATCTCGAACCATCGTCATCGGAATGCCACCCCGTGACCCCGCTGTCAAAATGACAATTCGCAGTGCCCGATGCCTGAGGGCCCTTCACGTTCTAGAACATTGTATGTTTTCTCTCATGTATGCACAAATAAATAATATGGTTCATTATAGGCTTCTCCTCACCCCTGCCCTATACACTGTAAATCACAGGGTCCCATCAACCAAATATCCCCATCGTTGTAACCTACCACTATTATTTTAACAAGCGCCAAATAACCGATTGTTCAATGTTTCCACCTTTTATCTCCTTTTATCTCCACCTCCACATCATGGTATTCTCTCTTTCTTCTTCGAGACTATATATAAAAAAGCTTGCCGGAATCCCTTTCTCGTTGAACCTTCTACAAATTCTGCCACGTCAAAATTTCTCTTTTTGTCTCTTTCCATTTGGCTTGGGTCATCATCATGTTGATATCCTTCCTTTTTTTTTTTTTTTTTTTCATTGCCAGCAGTCTCGGTTCATGGCCTGGACAGTGAATTTTTCTCTTTTTCTCCTTCTTTTTTGCTCGTCTTTTTCCCTCAAAATCGAGAGTGAGTTGTTTGTGAGTGGTGAATTATGAGTTGTGACGAGGTGTGAAAAACAACGACTTGTCGGGCAAGCCAAAGAGTCTAGACCGCTGACTCTCAGGCCACATTGCCGAGTGGAGCCATATTCTTGTTTGTAGTTGTGTTAGAACCATTCATTATTTGATGCAGAAACTGTATAGTTGCAGTTTCATGTTGTGAAATCTGATATATGATCCTTGTAGAATTTTGGTTTGTACATTCAGCATTTTTGGTTTTTTACGTTTCGTGCCACAAGTTGAATAATCTCACTATTATTAGGGGTTAGTAACCCTGCATTTCTGACTGGGACGAGGGGTCAGATTGAATTCGGGATATGAATATTTATGACGGACCATCCTGCAATATCAATATTTACTCGAATGAGTATAATTCATGTCTCGAAAACATCATAAAACCTGTAGTCTTTTAGCGTCCCCGACAAGTTCCAGATACATTCAATATCTCGTTAATCTGAATGTCCGTTTCCATCAGGATTCTGTGATGGTCAAGATGTCTATTTAGTGCTCAATAATTGAAATGATGTAAATACACATAATGAAGAAGTAAATATCCACCTAAATGTCCTCTATGTCTTGTCGATTCTTACATGGCAACAAGATGTCATCACTTGCCCGGTCTAGAACATGGTCAAATCGCTGCTGCGGGCATGATCTGAGACGTTGTCGCCTGCAATAGTGAAGTAACATTGGCGGATAATCACTTGACGTACATGAATGATTCCACATCATTGTATTTATTCGGTATCGATATAATGATACCATGCAAGTCAGCGTAGGCGGTGCAAAAGTGCGGTGACTTCATCATACGGGCAGGCTTGGTGGGTATCTGGGAACGTCGGCGACAGATCGGAAGAATCAGCGTCATTGTGAGGTTGTATACAGATGAACCAATACAATAAGCAACAGTTCGCGATGGTAAAGGAATTATAGAGAGAGCGGCAAATTGTGATGGTTTGCATAAGGGAATGAATATTATTATTGTTGCTATTATTATTTATCATCGTGTTGGTACTGTAGGTGATTGGTGGAGTCATTGTTGGAACCCAAAATGTACACAAGAGGTGACAGACACGGCCTGTGTCGACTTCCACCCAATAGGGTGAATCATCCTCGGAGATATTCGGATGCCTGAGACGTCAAGGGCGGGCGGGCTGGCGAGGCTCATGATTGCTTGTTGGGCGAATGTCCCTGGCATATCCATTGCGTATTCCATCTGCAGATAGTTCAAATACCTTGACGCCGCTGGTCTACATGTTTAAGTATTCTTTCCTGTACTTGTTGACTGCAGACATTAGGCATAGCCTAGCCTACATATAGGCGTATGCCCAAAGGTAGTCATGCGGGCAAATATTCCACCATTAGCCAAGTGACGATGTCCCTTCCTTCCTCCTTTTCCATCAAAAAAAGACTCACGACTGACCGACAAATCCACTCTCCAACTCAACCCCAACCCTTTAGACCTCAGATAAGCATTGTTCTATCCTTGAGACTTGTCACGATCCATCATTCCGCTACTTCCATCGGCGGTTTCCAAAATCTTACCCCCCGGACAAAGTCCCCACAAATACTCTAAATCGCCCACCTCTTTACGACTTGACTGGTCAGAAAAAAGCAGGCAACCCTCTTACCTATGCTCCGTCGCCCGTCGGTTCCGAACAGATGAAAAAAAGAAAAGAAAATCCATATGAACTTCTGATATCAAATTAACCCAAGCACCTAATCCACCAACTTTGCCCTATCGCGGGTGGAGTAAATGCTCCATTGGCGATTTTGATCGACTTTGGGGTGAGTGATTACACATGTGCGTAGTTTGAACATGGGGTTAGGGTTATAAAATGATCAAATCAATTAACAATAGAGATAAAAAAAAAGAGAAAAGAATATAGTAATCTGTAGATTCCCACCTTTTTGATTTTCATCCCTCTTGCATATACACATACATATGTAAATGCACACACAACTGTACTGCAGAGCCGACCGGACTTACTCAAGTCATCAAAAACAACCCTTCTTTCTTCCTTTGGCAGACACCACCTGCAGGTGGGCTCCGCCCCGCAGCTCCACATCCACATGCCCCCATAATGCAGCAAGAGCAAGAGACAGGGCTGGACTGGGTCCTGCGGCTTACTTGCCTATTCGAGGCTTGACCGCGTGCAGCCATTATGCAGCCAAGAGGACTTGTGTGGGAGACTTCCAAGGGAGTGAGGTGGAAGGCGGAGAGTGTGGGGCTTGTGGGACTCTTGTAGTTGTAAGTTTGTATGCATGTAGTTGGTTGAATGGGTATATACTACGGTTGACCTTTGATAAAAATTTGGGGAGTAAGATATATAACTTGAGATGGATTAATGGGCTGTGCAATGTGGTGACGAGTGAAGCCACTGTTTGAAGTACCGTCACATTCAATTGAGAGTACGATGCGCACGGGAACTTCCACGTCGAGACTAATTAGATGTACGCATACCTACTTGGTCCAATCCAGCCTTGGTTTTGAGATTTACAGAATACCAAATAGGCATGTGAGCTCCACGATAACACTCACTCTGCCATCCAGGACGCAATCCGAAACGCCTATTCAACAGACTTCCGTCATAGACTTTCACTCCATGATTAGACATCGTACAAACTTCTGCTCATATGTACGTACTATCCTCCGCACTATCCTCCTCACATGTATAGTATGTAGTAGCTACATTCTAAGCCTTATGACCTCTTCATCAACATGACCTCATTTGTAATCTTGACCATCCATCCACACATTCATTCGAGTTAACCTGTCTGGTACATACATGCGTACATCTGCAAGACTAAAGCCTGTACATCCGCCGTCCGACGATAGCGAAGCAAGTAGAGCTTCACACAAAGATAATACGCACACGCACATACACACACACACAGAGGAAATGACTGGACTGACGCCTTGTCACAGTCGATAAATGTATCTACACTTGAGGCTAGTACAGGGAGGTGAGAACTAAATGATGCCCAATCAGTGAGGGGAATTGTCATATATTCGTTGTCCGAGAACCATGGTATTGTTTTTTCTGGGAGAGCTGAGTTTCTGGTCTGAGCTAGTCATCAATTGGAGACACGGTGGTCTTGTTCGATGCTTGATCTCGGGGAGATTAGGCAGCTTTAACGGCCTCGGCATCTCATATATACCTCGCAAGCTAATACTTGCAAGCTAGAAGTTTAGCTTACCACTCGGGCTCCTTCTCATCTATCACGGCCCGCCAATGGCATGAGCTTCTAGTATCTCCAATTCAAACGGATGGCGACGGGCATCTCATATCGTGGAGGAACTCGCTACATTGCACATAGTCAATATTCAAACGCCAAAGAGACGATTCAGACTATGTAGGTCTGATTGGAGAGACACCTCGTATTCATCAGGAGTCTGGTGAATATCAACCGGCGTTACTCGCTTATAGCTACGTTACCAACAATTCTCCCGAGACAAATCCAGTATGCTTGATTGTCAAGGGGTTACACGTAAGGGTTACACAGGGACCAGGGCCCCAAATTCTCAACTCCAAACTTCAAGAAGTTTTGATTTTGATTTTGATATTAAGTGTCCAAAGTAAAGATAACCAGTAAATACAAGCTAATGCAAGATAGAGAATGAAAAGATGAGGAGGCAGGTAGTTTTTTTTTTTTGATAATTTCTGAGCTATATTTGGAGGCGCGGTGAGTTTCTGAAGTTTGCACCATGATAATGGATTTTTCAACATTTCAACTGACAGCTGTTAAATTTTTAAAGTTGATAACTCTATAAATCTCGAAGATATTGCAATTCTGATCTGATGTATCGAATTCTTGAACTCTTCTCTCTTAATTGTTTTGTTCGTTCAAGGATGTGGAGCTATGGTATCTCTGACCCCATACCGGTAGTCAACTACCAGATATAGTAGGGTTATTAACAGCTCCAGCATTTACCAGAGTTCATCTCAATATATGAATAGCAAATTTGTGCTAACATGCTATACTTACAACATAATGGTAGCATAGTCTAGACGATCCAATCCTCTTAGTAATCTGCTCAACTCATTTTGCCTTGGCTACAATATTTTTCCTCTCTGATGGTATCATTCTTGCTGAAAACCCCTAAATATTACAAACCCTATGATACACACATACATCTCTCTCATGCACACGACACCTAAAACGATATATTTCAGGAACCAACATGTAATTCCAATGATATAATCACTAACTGATTTCATTTTGATGAATTGACACTTCTCTATTAATAAAAACTAATGTCAACAAACACCTGGAACACTGGAAACATCAGAAATTCCACCGCGCAAATACATAATGCTTCACTTTCTCATCTCAAACAGCAAAACCTGTCTGATGACCTTGACAACATCAATCACCATTATATGCAAGCCATGTTGTTAAGTTAGAGGAGAGTGTTTGTCGCAGCCTCTGGCTGGATTGCTGATCAGGTGTCGCAGTCACATACGTTCTCGCCGGATGTTGGAGGATGGCAATAGAGCCAGAAACTTAGTTACCATCGTGGTACTCTCTATTGAATGCCACATCGGATGCTGTATCGAATTCAGAGGGGTCTGTCTCATCAACATTAAGTTTCGGTTTTCCGGCGACTAAAAAGTCTCGGATCAGGTTGTAGAGGCCCTGAAGGCGAGAAACCACAAACTCTCGAAAAGCTTTGGGTTTGAAAAGGCGCATGCCAGTGATAGTTTTTTATCCCATAAGTTCCATTGAAGTTGACGGGATCTCAACTGTTGTTCGTTGAGTGTGAGCGAAGGGTTGTGTAAAACTCGATGAGCTACTCCGTCTCCCAAGAGTGGCGGTGAACTACTAGTTGAGATTCGGGGTCGACAATCGATGCGTTCTCAACTAGGTCATGTTCAAGAATAGACAAGCCCAGTGTATTGTTTCATGGCAGTCGGGGATGGTTATTGGTTCTAAACTCGCGAGCACGTGGCCCATGCCATTTCTATTATATGTTAGTATAGTATCACAATATTCATTCCACAACGAAATGGTATTACCCTTTGTGACTATCGGTATATCTTCTTCAAACTCATTGAAAGCACGGAAGAGAGCCCTAGCTCATTCTTCAACGCCATGGCATTATTCTTCAACTATCTCGTTGGGATAATATTAACAGCAAGGATTTCCTGTACCGATATTGAGATATAAAAACTAAGAAATGAACGAGATCACTACACTATTCATGGATGGAGCTAATGGAATAAAGAATGGGTTGAATGTGGTTAATAGCCAGTGATGGATGATGGTTTGTGGTGCTGTTGATGAAGTACGGCCATTCAATAATAAGATTTCTACCCGCAAACATGCATAAATAGCAATCTTCTACAATGGAGATGTGGCCAGTGAGCCTCGCATCTGTGCACTATGAAAACACCTCAATGCTCACCTAATCTGTCCCTTTCTCTGTATCCTCTGGTTCTTCCCTTAATCACTCATGCAGACCTTTGTCACTATACTCAACAATCAAGACATACAACGTTCTGTTAACCCTTGTCAGAGTAACCCTTATGAAGCCATAGTGGCAATGTCTACATGACTATTTAAGCAATCATTGTGAACCCTATCGCCTAGGAACAGGATAAGAATTAGAATAAGTATCAAAATGAAAATCATAATTAGGACGAATGGGTACGATTTTTCTCTGATGGCTTCTGGATTTTAGATGGTACACACACGGATTTTTTGTTATGTTCCTGAAAAATGTAAATTGTTCTTAAAACTACATTTCAGCCCTTGGAATGAGCCTTTCCCCAAGCCATCAAAGCACAGATACTTACAAGAAAAGAAAAACGTCACGATTTCTTTCCGAGTTTTACTACGCTTTGCGATCGCAACTGCGACAACTACCCTCACCCACATCACCTTCGAGTTTTATTGGTCGAATTATACCCCCGTGCGAAACTCAATTACTCGGTTAGCGGATTCATCCCCATTCAAATATTCCAAAAGCAACCATATCTCTGACCTAGACGTAATGGGAAACGCCTCGCTTGAGAACAACGTTAAAGAAAGTTAGTGATGATAGTGGATGGACACGATGTCCTTCCTAGTTGGCTTAATTTAGGGTTCCTTCGCTTGTCCAATGATCTCCAAGGTCAAACCCACAAACTCATTAGTTCTGAATACCAAAACCTCCATAAAATTCATCAAAAATAAGATATGGTGAAAATTACACAACTATAAATTTTGTTGGTCACAGAATTAAAACCTTGTTTACTTGACGTGATGGATTTGACATATGCACGTTTCCCCCTTGTTAAACGGCTATTTCCGCACATCCCTGTCATGTCGTGTAATACCACAGTTTAGGGTTAGATGCTATGTAGATCAACCCAAAACTTAATGGCTCTACATCTAAACAGTACCCTGACGGACATTGTATTCATGCACGTTATCGGGATCAACCAGGTCAGATAAGTAAGATTTCCTCAACCTTATATAAATACCCTAACCCTAGATCAGCAGGCACGCAGCCCTGTCAATAAGAGCGAACGGGAAACAACATTCGTTATGAGGATAAACGTTTGATTAAAGTTCTAAATGCAACCGTCTACACATGATCATTGAGAATTCAAAGATGTTGAGCCAGGGCCAAAGTAATGCAAGACAAGAACTAACTGAAGATGATGCCTACTAAAACTCACGCTTCCACTACATCTCCGCCAGCCCTCTACCTTTTGTAACGCCATGCTTCATCGAGCTGCTCAGCGTTCACAACATCTGTACTCGCATTCGATTCCTTCCACAAGAGACAGTATATCAGCTGTCTGCTACTGTTCTGGATGTACATATGTACGAGTCTGGTCGAAACCATACTCTACTGAACTTGTGATATTTGTATGGAGGGATTGATGTCGATAATGGCACAGTATCCGTGGTATCCTTGTTAGTGTGATTCGGCAGTATGGGAATTGGGTATATCAATATCGCGGTTGGATGAGGCTCATCATCACTGAGGCAGAACGTGGGATACTAGCTAGCATAGTAGTGGGTAAGTAAACTATACAAAATCTCTGGATTTTCTGTGACGTAGCGACGAAAGGCGATAGTGTAGAATTGGATATAATTGCAATAAGCTTCGAAACAATAACCGTCAATCACATCTCAGGCGCTGCAGTCGCTAGGAACGTTGCTCAGTTCATAAATACCCACAAATGCTGCCATCCACTGTTTCACTTCCCAGGTATTATCATGCAACATCTTCTTGGTCCCAGACACGATAGCAGGGATCGAATTGACGAACTTGTGGATGTTTAAATTGAATGTAAAAGAGTTGCGTGGGATATAAATTGGTTATTGCGAAGAGGATTTAGCAAAGCCACCTGCTTCCTGATGCAAGTTAGTTTTTTATCTTGACAACCAGTCCATACATGCTCACATACAGTGATTATAGAGCGAATTATCAGATATACCAAAAACAAGGTGACAGAGACATCTGACGGTAGGAGAACACTGATCCGACCGATCTCATATGATTTCTCTTTGGACTGCACTGTGACATCGATGTGGCGACTATCACGGGTGCAAGGGTACAACAATAAAATACTTGTAAAAGAAATAGGTGAATTCTGGCTATGATTTGAGGAAGAAGAAATGAAGGAAGTTATATTTCAAAGCCAACAAGATGATGAGACGATTTGGAGACCTGAAAAAATGATTTAAAAAATATCGTAAATCTGTGTAGACCTATTGATTATTTATGGCAAATAATAGTCACGATAAGTGCATGAAGCTAAAATCACGGCAGGATCAAAACTCAAAGCTAGAACAAGGCTACCGATGAATGTAATATATTGCAGTATCCTAACACGGTTATGCGGTCCGTCAGCTCTACGACAAGAACGACACAACTCCCTTCTTGCCCTTTCTACCTGTCTTCCAGGTCCCTTCACTTTTTATTTTTCCAAATTTACTCTCTCTATCTTGACACATCATACCTCCAAATCCTATTTATTTGATTGCAAATGTCCGAGACTGTAACAGTCGCCGTCACCAACCATGTGATAGGCTATCTGGACGTTCTTAATGTTTTGAAATGGGCTTCCTTGCAATTCTCGTTCCAGGCATACTGTTGATAGCATATGGTATCTCCTTCATTACACGTTACTTTATACTTAACCCAGGGCCTGAGTATCGTTCACTGGACCAACACCATAGATCGTCATCAGATTCTTTTATATCTTATTTTGTGTGGGGTTATTAAAAAAGTAGCCTATGAATGCACCCTGGTTGCCTAGTTTCCTAGTTGCCCTCTTTCCTCTCTAAATTATATCTTGCACTCTATCAAGACTTATGGGAATCTGGTAGTGCAGCATCTTGAACTCCGATTTCCGTCATAGCCAACTACGTTTGCTCATTGAATGAGCTACTCAGTCATCAAGTATCAACCACATCATAGCTCTTGGAAGAATTCTCGATGGAAAAGTCACGCCCTTGGTCAGAAAGGTAAAGATGCGAAATCAGACTAGTGTAGGAACGATGTCCTTCCGGGTAGGGACAAATGGTGGGGACTTGCCAAAAAAAGGTCCTTCCCCGGAAGACCACATTAAATCTGATGCTGCACGTAGTTATTTGGAGTTAGTTCACGATCAATAAATCAGGGTTTGAAAAGCTAGGAAATAAGGGGGGAAATGTGCTGTAAAATGAATTTGGCATCAAAATAAATCGTGAATGGTCATCGCGATGCACAAATTCCATAAACCTTGTACACTTGACGTCAGGTTACACATCACGTTTCGTGGCCCTTGCTACAGGACCGATATCCATTTAAGGTTAGTGAATAGGGTTACATTTCCTTGATGACGTCAATGCTGGTTAGAGAACACAATTACTACAATATTTGCTTCTAGGATTAATCATTGGGCTCTTAGGTTGGGATTGCCAGAGATCTTTATATACAGCTTGCGTTTACAGATCCATACTATTGAACCACTGATACTGTGGATTGGCGAGTAAGTGGATGCTAGTAGATGCGCAGAAAGATGTGCCTCAAATCGCTGTAATAAAACGATGTACTGGAAAAACCTCGTTTTCAAATCATTAAGGATAAGCAATTGAGAGATACCACAACTAGTGCACAAGAAAATAAGAACTACGATAGACTCAAACGTTAACAAGAAAGACAGTCCTATATTATTGTGTATTAAACTCATCTTTGTAATTTAAAGTGATTCAAACAAAAAGCAGTCTATTGAATTTATACCAAGATAGTTTTACCGATAAGTACCGCAAATAAAACAATCACCCTCCCCGGCGTGTACCCGGCTACATGTGATCTTTAACAGCCGTCTTCCTCACAGGGGACCTTAGGGTATATCAGTGCTCTCATTCCTTCGATGACTACCGAATTAGGGGTTGGTAGGCACATGTGTTGATGTTGGTATATGAAGTACAAGAGATATCGAGATAACCCAAATACAGACCGACATTTCTATAGGGCACTTTGAACTGAAGTTTGTGGGCATGTCAGGGAATCCGGTTGGGTGAGTCTTTCAGAGATGATGAGTAGTTGAAATTCTACAATCTTTTAGGTAGGTTATAGAGTGAGCTTTTCGGTATTACCGTTCACTAATTTCCAGTAGTTAATCATCATTTAGTGCATCAATCACAGTTCCATATTCAGCATACGCTAGGAAATTAAATCCAGAACTCTTGCGTTATACCAAGCGTTGTATCTATTCGGTACTGACACGTTAATGCTGTAGTTGTCCGCCAACTATGGCCACTTAATATCATGCTGTATACTTAGTGTGTCGCTCAACGATATACTGCTATATATATGATTGTAGTTGACAGTGCTGTCGACATATGAATCATGGTATACAAGTACTCGAAGCCTCAGAGCTAGAATGTATCCATCACGCGAAAATTGCGGTATACAATTATACTAAGAAACATATACTCGCCAACACGGTCCATTAAAATACAGTGAGAAAGTTTTCAATCCTGAGAGTCTTCAACGAGGCCTCAACATAGTCACATGTCCGCTTAAGATAGTCTATGCGTGTGGTTGTTAACCTACTGTCATGAAGACTTTCCACAAAGATTCAGGTTGCGTGATATGAAACCACACCAAATACTGCAATCTAGGTCTTCATGATCAATACCTTACTAAAAGCCACGGTCAGCTTTAACCATGGTGTTACTCACTAGCAAGCCTTATAGTAGGAAGCTTTGAATCACAATTCGGAGCACTTTCTCATACGATCTGAGATTGTTGATATATTTACTGAGTACTGTATGGTAAAGCTGAAAGACAAGGCCTGAGTAGGCTTGTGTCTAGTAGAATCTTGAGAGCATATATATTTTCTATTTCAAAGCTATACTGGTTGATATGAGAGAGTATTGCTATATGATAATGTTTTCATAGACAAGAATGTCACTTTAACTTGTGTTACATCTTAGTAGGTCTTGAGTTAGCTGATCCACAAAACGAAGTGAAATCTTGGAATAGCAGGATTCTCTACGTTAACAATTTCCAATAGCCCTTCCGTCAGATTGTATTATAGCAAGGAGTTATCCAGCAATGATCATATCACCGTACAAGACGTGCCCTTTGGGTTCCAAGTATCCTAGAACAACTTGAAGATCAAGGCTTGGCCGATGATAGCAACACAAATTTTCGTATATAATTGACTGGCTAACCTTAATACATATTAGCCACACACATTGAACCCGGTGTTTATCAATAATGCCAAAATGGCAAACGCCCTCAACGCTGGGTTCAATTATTGGTGATGTGGTAGTAACTCTGATTGAAAGATGAGTGAATATCGAGGATGGTGTTGATATAAGTCTGTTGAGGTTGTCGTGGTTTGGAGAATGGTACTTGCGTAGCGTTGAGGTCAGGTATAGAAAGGATAGAGATATATATGACAATGTTGCCTATGCAGTGGTACAGGTAACAGAAGCAGTTTGCATTAGTAGACTACCTCTGAAGCTTAGGTGAAGATTTTCAAGTATGCCACTAAGTAAGACTTTAGCAATTTCTACCAAGATTTACCATAGTCATGTAGACACCAGCACAGAATGGATGGTCTCTTTGACCAATAGTACGATACCAAACATTCACGGAATCGAGCCTGGGGTTGTTCTCAGTAGGTAGATTACCATTGCTCCTATGAATATGGGACTAAGAACACCGTAGTACATACATTGCAGTAGCTCTGTAGCTGTTTACTTTAGATAAAATAATGGATATTAAGTATGTACTTATACTCTACTAGTGCTTGTCATTTCCGCATTCAATACATAGAAATTGGCAGGATAGAAGCCAATTCTAGTTATCAGATCATACATCAATCGTATCCCAGGCACCAAAACCAAGAATTAAAGGGGGGTGTTTCTTGTACTTGCAACCAGCTTACCTGAAAATAGAAACCGGCGTTCCAAAAGACCACAAGACATTAAAAGCGTCGTCATCTTTTCAACATTGACCATACGTATCTGTTCTATATGAGGCAGTTGAGTGCATTAAAGACATCAACTTATACATTATGATGGCTATTGAGCAAGAATGTCATGTTGAGGGGAATACATGTTCATCTCTTATACTTAGGGTGCATGAATATTTCATTAGTCTACATGCAACGTTGTGGGAAGTATATACACCGCAATAGTGACATTTGTCAAAGGAGGCGACTCCAACTGTATGGGTATGGTGTCCATTATCGGATGAGCGAAAGTATATGTATTTGCGTTGATGAATGGGTGTATAATCTGGAATGCTCAAGTCGGGAAGCTGAGTTTGGGGAGTTAGTATAGAATTGAGAAGGTACATAGTGATGGTGGGTAGCACTGACAGGACCTTTCTTATTCTGTTGAGCCAACCTCGTCAGGGGAGAGGAGATGCGGGTGTCTGTCAAAAACAGGGCGTGTGTTTATACATATTTACTGACAGCAACCAAAGTAGCATCACGGCAAAATGGATTCGTATCGACTGTGGCTTTGCGTATTTTATTGACTGTAGACTGCAAAGACTTTGCTACAAGGCCCAAGTCCCAGAAAACAATAACATGATAGTCCGTCTCTCATGTGGTATGGAAATCACTCGAGTTTCAGAGATCCGGCCATTCTCCAAAAGCTCAACTAATGTCGGCTGATATAAGTGTGCTTAGGGACCTTCAGCTAGACTTCACTAATGACAGGAGACACGTTGCCCTCAAGTCCCTTGAAATTAGCAAACACTTTTAGTATCTAGCAAAGACAAAGGCCACACAGAGCTTGTGTTTGCCGTTCGTCGGCTGTTAAAAAAAAATAGTGGGGGTATGTAACTTGATTCATGACAACAAAGAGGCACTAATCATCAATTTGGTGGTATTGTATGTCTACTATATATCTACTAAAAGATTCAATAAATTTTGTTTGCTGGCTATGGAGTTTGTTTGTTCGTGCGGCATGGGGGAGCTGAGAATCACGATCAAGACAGCCAAGAAACTCCAATACCCTTTGACCTCCTCTATAACATGGGACCTCCGTCTTTTAAAATAGCAGTGAAATGGCAATCAGCTTTCACCATAAGCCCACATCATGTTAAAAGCACCAGCCATACGAAAGGCATAGAAATTTGACAGGTTCTTTCTTCATTCACTCCCCTTTACATCAAAATAAATTGCCGTTCATCTGCCCGACAGCGGACTATTGACATGATGAGCTTACGCAAACATGTTGCCCAAAATGGAAGGTACCCGGGGAATCTCCAAGTAAACAGGGGTAATAAGAATCTTAAGGGTATTATTGTGTGTTTATCGTTTCTGCTTTTTAGATACATAAAGCCAGTAGAAAGAAGCATCGGTTATAGTTCGTGTAGGCATTTAATCCAGAAAGTTACCATAGCTCATCAACTAACAGGATAGAGTGATAACATGAATCTATAACCTAGTACTATGAATAACTATTGCTCTTCATAGTGTATGTTAGGGTTAGTTAATTTATATATACTTTAGAGCTTACATTTCTGATAGTCTTCATGTCATTTCCACCAGAACTCTATATGCGCCTTGGAGCTGTGTGGACTCTAGCTAAAATAAACTCATCAGGCATATCAAGAGCTGCAACAAACAATAGCATGTCATGTGATTGTTGTTGGGCATCTGACCACTAAGACTGAATTGACGCTTGTTTGGGCGACCAGAGACAAGATAATCACGTCTCGTTGTCGAGACATTTATAGTATTCTACATCTAAGTGTCGTGGACATTGACAGCCCTTGGATCCTGCTTTGTTCCAGAATATTTCAAAGCAGTATGTTTGCAACGCGAATCATATTGGCATCTGTTCACAGTGGTTCTGGCTATCAGACCCTAGTGATCGACATGCGAACCCGTATGAGACCAAGTTAAATATTCTATTTCAGGGTTACTAAATTTGCGCGCTACTAGTTTTTGTGGGACCGAGCGCAGAAGCATTAGAGAAGGAAAAGAAGGAAAAGAAGGAAAAGAAAGGGAGAGGGGGGGGGAGGGGGGTTGTGGTATAAAAGATCATGTAGGCAGCATGATGTTTGTGGTACATTTGAGCATTGCATGAAAAGATACTGGTGATTGAGAGAATGATGGAATCCAAAAGGCATTACTATTTTTTTTTTCGGCAGACAGAGAACCTATATGTAATGGAACCAACGCTCTGGCTGTTAGGAAGCGCGGTTAAAGGTTCAGGGCAGGCTTTCTTAGTCAATTGTAAGAATGCCACTGGTAATTGGATTCAGCCACTGTCAGAAATATGAGATCAGATGAAGAATCTTAGCTCACAAACGAGGTAGACAGCACCGTCGCAAGAACTTCATAGGCTAGAATTTACTGAGAAGGTTGAAAAATGATTGGACGTATAGATGTACATTGTTACAATAGGATATGCTACGTCCAGGCACCGACCAATTCGGCTGCCAAAGTTTTCCCCAAATTTACTCACACGGACTTTTGTGGGTCGCTAACATGAAGACTCTTCTGATTACAACCGTCCATCAAGACACAAAAGAACTCTTGGAGACCATACATTATATTGTTATATCATGACCTGCCTTGGTTGTCAATGCAATTATCAGAAAAAAAAGCATGACAATCCAAAGAAATCATATTTAACCAGTAATTAGATTTCCCAACTGCTGTTTTAAGATGTTGAAGTTCCTAGTTGTCGATTGACGATGGCGGGATATGACGCGGCCTCTAATTTTATAAGGTCGATTAGGGAAGTCGGCGTCCGTTTTCTCAGTCAGAAGGCGGGAGGTACGGAGCATTACAAGTCCTCGTTTTTTATGATGTGCTAGAGAACTGGTGAGTGTAGAGAGCGACGGCATCTGGTGGGACTTAGTGTATATACCAGTTAGAGACCGATTAGCGGATTCCCCTTTATATTTCCACCAATTTATGTTGTAAATATGTAGGAATTTTTATGAGCACTCCCGTTATACATATATATCTACGTGTACAAGATCTAATTAAAATTTTCTGCACCCGCTGCAACAGATCAAGTGGGATTTGGAGAAACAAAGACGAGTTTAAACAGCGCCCAACCGTATTAATTATTTTCTTATGTAAACTATGTACAAGCCATTCTCGAAAAACTATGTGTTAGGACTAGAATATGTTTCCCGATATTCGTTACCGAGCTCGTAGTTTGTTTGTCATTGCAACAAGTCGGTAGTTCTTTTTGTCTGGCAACTATTCCAATAAGGGTTCTATCTATTCAGCATTGACCAGACAAACAGGAACCTGACCTTTCGAGTCTTTACAGGGCATTAATCTCTCTCTCTCTCTCTCTCGGTAACAAATTCTAGAAATAAACAAACAACCCAGGACTTACTCGGCTGCTGTTGTTGTTCCCGGTTGGACTTGACTCGTGTTTACCTCCAGATCTGAGTCCCTTTTCACAAATCTGGAAATTCCAATATTTCATTGGTTGGCCTGTCTTCCATAACAACCAGTGACTAACAAGAAACCAGGATGCGTATGCAATCCCACACCTGTCATTGACTTGAACTGTGAATGAATTTGCACAGACGATTGATGGGGTGCTTTTAGAAAAGAAAGTAGTCCCACATCCACACCAGGAGTGAAAATGACATAACCTTGGGCCAGGGGGAAGGCTATTTGCAGCCAAGCTTCGAGAGATTTCTTCTGTGGTTGGTCTTTGTGGGTGAGGATTATGAATATTTGCTATGTAGAGGCGTGACCTCATTGGTGGGATGAGCATCACAGCACGCACACACACAGCTTTTGGAGCTCACCAATGGTGGGTGGTCCAAGTCTTGCACTTCATCACCTGTAACTTGAGACACGAGTTGATTGTTTGCAAGATACACGCCCTGAACATTCCTTCAAGCTGTTCATCGACATATGGGCCGGAATAGAGCTGTGCATTCTATCCACGGCCTGTCCGTCCGCCCCTTCCAACACATCCATCTCCAACCCCCGCTATCCCGGCGCTGGCCATAGCTATTCTGGCCTGCAGTTGGTATTGGAGTTATGAACCTACCAAAAAAGGATTTGGCCGAGGTACCAGGTAGTGAAGATCCATACTCCGAATAGCTACCCAAAAGGAAAACTTGATAAATATCGGGGACCGTCCCTTTGTTGTTGATCGCAGTTCACTTGCCTTACTCTTCACACACACACACACACACTCTCTCTCTCTCTCTCTCTCTCTCTCTCATATGCAGTCTGTCTTTAACCATCTCTATAAATCCATCTTATTGCAGAAGACCCCAGAGTCTTTCTTATTGGCTACGTCCTCATATCCATCAGGGCCAGTTGTCTTTGTTTTGCATTGTCATCAGTTAGCGTCGTGCCTTGAAGTTGCAAAAATCCAGCATCAACACACATAAACCAACATAATGGGCATGAAGAGTGCTCTCATCAGCGTGCTGGCTACTCTCCAGCTCGCTCATAGCGTCCTTGGCGATGCTTCTGCCAACTACACCGATATGCTCCTCAGTTCCGGTACCAGTAAGTCTTTTTAGACATTTACTTATACATAAGCTTCTCTCCCGGTTTTCTCTCATCTCCTCGAGCTTTAGATAAGCGCAAAAGGTTTCTTTTTCTTTTCACCAGATTAAGCCTACGGCCATAGTTCTAGTCAGGGAAGGAGTGAGAATGATATTTGACTTAAACGGGTCTGCAGTGAGATAGAATAGCCGGTATTTTACCGGCGGCTGAGCTATCCTGCTAGGCTAAGTGCAGAGATTGCAATCTTAATTTTTTCTAACCCATAGCAACTATTGCACATGCTAACCCTAAAATTAAAGTCCAACTTGGAGACTGGCAACCCGCCTACGACAAAGCCGCCGCTCTCGTCAAGACCCTTACCACCGCCGAAAAGCTGTCCATTATTGCTGCTGGTGATGCTGGTAACTTCAGTGCCCTGCACATGCTGGACTCTTCCGCGAACCCTCTTGGTTACTACTATGTGACTACTTGGCCTGCCGGTCTGGCTATGGCCATGACTTGGGACCGTCAAGCCATCTACGATCAGGGTTTCGCTCTCGGCCAGGAGTTCAAGGGCAAGGGCATCCATATGGCTCTTGCCCCCACCATGCAGCCTCTGGGCCGGTCTGCCTGGAACGGCCGTACCGGCGAGGCTTATGGTGTTGACTCCTACACCTCGGGTGCTATCGGCGGTCAGTTTGTTGCCGGCCTCGCCGCGGCCGGCATTCAGCCTTCGGCCAAGCATTACATTATGAACGAGTATGAGACTAACCGTCTTGGATCGTCCAATGGCAAGGGTGGTGGTATGGGCCCCCCCCCCGGCGGTATGCCTCCAGGAGGTGGCATGGGCCCTCCGCCTAATAAGTTCCGTAGAGCTGATAATGGAACTTCGTCAGGTAGCTCGTCAAGCTCGGAATCATTCAGCGCCAACATTGATGATAAGGCTTTCCACGAGACCTACTTGACCCCTTTCTACGATGCCATCAAGAACGGTGCCTCCGGTGCCATGTGTGCCATGAACCAAGTCAACAACACCCACGCTTGTGAAAGCCAGGACCTTTTGGGTAAGTATCTCAAGTGAGAGATGGGCTTTCCTGGCCTTGTCTCCGCCGATGTCCAGGCCCAGAAGACTGCCATCAACTCGGCCAACGCCGGCATGGATATCTCGTCTAGCCGCTACTGGAGCAACACCACTTTGGGTGGTGGCCTGGCCAATGGTTCGTTTACCGAAGCCCGTCTTGACGACATGGTCATCCGCAACATGATTGGGTACTTCAAGTATGGTCAAGATTCCGACTTCCCCGCTTACGCTACGACTACCGACCTCATTGACAACCGCGGCAACCATTCGATTATGGCTCGCCAGTATGCTACCAGCTCCATCGCGCTGCTGAAGAACAAGAATAACGCTCTCCCGTTGAGCTCCGATCTCCACTCCATTTCCATCTTTGGCGCCCACGCGGCCCCCAAGTATGTCGGCGCTACCGGTGCCCTTGCGGTCTATGACGGCGTGGGGCCTACTGAAGTTGGCCACATGTATGGTGTAGGTGGTTCTGCCATGGGTACTCCCTCGTACATACGCTCGCCCGTCGATGTGTGGAACGAGCGTGCGGCTAACGGCACTTTGGCCCTTCGCTGGTGGTTGAAGGATGAAGCCTATGCCTCAACTGACGGTATGCGCGGCGGTAACCTCATCGCTGAGTCTACCACCGGTGTCGCCTACAACTCTCAAGCTTGCATTGTTTACCTTAACGCATGGGCTGGTGAGGGTGGCGATCGCCTCGAGCTTACCAACGGCACTCAGGATAACCTTGTCAACGTCGTGGCCGA
The DNA here is from genome assembly GCA_002778035.1 of Ambrosiella xylebori. Taxonomy (NCBI): domain Eukaryota; kingdom Fungi; phylum Ascomycota; class Sordariomycetes; order Microascales; family Ceratocystidaceae; genus Ambrosiella; species Ambrosiella xylebori. The sequence continues at coordinate 1,314,446 of PCDO01000007.1, forward strand.
CACCTGCAACAACACTATCGTTGTCATCAACACTATCGGTCCCCGTTTGGTTGACCAGTGGATTGAGCACGAGAATGTGACTGGTGTCATCTACGGCGGTCCTCTGGGTCAGGAGTCGGCTGTGGCCATCGATGATGTCCTCTTTGGCAAGATCAACCCCTCGGGCAAGCTTGTGCACACCATTGGCAAGAATGAATCCGACTACGACCCTAACACCAAGGTTTCCCAGAACCTCCAGCTCAACTTTACTGAAGGCAACTTCATTGACTACAAGTACTTTGATCAGTACAACATCACCCCCCGCTTCGAGTTCGGTTTCGGTCTTTCGTACACCACCTTTGAGTACAGCGGCTCCATCAACGTCTCTGCCAACACCACCGCTCTTGAATCCGAGTACGCCACGGGTGTCCGCACCATCGGTGGTCGCACTGACCTGTGGGAGACGGTCGCCACCATCAAGGGTTCCGTGAAGAACACGGGGTCGATTGCTGGCTCCGAGGTGACTCAATTGTACGTGCAGTTCCCCGACTCTGCCGATGAGCCGGTGCGCCAGATCCGTGGCTTTGAGAAGGTTACCCTTGAGGCTGGCGAGTCCAAGGACATCACCTTTAACCTTCTCCGCAGAGATCTTTCGATCTGGGATGTTGAGGCTCAGGAGTGGAAGATTGAGCGTGGTGACTACAAATTGTTCTATGGTGCTTCTAGCAGGGACTTCAAGGCCACTGCTACGCTCACTGTCTAATTTTTTTTAGCTACTTATGGTGACGATGATAATGATTATGACGATCATAATAGATGTTTAGGTTTATGTGTGGAGTTGATGGAATTTGGGATGCTAGTGCAACGCTGGTGTTACTGTGCGGTTTGTGGGTTCTTTTTGGATGGAGTTTTTTTCTGGTTATTATTACTCTATGTTTATGTAATAGGTTTAATGATTGGGTGCAAAATATGTTAATTAAAACTTTTTCAGCAAATATTTGTTCATACAACAGTGTAATGTGTATGGTTAACCCAAGGCCGAAGCGACGATTTAGAGCAGACTTTATAAGGCAAACAGGGAAGAAGATACTAATACTTAGCTTATTAGAAGTTAAAGTTCCGCATTCCGGCCTCAGTCATATTTCCTTGTGTCACTTTGCAAGATACTTGACACAAGACCTCATTTCCCCATGATGGGAAACCAAGAGACACTTGAGGAATCATGGTTAATATCTCCAACTTAATCTCCTCGGAGACAACGTCTCCAACCGCGGATATCTTGCTTGAGGATGCAAGGCACAGGACTTTTCACGGGAGTAAAATAAGTCATCAGGGGATATGATCTCGACTCTTTTTTCCTTTAACAGACGTATTAGGGAAGGGACAGAATGATATGAGATTACCAAGCTGTATCGGGTGAGTGATGAGTTTTTGGAATGACTTTTGCATGAGGGGATATCACATCGTGGTGAGTGCCGGAGGCAGAACACCTTCAATATGATTATGCAAGTAAGAAGTTCGCCCTGTTATCGATCTTGATGTAAATAGTCCCGACACAACTTGCCTGATTCAGGTTGAGGTTTTAAAGGTCATGGCGAACTGCAAATGGAATTGCTGGTCTGGTTCAACGAGCTAAGCAACCGTGATTTCGGTATTGGCTTTCAGATTGATCTATGAAGATATCAGATCGATCACGTAGTCTGGGTGGACTACCCTACCTTGAAAGTGACGTGGTATAAAGTATCTGTTTGACGCTTAGGGTCAGTTCTAAAAGACATTTTGGTAATCTTCCATCTGATATAAGCATCCTGATGGTAGGAGAATCGGGAGGCAAAGACTCAGTGGGTCTTTTTAAGATATCAGAATCATAGGGTTGGTGGTGAGTATGTTTCTCCGAAGGGATACCAAATTAAGCCTGTCGAAGATTGAATCCGATTAAACGAGTCGGTATTTTGACGGCAAAAGTGGCATCCGATTTGAACGATTTTGGAGATATTGGGGGTCAAAAGTCAGGAAAGAAGATATATTTGTTTCCGAAGAACTTTTTAATCATTATAGGACGGGTTATAGTATGGGAGTTTATTCACCAAATGTCTTTCACGATACCAAAAAAGTTGGGCGCAATTCATAGGCTTTTCTTAGGTTTTACTCTAACAATGTTTATTCTCAGGGCTATCTTTTGTTAGGGTTGAAACCCTCAACTGCACGTTCACTTAATGGACAACCAAAGTTTGACGTTAGCAATGTAAGCTCTCTCGACATATACCGTAACTTTTGACGTGATCGGTTGCACTTATCACTACAATGCCATCTTGTAACTTCTTCGAAGATGGTCATCAGCCCTACTTCAAACATGAGCGTCATACAAACTAACCGAAGCAATGATGCGTTTAATCTTCCTGAACAGCGCAAGTTTTGACAGTACAAAAGGTCATTGGAAACCATAGTAGCCTTTACTTCCTTCTTGTCGTGAAACTATCGGCTGGAATAAACCATGACTATCGTCGTTTCAGTTGGTCGGCAGGCAAGGGTAGATGTTAGATGCAGAGATACTGTGGGTAACTTGCTGTGTGTAGTTCAAGAGGTGCTCATATGGCAGATCGGAAGAAGAAATACTACGTAGAATCTTACGTATGTATGTAGCCCAAAAGGTACATATATAGTGAGGAAAGGCACGGTGTTTGGCAGGTCTTGCTTATGAGTTTTGTCAGACTGAGACAGGATTGGGGATGGATGGGAAAGGACAAGGGGTGACAAACATTGTCGCTTGTAATTAATCCTGTGAGGAGTGAAGGGGATGAGATGAGATTCGGGATCGATATGCGTTGGATTTTGATATGGGGGGTTTTTGTAGATATTGCATTGATCGATTGATTGATCAATGTTGGGCCATGGAGATATTTGACGAGGAATGAGGCACTGTTAGGATCGCATTACTTGGCATTTGTTGGAAACTTTTACGCCGACAAAACTAAAAAAAAAAAAAAAAGAGCACTTATCACATTCACCCTCTTTTCTGTCTATCCAAAAAGAACCAATAACCCTTATCTCAATTGTATGAGTAATCCATATCCAAAGCAAACAAGAAACAAAGTTGACTGCCAAGTTTCCCAAGTCCACATGTAGTCTCGACAATTAGTTATGAGTGAACTGCGCTTCTCAGGATGTCCCAAGACCCAAGACTTCACGAATCTCATCGCTAGCATGTGCACGTTTTGGCAGGCGGTGGACTGTGCGTTGAGTCAGAGATAGAGAGAAAGAGAAAGAGTCGATACCGGGCTCTGGAGCATTGGGCTTGGGCGGTGGAGGGAAGAGAAGATGATGGGAGAGAAAAATATATATCGGAAGGTATTTGTTGTTGCTTTTACATACTGATTAGGCCTATATGGTTTGTTAATGATCAATGAGGTCAACGATACATGCAAACCCTTGTCGTTCAATCGAGTGAGGATGCATCGGGTCCTACGGAGAAAATCCGGACCTGACGGCCTCACTAATATCCACTACGCCCTTTGAAATCACAGAACCTGATACGCAGTCGATTTTACACGATTTTACACGACTTTACACGCCTAGCACCGTTTTGCAAACTTGTGAATCAGGAATATTGATTCTTTTCTGGCCTACTTTGCCGCTGGGATGATATTTGTGATGTGTAGATTCCAAATTGTTTCGAGTCATCTATGATCGTGACGGTATCTTGCGCCGAGATATTGATTGTTGTTTACATAGAAGGGAAAAATAAAAGTCTTAAAAAGTACCAGAATGCATAATGTAGGATAGCTGTACGAGGTAAGTGAGGCAATTATTTTTGTTAGTGTGTAGATACTTAGCAATGGTGCATAGATAATGGCTGCATTTATGAAACCGGGAATGGCTGGTGTCGGCGAGGAAAGAATGGGATGACTTTGGGAGAAAGAAGGTGAGCTGTTTAGTGCTGTGAGTGGCTGTGAGTGGCTGTGAGTGGCTGTGTATGTAATTAAGGAACATCGGATAACTTCCTTCCTTTTCTTTTTTTTCTTTTTTAGGCTGTTAGGCTGATGATGAGAAATGACGAATTGTCACAGGGTTATCGATGATGATCTGGCGATCCAGTAGTTAGTTGGTCCTGTGAGAAGGGCTTTTGGTTATTGACTATGGACACTAGCCCTAATGAGATGTCACTATTGAGGCCATTGATCGAGATTTCATCACATCATTCTACATCGACAAGAGCCACATCATAAATTGGGAGACTTATGTTTCTGTATAGATGAGTATGATATATTGCGTGATCCCGTTGCAATGCATTTTGTGATCCAGATCCATTGTTATGTGCCAAATATGCTTCAAGTGCGTTGTAACCAAGTAAACATTTGTTCTTTTATAAAAGAAACGAGGATATTCGAGTTGAGCCTTAGTGTTGTGTAGACATATAGAATCATGTCTGACTTCAAAGATCCCGAATTCCCCAAATAAGATGTTAATAGTTCATTGAGTAAACCAGTAGGGTTAGGGTAAGTTGATTACATAATCATGAAAGAATTGGTACCTGAGCGTCATTAAGAATTCATGATCAAGATGACACTGGTTCAATATTATTCGTTATCCGACGTCACAAACACTTTCCCTTCACAAACAAAAAGTATGATTGCCCTAAAACTTGTGAACAAACTCAGCTTTATTAGCCCTATTATAGCTCGCAATGTGATTTTCATTCTTCTTCGGGTAATTTTCATTTTTTTTTTTCATTTTCTTCATCATATGAACTCAAAAAAGGAGTATCAGCTCAGTGACTTTTTAACCCAGATAAACCAAACCCTCCATAACCCCCCCCTTCAAACCAATCCATGAGTTTCACGCCTATCGGTGCCGCCTCCTTGGTGTCTCACAGGGGGGGGGGGGGGGAAGGAGGGAAAGAGACCGAGTTCTAGGCTTGAGTGCAGATGGCGAAGGGTTTTGTGGTTGTCGCTTTGGAAAGCGGGTGGACCTTATGGGTATATAGATGGTTTTATTATATGTGTGTATGTTTATGTTAGCTTAATTACTTAGAGAATTTATCATATAGGTGTAGATAAGGGGTCAAGCGGGTGATAGATGGGCCATGTTGTGAGGTTACAGTTGAAGCCCGATTTGGATTAGAGTGATCGATGAGGAGGAGGAGACATGGGCTGGAAAAAATAAAGGTGCGCGAAGGAATTATGATTTGGTAGGGGTTGGATGGGTGATGGGTTCAGTAAAAGACAGTTATCTTAATGAGAGACGGAGGACGAGATGAAAGTATATATTTGAGGCCGATGAATTATTGGGGAGAGTATCTAGTAATGCTCATCTACAGAGCACCTAAGGACCGGTATCCGCTACCTATAGATGCGCCGACAGGCGACCCAACAAAAACAGGCAAAACTAAAGTATCTCGGTACCAATTCCAACGATCAAAGCGGTAAAGCTTGGAAGTTTAATCGTTGCAACCCGCTGCGCACTGATGCCACCAAGAGCCTCCTCAATGAAAGCAAATTAAATCAAAGCCAAAAATCACAGTAAAGCTCATGTGTTGTGTTTAGGTGACATTGGAGCACGATGATATAGAGCCTTACATCTTGCACAAGGGAAGGAGGAGCAAACTTCGGATGGAAGGGCCCGGACTCGACTGGGCTGGTGAGGTGGACGGACGGATGGATGGACAAGTTACTGTTCATTGTGTCTCGTGGTTGGTTTGAAGAGAGGGGGCCGTGGGAGGGGGAGGACGATTAAGGTTTGGTTCAATGTTACGGGATGAGATGGGCCTGAGAGTTGGAGGCTAAAAGAGAATTAGCGTCGGCCATCTGAACATTTGTGATAATCTGGGCCGTGGACCGATAGTCTGATCTATGCGCTACAATGCAAATCGTACTGTTAGATTTCAACATTCGGTTCTGGTTTTCTTTCATGAAGCGACCTGGATATCACGTGTATCATAGTCGTCCAACGTCTCCAACGTCTCCAACGTCTTGACACCTGCCTTTTCGGCATCTCACCAGCCGTGATTCCCCATTACAATAAAGACACTGCTTGTTGTATGTGAATCTGTCACTTGAACACGACGGCACAGTAAGAAAGGGGGATTGGTCAGGAAAGTTTGTGTGTGTGTGCTTTTTTTTTTTTCTTTTGTGAGATCTATGAGGATTCTTGCTTCAGATGGAGAGAAAAGGGACATGGGGGTGTTTGAGGGTGGGGATGCAAGTTGAAGTTGAAGAAGAGGCAGACTTTATAATTAAAAGATTTGGGCAAGTTGGATCGTAAGGATTTGAGACATGAGAAAAAAGAAGGAAGGAAGAGTGACAGTTGACGTGAGATATTAGGATCTGTCATCACCAAAAGTGCAACAACAGCGGAGACTGTATATTGTCATCATAACCTGGAACAAAGTAACTATCAGTGTACATCTCATGTTTGCCCTATTGAAAAGCTCCTACCAAGCAATCCCAGCAGCCAGTCTTTGATTTCTTACAGAAATAAAAAAAATAGAAAAAAAGAATAAATCAACTACTACTACAACCCAGTCTCGCTTCCCCCGGTCCATCCTAGCCCTGTCACTCCCCTCATCTCGATATGGAACTCTGTGCCTCTACTTTATCTTCTCCGATACTGCAATCGTGAGACTCCCGACTTCCGGGTTATATATAGAGTCGCCCAGCAGAGGAACCCCATCTCGATTCTCGGTTGAGCATCAGCTGGCTGTATTTTTTTTTTTCGTTCTCTTCTTCTTTTTGTCCTGTTTACTTTTTTCCTTTCTTTCTTTTTACTTAATAAACATTGATAGCTGTTTTTATTTTATTAATTTTTTCTTATACTATTCTTTCCGTTTTGAACCCTTCTGGAAAGGCTCGTTTGGTTTCAATCTTTAATTTCGACTTGCTGTTACGTTTTGTATTTTACGACATCTTAATTTCTGCATCACCTGCCTTTATCCATCTTGACCTTCTTTCTTTTCTGTTCTCCTTCTTCTTATTCTTCTCTTCTTTCATTTTTGTGTTTTGATATTCGGGGTTCATTGTTCCGTTCTCGGTTCTCTAGTGTCACTATCATCATCGCACACGATTCACTTCACTTCTACTATCAGCCTAAGCCTGATACTCCCTTCCTTGATTCTTGTCTGTTCTTATCTTTTTCTTTTCTGGTTTCTGTCTTTTCTTCTTGTATTTTTGTACTTCGCTCACTTGTTACGACTTTCCTCTGTCTTTATATATCCCGGTTTTTGATCTTCTCGCCCATATTCTAATACCTACGATATCACACACCCAACTCTCCCGATACGCTAGTCGTCACCATCTCGTTGTATAGCACTTATCCAGAAACCAGCACCGAACATCGTCGATCGATTTCGTCTACAGACAAAAGAACACCTTCCTGGATTCATCTCGTCTTGATATCCTCAAGCCGTCATCCTTACTGGTCCGATTTACACTTCAAAACAACAACCCTTATATCCCAACTCACAATAACAAGTACCAAAATGGGCTTCAGCGGCGTCCGCGAACGCACTATTCTCGGTCCCCTGACCACAACCTTCACCCCCCCCGCCGAATGCTCCACCGGCTTCCTCGACGGCCTCACAGCCTACCGCGCCCAGTCCTGCGGCACCACCAACCAACAAGAAAACACCCAATGCTGGCCTGGCACCTCCTCCGGGGCCCCCGAGCCCACACAACCTCTGCAGGGTTGGGGTTTCTATTCGCCGGCCATCATGTGCCCAGCGGGGCACTACTCGGCTTGTACAGCGACAGCGGGGTCAACTAGCGGGTGGGAGGTGGAGTATTCCATGACTGCGGGCGAGACCGCCGTTGGGTGCTGTCCTACGTAAGTTTTTTTTTTTTTTCCGACAATAGTCCCTGTTCAATCACAATGCAGAAAAAAAATACCCTCAAAATCCCAAATAGGAACTTGCATGTAAGACATGCAGCAAAGTCACGCAACAGCCCCCACATTTCCCAACCTCATCACCATAATACATCTAGACCCCCCAAAACTAACATCCATCCCAGTGGGTTCACCTGTACCGCTGACCTCGCCAACGGCGTTGCCCAGACCTGCATCCAATTCAACACACTCGGCACCGTCAACTTCAACTCTTGCAACGGCGGCAGCACCATATCCACCAGCTCCGTTCTTACCGGTGCCAGCATCGTCACCGCCTTCGCCCCCATGATCCAAATCAACTGGCGCGCCGTCGACCGGGGGGGCTCTGAAGTTGCCGCTGAGACCGCGGCCGCCACGTCAACGTCGTCTGTTTCTTCGTCTTCTTCACACAAGGGGATGTCGACCGGGGCGGCTGTCGGGGTTGCCTTGGGTGTCTCCCTGGGAGTTCTGCTAATCGCGATATTGGTCGGTTGCATGCTATACCGTCGGAAAAAGCAACTCGGCGGCACATCCGCTGCCGCCAACGGGTCCATTGACTCCGAGGCCGCAATGCGCAACGTGGAGCCCGAAATTGGTGGTGTGATGTCGGTGAGCGGGAAGGCACAGATGATGCAGGCGCCGCCGCCGATGGGCACGCCGGCGCCGGCGTATGTGGCGCATGGGAAGGCAGACTCGTATGGGGAATACCGCGGTGCTTTTGAACCGCCGAAGGAGCTGGATTCCTCGCCGGTTATGGAGCCTGTGGAGATGATGGGGAGTTTGCCGCCGTATGTGGGGAATTCGGATCCGGCTGAGTTGCCGGTAGAGAGGAGGGATCTATGATTGTAGGAGAGAGAGAGAGAGAGAGAGAGAAAGAGAGGGAGAAAAGGAAAGGAGAAAGTTTGATAGGGGGGATATTGTTTACGGAGGACTTTTGGTGCAGCCAGGCAGGCTTTTGCCGCCGATTTTATATTAGGATGAAATACATACGCAACACGATCAAGATTTCCATGTTTTACGGAAATAACTTTTTGTCTTTTCTATAGTATACAAGTGATAAAAAAAAACATGACTTCTCTTTTCTCAACTGCCATGTCGACATGTCAAACTATTTTGTCCCCAGATGCCCCCACCTGCAACAATCTACCCTCAGCTTTAAACTTTCGTGCACTGACCCTCCGGTGAAACAACTGATCAAGATCCATCGCCGACAACCCCTTCGTCTCCGGCAACCGAAAGTACGCCCACAACAATAAAATTGCCGTCAACCCGGCTGCCGGAAATGCCGCTTTCCCCTTGAGATTTCCTTTTGTCGGGTTTAACATGTACGGGGCCACCACTGTATTGACAATGGCGAGCAGGTAATATCCGTTGCGGCCCAGCGAGATTGTCTGTGTCCGCAGACGTGCGGCGCCAACTTCAGAGACAATGGCGTAGGGAATGGGGCCGATAGTTAGTCCATAGATGAAGAACCAAACTAGCAGCAAACTGGCCTGGGCCCAGCGGATCTTACTGTTACCATTGCCGAGGTCGAGGAAGCCAATCGTAAACATGACTGGCAACATGCCCAGGAGCCCGGAGAGATAGATTGTCCGGCGGCCCAGATTCTTCTGCAGGAACCATGAGATGACGGTGCCGATGAAGGCAATGCTGAAGTTTCCCAAGGTCAACTTGAAGGAGTCGCTGGAGGCAACCCCGGCCATGCGGAAGAAGTACGTGGTATAGTTCTGGATGGCCCACCCCGGCAGAATCTGGCACCCCCAGCTAACCACCGCAATCTCCGTTCGCCGCAAATTGGTCCCCTTGAAGCAATCCACATACGACCCGCCCACGCCCATCTCCCGTTCCGTCTTAATCGTCTTCGTCATCGTCTCTATCAACTCCGCCCGCCTCAACCCCTCGCTCTCCGCCGTCGGAATCAATAATCTCTGCAGGGCCTTTTCTGCTTCCTGTGGCCGACCACACCGGACATGCCACCATGGGCTCTCGGGAACAAAGATGCAGGCTACTATGAGAAATGGTGACCACATCCATTGGAGGGCGTACGGGATCTTGAACGACCAGTCGCCGTCAATGCGGAGGCAGGCGGTGAGGATGCCAGCGCCGAGGATGTGACCTATGACCCAGCAGAGGTTGACATATGTTGTTAGATAGCCTCGGAGGACAGATGGACAGACATCAGCCGCATAGGAAGGTGTGGCAGCGGCGAAGACACCGCAGGGTAGGGCACTATGATCATTAGTACAAAGGTCCTTGACAACACTAATAGTTGAATCCCACTCACAGCAGTAACGTCCCAACCAGCAAAACCGTTGCATTTGGCGCATAGAAAATAACAAATATAAACCCTACGACTGCTACATGGCAAGCCAAAAACACCTTCCGAAACCCAAACCTTTCCACCAACACCCCGTTCGCCAACACCCCCGGAATCAACCCCACCGTCAACGACAACCCCAACCCCACCTGCCACGGCGCCGTCAACTCATGGCTACCGTCCGCCTGTAAATTGCCAAACTTGGCCAGGAATGCCGGGTATGCGAAGAAGGAATTCATCAGCATGAGCGCATAGGATTCCATGATGGTTGCCAAGGACATGGTGAGGGTCCATAGGATGGCGGGGCGGTAGAGGCGGAGAGCGGGAAGGAGGGAGAGGGAGAGGGAGGGGGATGTGGGGTTGATGTGGGCGGTGAGGTATTTCTCGGAGGATATGGAAGATGACATGGTAGATTGTGAGACGTTGGATGTGAAAGTGCTGGGGGAGATATCTTGGACATGTTGAGGTGTGGCTGTCTTGGAGGGGCATTAAGTAGTTGGTCGGTGAGTGGTATGTTGGACATCGTCATATGGAACTTTGATGTCGACATTGTTCCAACAAGGGTACACAGTGCCTGGCTCATGATGTGGAGACGACATGTATTGGAGATTGCGGGAAATGGGGTTGTGCCAAGAGGCTGAGTGTATCGAACCTCGGGTTGGGCGAGTTGATCTTGATGATTTTCGCTCTTCTTTGACTATACGAGACTAGAAGGACCTAAAGACTGACGTTGAAATCTCATGCACATTGTCCAACCATCGTAATTGTCCATTCAACACAGTTGTGCGACCAACAACATACCAAAATTTTGCTGATTCGAATCTCCGGGCTAGATCTCAAAGGATCGTTAATGCGGCAATCGGTGCGGTATTCGGTGCGAGGACAATGCGGATTATGCATACCATGGGCCAGTGTTCTTATTATCGATGGCGCAATAATGTCAGTGTATCTCAAACTTGTTAAATTTCTGAAGTGAAAATTGCGATTGAAAATATCTCCTCAATATTCATAGTAGGTAGTTAGTTCCCGTTGTGACCGCTTCGAACTAACCCTTAAACTGTACCATTAGGGTTATTATTATCTTTGGTAGTCGCTGTTGTACAAGACGTCATACAAAAGTCCGATATATAGGAACCCTAAAAAGCAAATACATCCCATAATTCTATAGTACCTATAAAAACAAGAAAAAGAAGACAAAATGAATGACATACAACACCTAGTATTCCCATGTAGTCACCCATCGTAGTACTAATCCGGCGCTCCGTGGCTTGACTATTGGGGAGCAGACGGGACTTCGTATCTTCCACAGGCTATGGTCGTATGTGGAAAGACTCCATGAAAAAGTATTTTATATTAATATTCATCATGTATCCTACATTACCCAACTCTGCAACGATTTATGAATCGGTTCATCGCCAATCTCTGCCATCTTCTCTTCCAAAAGCGCCGTCATCCTCTTGACAATATGGCGGTACCTTTCTTCATGGTAGACATTAAACAACTCCAACGGGTCCTCCTCACAGTCAAACAACTCCCATTCCTTCTCCTCACCGCCAGGCCTGGTCCCTGGGAGCCCAAGATCCTCGTTGTACCAGTATATCAACTTGTACCGCTGGTCTCTCACCCCGTAGTGGGCATACGCCTCGTGGATGACATCCCGATGCATCCAATACCGATGGTAGGCAACCTGCTGCCAGCCCACTGGAGTTCCCTTGGCGTGCAAGATCTCACGGAAGGACATACCCTGCATGTAAGTTGGGATCTTGACGTTGGCATAGTCCAGGAAGGTCGGAGCAAAGTCGACATTGCAGACGATGTCATCGGAGACGCTCCGGGCGGGAATCTCCCGAGGATACCGGATTAGAAAAGGCATTTGGAAACTCTCTTCGTACATGAACCGCTTGTCAAACCATCCGTGTTCGCCCAGGAAGAACCCTTGGTCAGACGTGTAAATGACAATTGTATCCTTGGCCAGATCATGATCGTCCAGGTAATCCAACAGACGACCAACGTTGTCATCGATACTCTGAATCGTCCGCAGATATCTCTGCATGTAGCGTTGGAATTTCCACCCGGCCAACTCGGTTGCGTTCCGAAAAGTAAACACGGTGCCATCCTCCTTGTCGATGAGGCGCATGGCTTGGATTTCCTCGTCAGTTTTCGGTGCGGGAACCTTGCGGTCCTGGATGTACCAAAAGTCCATCAGCCTCTGTCCCACGCGGCTAGCGCCCTCAGGCTGCACGATACCGAGATCAAAGTATGTCATGTCCTCAGCAACCCGCATCTTCGCCACCTTGGCCGCCCGTGCCCGATTCTTGTAGTCATCAGTGAATGTGTCCGGCAAAGTGATGGGATCATTGTACAGATGGCGATACTTCGGATCGTATTCCCAGCTACGGTGGGGAGCTTTGTGGTGAACCATCAGGAAGAAAGGTTTCTTCTCATCACGATTTTCAATCCAGTCCAAGCTCTTATCCGTGATGATATCGGTAGCATACCCCTCAACACGCTTTATCCCATCCTTTTCAATGAACTCGGGATCCCAATAATCTCCTTGCCCAGGAACGACGCTCCAATAGTCAAAGCCAGTCGGTTCATGCTCGCGGCCCTCGCCCAGATGCCACTTGCCAACCATGGCAGTTTGATATCCACCAGCTCGCAGACTCTTGGCCACATTTGGCAACCGATTGTTGATGTTGTCCGAAAGAGTGAGCACTCCATTGACATGATTATGCATGCCCGTTAAGATGGCTGCACGAGAGGGTGTGCAGATACTATTGGTGACATAGCAATGGTTGAGTTTCATGCCTTCATTGGCCAGACGGTCTATGTTGGGCGTAGAATTGATGCCAGCGCCATAAGCAGAGATCGATTTGGAAGCATGATCATCAGCCATGATAAAGATGATATTGGGATGCAGAGGGATTTCCATGTTGACGTAACCCTAGTATGTGAAAGTTCAAGGCCAGGATTGTTGATTCGGTGTGGTTAAGATGTTTTGTGTGAATGGCTAGCAAACGCTATGGGCGGTAGTTCCATTTTTAACATCAAAATGCCATTAGTCGCCAGTCTTCCGCAATTCTTGCGCGACTTAACTAGTAGATTCCGCAATCTTTGCAATGGCGGAGTGCGGTCCGACTGCCGCAAAGCTAAGCAAGGGCCGTGGCATTCAAAATCCTACGATATGCCTGCGTCAATAGAACTCATGATCAAGTAGGGCGTAATTGTCTACTCCATCAGAAGGACCTCTCCATGACATCCATGGGTTAAGTTCAGATACGGAATACCAGTTGATATTGTTTTGACCGGCTAAATCTAATTGGTGATCCAGAGGTAGCGGTAGTTGTGGGTAGAATGATACTGGCAGCTCCTGAACGGAATTGGAGACTGCTTCTTGAGGTGTTTGCGACTCTTCTTGTGTTACCTGTGGTGCGTTAATTGGTGTAAATCCATGCATAACGTTCGGATGTAGCGGCCTTTCAACAGACGGCGAAGTCGTGGTCATAGGAGATGAACCCGAGTAGGTCGAGGGATCATCAGTAAAGCCGGCCTGTCTGGCAATGCTATGAACACCCAGTCGTTGACGTTGTCTAGCGATTTGTGGGATTCCTGACTTTGTTTGCTTATTGTCAGACCTTGTACTCTGTGTATTATGTGCTTCGGGGCCGAGAAGAACTCGATCAAAGGTATCTTGCAGGTCTGAGATCATGTGCTTCGCAAGATGGTGGTTCGCGTAGAATCTTCGGAGTATGGCTAGACACCGACCGGCCAAACCGACAGCCGATTCGAAAGCTATCAAACCCTGACAATCTAGAGTTTGCGGCGAGCTTATATGGAGAATGATCCGGGCGGCATGGTACGCACATATTGCCATGTCCGTCTCAAATATATCGGCATCGGTAGCCTGGGCAGCAATATCCGTGAGCATTGCTACGATCGCTGTAGCTCCTGTCAAGCAGCTACTAGTAGCTGTCCGAATGTGATTACGACCAATCATACGCAGGGTGCCGTCGGGTAGTGCTTCGGCGTAACCCGGCATAAGCAGACGATAGAGGTCGCAGTAGCTTTGATATCGAGAGAGGTGCATCGTCTTATAATGTTCCCGCCAGCGTGAGTCTCGGAATGACTCCAACGTTTCACGGGAGTACTCAGGCATCTCGTCTTTGAGCTCAATCAACTTGGCGCCATATTCTTCCATGGCAGGCCAGATATCTCGAATCCTAAAACTTCGCCCAGGAAGCTCCGACCGGATGGCCCGATTCAACTTCAATACTTCCCGCCGCATATTGTAGACCTTGGTACACAATGTCCAATAGCCCGCACAGTCGTCTTGGGCGCCGCCATCAAACTTGGAGACGCTACCAGGCCATTCCAAATAGACGATATTGGTTGGCAGCATCTCAAATTCTGGTAAACCAATTGCCAATTGTCCATCAACCCACATCAACGCCCACATCAGGCGTCTCCTAGCTTCCTTGGCCAGCTCTGGTAGTTCGCCCCATTCATAATTCAGCCTCAGAGCTGTCGCCATTCGAGCAGCCAAGGACATCAACATGAAAGCTCTAGAGAAATTACCTCCATCAATATAATATATAATGAGAAACGCCATAGCCTGGAGACGAAAGATGGTTGGATGTTCAATATTCTGCCATATTGTATTTTCGGCACTAGATACCCACTGAGATTCGTTGGCTGTGGCCCTACGTAGTCGGCGGGCCGTGAATGCACAAACAGAATTCAACAAAGTCGGATCCAAAGTCCCAGAACCGAGCCGTTGAAGAATGGAATCGCGATGTAGAATCCCCAGAGGGTATGCGAAGGAAAGCCGGTCAAAGAATAGGTGAATCAATTCTTGAGGCTCAGAAGTCACGGGAACAATCATCGAACTTGGGGGATCCACATTAGTTGAAGACGACATCCCGTAATCATTTTCAGATGATGAACGCGACAGTCTCCGGGCAAATATGTTGGCGGGAGTCCGTTTGGAAGCAACATATTGACAAGAACGTCCTCGCTGAATGCAAAGAGAGCATCTGGGCGATTCTCCAGAACATCGTCGTTTTCCCCGGCGACATTCTGTACAGGCGCGTTCCAACCTTCTTCGCGGTATATCGAGGAGAGTCAACAATTCTTCTGGTGGGGTGTTGGGATCTAGTGAAAAGGAACATGCCCAGTCTAATCGGTTGCAACACAAGCAACGATTGTTATCAGACGTCGATGGCAAACATTTGATCTATATAAGGGTTAGTGTTTGATAAGGTTTGGTATCAATAGATTCTTCCCACCTTGCGCTTGCGACACTGCAAACAACTGGGCGAAACCATGACGAATATCAAATGAACAGAACGAACGCTTCTTGCTGCAACCAATAAAAAATCGAGCCACAATAATTACATCGCTAACATTGACGATGATCTCGATAATATCACCGATATCAATGATAGTTGGGAAAGAGTCATGGGAGGACTCACGTCACCAAGTGCCCCAATTTTGCAATACTCCAAAAGAGCCAGGATCACGAATGACCAAGTTACAATGATAATTACGAAGATAAAAGGTAGAATGATTAGGGCAATATGTTGTAGAAGTACACAAAAAGAAAACTACCAATAATCCAGGGTCTAATATAATCTCAGGTGAGAAACTGTAAAAAGAACAAAAAAGAGTGCTCCGAGTGAGGGTCGAACTCACGACCTTTGGATATCATCCACAGGAGGAAATCGTGACCAAGCTCCTCATGATTATGAGACCACTGCGCTACCACTGCGCCATCGAAGCTTGTATGCGTCGCTGCACGGACGCCTGCAAATTTAGATCATGGATTGCAAGATAGAATACAAATTGTATGGGAGTAGAGGAATATCTAGAAATTCATAAACTGAGATCATGCGGTTACAAAAGCGGGACTGACTAGACAATACCCAATGCAATGAATGATTACATCATAGTCTTATTTACAGGAAGTCAAGACCAGGGAGAATCTCAACCAGACCATAACCGTTAACTTCCTCACCGTCGTAGGTACCAGTGACATTGAGATACCCAGTGTAAGTCGGGAAGACACCATTGTTGCTCAACTCCTGGTCATCCCGAGTGCATTGGATCTGGAGAGACGTCCCATCCTGCAACTCAAGATCCCAATCCAACGTGTAAGTTTTACCACTAGCCTCCGAAGTCCACTTTCTGTCCCCATTAACCAAACTCTTTCCCGCCACAACCTTGGTGTTCCCCGAATCCTCACGAATTGACGCAAGGATGTAAATGTCCGTATCATTGTCGGCATCATGCCAAGTCCAAATTGACATCGGTGTGTATTCGTTCGAGTTGCCCGCTTTGACATGGAGGGCGAACCATTGCCAATTGGGCGGAGCACCATTCCACTGGCGATCGAACCATGTGATGGATTCCTCGGGGACAACGGTGACGTTTTTCCCGTTGATGGAGAGCCAGCCGGCGGTACTTCCAGCTGGGGACGACCACTGATTGAACAGGCTACCGGAGGCATTCAAGTTTCCGAGTCCACCAGCAAGGATAATAGGAGAATCAAGCGAGTATGTCAGGTCAAACTGGAATTCCGAACGGTTGCTGGTGACTCTGAACTTGGGGTCGGAGTTACTGGGAAGCCCGACGAAGGTATAACCATCGTTGGTAGTGTTCCAGAGATTATTAGAGGTAAAACTCAAGGTGTCATTAGAGTGGATCTGGAACTGCTTATAGACGGTAGGATCGGTGATGTCAAAAATGGAAGCGCGGTAGATGCAGCTGGCGACAGGAGTGCTGTACATGGCGTGAGAGACAACAAGGTAGTCGTGGTCGTCAGAGCCGTGGACATAGGATGAACTCCAGATGGAGTCAGCTGGGAAATTACCACTGGCCACAAACTCATGGATGCTGTCGGATACGCTGTAGGCGATGGGAAGGTGGTCCTGAAACGGTGTTAGTAAATAGGGTTTGAGATCTGGTGAGTCTATTCACTAACCGTGTTTCCTGCAAAGAGGCCATCGGTTTCGGGGTTGAACAATTGGGCCAGGGCAGCCATGGCTCCAAGCTGGAACTTCAAGATCGTCTTGCCAATGGAGGTCTTCATGATGATGGGAATGGATTGCAAAGTGGTTGATGAGTTGAATCGAGGAGACTGCTAAGACCGGGAGGTGAAGCCAATCAAAATATGGATAGTTTGAGAGCGGGATCATCGATTTTATATAGCAAGTTCGATCTCCTCATTGCCAACCATATCTTATAACCCGGAAGTTACGGACTACACTTTTACTATATGAACCAAGACACGTCATTTCAACTATCTCACCATCATAATTATAACCATTATTGTCAACGTTCTATGTTTAATTTAAGTAAATTGAATCTTGCTCCACCGACAACATCCGATCAACAGGCACTCCAGTACTTCCGGCCACATGTGGGCTTCGTCAACATTTGATCCTGCGAAGAGGCTTGATGCTACGCTCCCCTGACTTTGGCATCGTATCTAGATTTCTGGATGTATACCCGGGACTTCCATAAATGTAGAGGCAATATGCCAAGGTTTCAATATGCTCTCATACCATGGAATGATACCAAGCCCTTGTTGTGATCGACAAGGATCATGAGTTTGAACAGTCCGGGTGCGGACGAAATGCCGATGTTACACAGAGATGATGTAAGCCAAGTGGACCACGACGGAATAATATTAACGACATAGAATTTAAATGATGATTGAACTGTGGGATATTTACGATCAGGCACAATGAGTTTACTGATTATTTATATCATCAATCACTATATAAGTAACCACTGAGTTGGTCAGTTGAAAATAATTTCAAGTTTAGGTGATGTTTGTCACTGAAATTAACCTTAAAAGCTACATATGAGTACCATACTGATTGATGGGGATCTCGTAGAATTTAAATATTTAGACAACATCGTTAATGATAATGAACTTTTCTTGCTGGAAAATGAAAGAAAATACAAATTGCAGATAAGGATAACCCATCACAGTCAACACCTTCCAGTAAGTTTTCTTCGGTTATTAATGAATAATGGCAATTGACAACTGAAAGGAATGTCCACCATATAATACACAGGTGTTGATATTCGTATTTTTACGAAGTTAAGTTATTCAAATCGCAGTCGTGGCCTCACGACGATCATTACGGTTTCAACTATCGACAGGGGGTCAAGTCTACGGACTTTCTTATTTTCTATGAATCAACCTAACATAGAGCAGTGAGAATCTAGTTAGGTGGACAGATAAGATCAGATTAATATTGTATATAAGGTTAGGATCAAACTTTTATCTTTTTCCAGTTTATAACCCTATTTTTTGTGATAATGGGAAGGTCTTATACAGATCAACATAGATTGCACGGGGAATCTATCGGAGACTTTCCCGACTGTGGAGACGTTGGCATAATAATCAATAAAAAGTGTAAGCCTATGTATATCAAAAATCACCGAAGAGTGGCTATTCCAAAAAGCAAAAACACAGCACGTAGAAGATTCAGGCAAGACATTGGTGGTGATAATCTGAATTAAAGTCGATATTTAGGTTTAAAGTAACCTCTTACTTACCAAGTTTCTTCATTTCCTCTCAATCTTAATGCACTCATATTACATATTTATGCTTAGGATCTTAAACTTTATGCTGATCACTGCATAAAATATAGCAACAGTCCCGCAAAATTCCAACTCCCCCAACAGCCAAATAGCCTAGAACCAGACCAGTCTACTAGCCCTTATGTCCATCTTCTTTCTCTAATTCGAAAACATTCAAACTCCCCTCACCAGCGATCTCAAAAAGATCGGACACATCCCCTCCTGCCTCACTGGTGGGCTCAACCAGCAATTTTCTGTCAACGAAACCACATCCTACAAAGTCTTCAACCGCTAATTCACGGAGTATGTCCTGGAAAACATATTGGAAGTGGCCAAGCAGGAAATGGTCATATCCGTGGCCATTCTGGGCGCCGGCGGGGTAGTATAGTCGCATTTTGAGCCTTCACATATTGATCCTTCGCTGATGTAAGCGAGATATCCATGGATAGGTTTACTCTTGGCGATCTCTTGTTTCGGATCACGGACAGTGACGCCCGAGACATATGATGAAGAGGTCAGAAAGTACTAAGGAAAAGAGTCCTATAAGCTTCCATTCAACGTATAGTATGACACTGTACTACTTTCTATTGCCACGTATCTTTTGATGGTCTCATTGAGCTTTAAATACATTTGTGTTTGGAACCCTACGCTTTGGTGGCTTCCGCTTGCATGGGTTGGTGCTTCGTGTGTTATGAACTTACTGGCTATTTCGTTGTTCCATTTCCAGCACTTTCACGTCGCCAAAGTACCCGATGAGACCACCTATGCAGACGGATCTACATCTCGAATGTTACGAATTGAGTTGCAGGTTCATAGTTCTGCCATCTCCAAGGCCTCCCAGACTAATATCGAGGCAAGCGGTGAAGACCCGTCCGATTCTGACGTCCTCACCCTTAGTGTTATGGCTCTTGATAGCATCATCAACTTACTGTCTTTTATAGTAACTGCGCTGGGTACTGTGGCATTTTCCAGTCTGGTCTTTGCCTCGATACCGACAGCTCTCATTATTAGCCTTTACTGGATCAATTCAATAGCACTCGCCTAATTGTTTGCATTTGTGATTACATCAAGTACTAAATATGTAGGCAAGTCAAGATATCAGAAGGTGTCAGGATAGGCTGAGAGCATGGCGGAAATGAAGTCTAAAGAGTAACACTTAAGACTCGCCCTATGTGATAGGGAAATCGATGTCCCTTTCTGTCTGTTTGTCGTATGCCTTATTGAATACATATATTTCAAAGATAATGACAAAATAGACATGTGCCATGACATTCCGGCCAGTGTTTCGTTTCCGTAATAGGAAGATCCGTGACACCAGTAAATGGAACAATGTAAAGCATTCGTTGAGGATCATGTAGTACTGACGTTACTATCTGGCCTACAGTATTGTAGGGAAATCGCTTAATGATATATATTTACACACTATAATTACAGATTCCAAGGCTACCATTATCTGATAGTCACACCAAAGCGATCTACCAGGCCTTTGGAAACTTCAGCATGGAGATTGTTAGTTTCCTCATTAGTAAGTGTCCGCTCGAAGCTACGATAGTTGATGCGGTAGCACAAGCTTAGCCTCTTGGTCTTAGGATGGACAAACTCATCGACTAATCTTACATCCTCCACTAAATCTCCAGCCACATTTCTTACAATCTCCATCACATCATTCTCATGGAACAGAGCATCTTCGGCCGGTTTGTCTTCAGTGGCAACTTTTGCACCTTCAGGGACCCAAAAAGAAACATCCTTGTAACACTCCGGATGCTTAGAGAATGCTGTGAACCGTGGCAGATTATCAAGGTTTGCAGAGACGCCTACAAATTGATCCAGGAAGCGCCTATCTTGAGACCAGAACAAGCGGATGTCAGGAATCTGAAATAGCAGCATGGCGATTCGTTCAAGACCAATGCCAAACGCCCATCCAACTTGATTAGGGACGCCAGCGTTGGCAACAATGGAATACTTTACCACACCACAGCCCAGAACCTCCAGCCAATCACCGTCATAGAAGACCTCAAGTTCCCAAGAGGGAGATGTAAAGGGAAAGTAAGACTCAACCCAGCGCATCTTTAACGGTTCCGTCGCAGACGAAGTTCCTGCGATACCCGGGGCCTTCTTACTAGCTGCAGCCTGAGCTCTTGTAAAAACGTCAATCACCATGGTCTCTAATGATCTCTTGAGATGCGCCACAACCGCCTCAGTCTCCGCTTCGTTGTGTTCAGGCTGCAAGGGGTTTCCGGGATGCGGTTTCGGACTCAGGTCCTCAACTTTGACACTGTGTGTCGGAAGTGCCTCGAAATCTCTCCAGATAGCCGCAGCCACGTCGCCACCAGTGACCTTTTGACGATCCCACATACGGGCTCCTTCCATCTGGTGGAAAACCGGATAGTGACTGCGATCAATAGCGTCACGACGGTAGACGTCCGCAGAGATCAAGAACCCAGGTGACGCATCTTGTGAGAAGATTTCTGCTTGATGGGCCGAAGTGTGTGTGCGGAGGAGTGTGCTCTCGTTGATGTAGTAAGTGTCAGTCCGGCTGCGACCGGGGTGGTTCTTGGGGAACCCTAGACTATCAAAGTTTTGCACTGTGCTGACGACCGGGTGGAAGGTGTTGTAGTGGCAGTATGTGGGTTCGGGGAAATGCGCCTCAATGATTTGGCGGGTAATGTGCACAGGGTGGTCCTTGGTCTGGTGAAGCTTGCGAGCAGCAGCAGCGGCAACAGCCGGTGGGATATTAAACAAGTTGTCAGGCTTAAACTTGGAACCGGCGATTTCAATCTCTTTTAGTGGAGCGGAGGCTACATAATAAAGACACCAACGACTAATGTCAGCGAAGAGTGTTTTGGCACGTATTCATAACTTCAATATAGATCAAATACCCAAAGAATTGAATCGCACAGTCGCAAACCGTATCAGCGGCCGCAATTTCTGGGATTGCTGATACACGGACGAGCTGGCGCACAGTTGGCGCCGATAGGTAACTCGCAGCATATTCATTGTGGGCCATAAGCGGGAAACCTAACGTCGGCAGTGGAATGGAGTCAGGGGTCGTTGCGGCGTTAGCCTTATGTCATCAAGTCCCGGGAAAGAGTCTCAATTGATCCCAGCCTTGTTTCCACGGATAACTCTTTCCCTAAAAAGTCGGGATCGGATTGGTGGGGTACGAATTTTTTTTCTTTCTAGCGGCACCTTCTCCTTCAAGAGGTGGGTCCCAGTTCAGAGATTTTAAACTTTGCTCAGGGAACTGCAGAATTTGGTAAATGCGACGGTGGCGGATCCCCGTTAAGCCAATCATGACGATTCCTTTTGACAGAATAGGTCGATTCTGGTCTGTTCCAATCCCTCAGACGTAGTGTATGACACCGACATCGTAACATCGTAACATTGGTAGCAGATGTTTGAATCGACAGACCATGGACTTGTATTCAACTTACATGCGCTCGTTCTTTACACTACACGAGCCTCACCACAATTGGTCTTCTCAAATATTGACTAAATAACATGCCGGCAACTTCAAAGGCCGGGACGGGTATCTAGTGCCATATATAGTAAACACAAACAGCAGTACTTGGTCTACGTTTGTCTAGCGCAAATCAGCACTACAGGAATCAGCTAAAGCCAAGGCCTACCCTGTCGCCATGAACCGCATGATGAAATGAACAAAATACATGCAAACAATTGATAGGCATTTAAGACATTTTAGTATGTAATAATTGAATATTTACCATATTCGTTGATAGTATAATCAGAAATCCAAAAATAAAATCTCAAGAATAATTTATTATTAATCGTGCCATCCAGATAGATTAATTCGTTGACTTCTCCATTACGTTATCTTCACGATCTCATAACCTGCAACTCACCCGTCCTCACTTGAAACATCTTTCATGAATTGTTGCCGACTTGTCTACACATAACCCCGACTTTCCTAATCGGCAACGGTCTGGGCCCTCGAACCTGGTTATTCTTTTTTTTGTCTTTTCGCTTCATAAACGTTTTGTCATGCATCCAACCAAATCATCAAATTGTGGCTGAAAAAAATCATACTTCACCAGACCAATCAATCAGCACTTCACAAATCGTGTCCTGTGTACCAAAGACACATCGCGACTTGTCGCTCACTATTTGAATCACATTGTGGCGCCACCTCGCCTGAATCTGTCAGTTCACTTATTGCTTGACTGACATCCTCATCGTCAATCATATACTGTCGCTTACGCTTAACATTGCATTGGCGGCATCTCCAAATTTCAACCCCAAAGTTCCCGTCCATCCATCATCATCAGCATCATATTGTAGCGGAGTTATTGCAGTCCATCTATTTTACAACAAAAAAAAAATCATGGAAGCCGCAAAAACCACCCCCGTGCCGGTTGCCACTCTGGCAAAGATCCAGAAGAAGGAAACCAAGAGCTCCGTGATCAAATATCCTTTCTGGTTCGGAGGTAGTGCCAGCAGTATGGCCGCCTGCGTTACCCATCCGCTCGATCTTGGTATGTTTCAAGTTAGTAGAGATGAGATATTATGATGCAAAGCTCATTTTTATATAAGTTTTCAATCTCATCTCACATGTTTGTTCTACAGCTCAAACACTAACTCTGTCACAGTCAAGGTATGTAATACCCTACATGTCACTCTACGACGTTGGGCCCGTCTCATTCGTCGCTCTCACACTTTGTGGATTGTGTGGTGTTGCAGAAACCAGCAAAGCTTCGTTCAGAGCCTCCTTTTCGGCCACTGATTGTCGGCCCGCTTATGGTCACTCAACAATCACATGTCATTATGGCTCATGAACACATAACCCTTACCACCTTGCAATATCAAACTAACCCTTGTATAAGGTCCGTCTCCAAATGCGCACCGGCGATGCGCCGAAAACCATGTCTGAAACTTACATGCACATTGTCAAGCACAATGGCGCCCTGGGCCTCTACAATGGTCTCTCTGCCTCTCTTCTGCGCCAGATGACCTATTCCACCGTGCGCTTTGGCGTCTACGAGGAACTTAAAAACCGATATACTATCGAGGGAAAGCCGCCATCTTTCTCCATATTGATCGTCCTTTCCTCCGTCGCCGGTTTCGTCGGCGGTCTCTCTGGCAACGTCGCTGACGTCCTCAATGTCCGCATGCAACATGATACCGCCTTTCCTCCAGATCAACGCCGCAACTACAAGCACGCTGCCGACGGCATGATCCGCATGACGCGCGAAGAAGGTATCAAGAGTTGGTTCCGCGGCGTCTGGCCCAATAGTATCCGGGCCCTCTTCATGACTTCTTCCCAGCTTGCTTCTTACGATATTTTCAAGCGCTTGCTGCTTACTTATACCCCACTGGGTGACAATTTGACGACCCACTTCTCGTCATCTTTCCTGGCGGGCGTTGTTGCCGCGACTGTCTGCAGTCCCGTTGACGTCATCAAAACCCGCATCATGTCGTCAACTTCTGACCACAGCATCTCCCATCTTCTCCGGGATCTGTACCGTGCTAACGGTTTGCGATGGATGTTCAAGGGCTGGACGCCTTCTTTCCTGCGCCTCGGACCGTAAGTTAGACTTCGGTGGCATCTGCTACTTTAACCCTTACTATATGTATGCTATGATAGCCCTGGCCACTAACTTGTTTTCGCACAGTCAAACTATCTGCACGTTCCTCTTCCTCGAAGCTCACCGTTCCACTTACCGGAAATTTGCTGGTCTCCCAGATAACTAGACTGTTTGCTTTCATATACCTATCGGACACGAAAATGGTGTCCTAACTCTGCCGTAAATCTATCATTTCCATGCCATGTCTGTCGGTTTATCAAATGATAACTACCATTGTCTATTTTGTTCTAGATCTGGAATGTGCCTGTACAATTGCACAACACAACCATACTTCATTTCCCATAGCCTAGACTAATCTGCATTTGTCAAGTTTCTTGGTATATTTGTATCAATAAATGCGTCAACCCCGTTAATACTTGTGCATTTCTAATATTGCACGTCTAACCCAACACAATTCCCGTTGATGATGCATCGGTTAATAAGACAATACCCACATGCTTCCCAAAAACGCCAAAAACATCCATTTAAAAAAAATAACCAGGTCCGGGTCAATGAATCAAACAGACAGACAAAAAGAACCCAAATATAAACAAACCAGTTTCACAAGACATCATCATTTCTAGCCCGCCCATCGTCAACCAACTGGTTAATTCCATCCAGAGTTCCCAGATTGGCCGTAAGGTGTAGTGGCAGCATAAGGCGTAGTCGCTGACGCACCCCACACACTTTGGTTGCCGCCACCACCACCGTAAGGTGTAGTGTAGCCATTATCTTGCCACGGGTTACTGCCGTCCATGTTCATATCTGGACTGCGGGGGCCGGTCTCGTATCCGCCCGCCATGTCATCATCATCATGGTCTTTGCCACTCAAGGAATGGAGAAGTTCGGCAAGCTTTCCCTGAAGAACCTTGATACCGCCATGGATGATTTCATTGGGTTCGATAGAGCCAATGCCTTCCACCTCAAAGTAGAATTTGTCAGGAACTGCGTCATAATCGAAAGGAACGTCGGGATTCGGCTCCTCCTCCCATTCGGCGTATTTAGATTTTGGCCTAGATGGAGTTTCGTGTTAATTACGGAAATCAAACTCCAATGTAAATAAAACCTCAACTTACCATTCTTTCTCAGCGTCTTGTTCATACCACATATCCATGTGGTTAAGCTTGTTGTGAGGGTCATACTCAAAGCCAACAGCGCTAACAGGCATCCATTTAGCGTGCTCCTTGGCAATGCCCTTTTTAGCAATGCAGTTGAACTTCAGTTCCTGGCCCTTGCGAAGCTTTGCCAACAAAACACCATGACCCTCTGGATCACGAATAACAGGGTCACCCAAAACCGGACTCTTCCGAGAGCTCATAATGACCAGGTCGCGAGAATAAACTTTAAGAATGTCATCCGAAGTGCACTTGGCGTGCAGGGAGTACTTGACAGAGCAGAGGTCACAATACTGCTCACAATCGCATTCACGAGAGTAGGCGAGGTCTTCAACATCCTTGCAGACTAGAGGCACCATACCCAGACGGTGGGCAAGGAACTCGTCAGCAAGGACGGAACTGTTAGCTTCGATTTCGACGATATCGATAGCGAGGGTGGGAATCTCGGCGTGGAGAACTCGACGGAGGGAGTTGGCGAAGGAGATGTCGCATTGGGTCAAAGTGAAGTCAACGTGGATGTCATCGGCCTGCATTCAGTCCAAGTATTAGTCGAGAGATTTCCTAGAAACTTTCGGGTAAAAGCCCAACATACTGAACTGATCTTGACGGTAGGGCCAGCGGCCTCGCCATCAGCCATCAAGTCGTAGTCCATATTATCGGTATAGAGGCTCGGTGTCGCAAACGGGGTGTGTTGCAATTTTACATGCGATTAGAGGCAGATTCGAGCTGGGTGAAAGTCTTAATTTGTCGTGAATGATGAATTATATGTTGAAAATTATATGCGACGCAATCTACAGCTCGACCGTGGTGATGCCGAACTTGCGATGCTGAGTCTAGAAGGGGATGAATAATATGCGATGTAGTCGCGAGGCTGGCCCCTAGAGCGCGCGGTTCCAATTCCCTGGTTACCTTACTAAGTAAGGCTCATAGCCCACAGCGTACTGTGAGTTCTACTGCCCCACACATGTCCCTGCACACGATAAGATAAGGCGCAAGAATAATTATTAATTTTGTCAATTTCTGCCGGGCGGTGAATGCCTTTTTTTGAGGAAGACCTAGCATCCCACTGTGAAGCTATCATATTCATCGTGGGCATCACCATTGTGTGCCAGCGACAATTGCATCATCATATCTGTATATATCCACTGTCGCATCAATTTACCAGTTATGAAGATCAAGTCGCTTTCTCGTCCTGGCTACAAGCCCGGCATCAGTGAGGTCAAGGTTTCCCGTAACCTGGACCCATCCATTCACCCTTTCGCTAAGTACGATCATAACCAATATCATCGAGAGATCATTGCAAAAATTCTAACTATTTTGTCAACAGGGCGAGAGAATACACCCGCGCACTCACTGCCGTGAAGCTTGAGAGAATGTCCGTACCTACCCTTGACGCCCCGATATACCCATCATCAGCTAACATCCCACCAGGTTCGCCGCTCCCTTCCTCGGCCAGCTGGGCGAAGGTCACGTCGAAGGTGTCTACTCCATGAAGATGGATCCCAACTCTCTTGACCGTGCTGCCTCCGGCTCCGGCGATGGTGTCGTCAAAGTCTGGGATATCACCAGCCGTTCTCAAGTCTGGAACACTCCCGCCCACGACCACATCGTCAAGTCTCTTGCGTGGACTACCGATCAAAAACTGCTCTCTTGCAGTGCCGATAGATCTATCAAGCTCTGGGATCCCTACAACACTCAATCTGGTGCTACTCCCATCTCGACCTGGCTCGGCGACCAATCTTTCAACAACATTTCGCACCACCGCAACAAGAATGCTTTTGCCGCTGCCTCTTCCGTCATCTCCATCTATGATCTCAACCGTCACTCTGCCGCGCCCGAAATTCTCAAGTGGCCCAACCGCGAAGATACTATCACCTCTGTCGAATTCAACCCTACTGAGACCAGTGTCCTGGCTGCTTGTGGTACTGACCGTTCCGTGATCATGGGTGATTTGAGAACTGGTCAGCTGTCTCGCAAGTTCATCCTGAAGTTCGCCTCCAACGCTGTCTCCTGGAACCCCATGGAATCCTACAACATGGCTGTCGCCTCTGAAGATCATAATGTGTATATATTCGATACCCGTATGTGGAATCGTGCTCTCAACGTCCTGCAGGACCATGTTGCTGCTGTCATGGATGTCTCTTTCAGTCCTACTGGCCAAGAGTTGGTTTCCGCTGGCTGGGATGTAAGTTGAATCGCCTTTCTATCTCCACAAGTATTGTACTTTTTGCTAACTCTACAATAGCGCACCATCCGTGTCTGGAACCGCGACAAAGGTCACAGCAGAGATGTTTACCACACCAAGCGTATGCAACGTGTTCTCTCTACTGAGTGGACCCCCGACTCCAAATTTCTACTCTCCGGCTCCGATGACGGCAACATTCGTATCTGGCGAGCCAACGCCTCTAAGCGTGAAGGCATGACCAACACTCGTCAAAGACAAGCTCTCGGTAAGCCACCATGTCTTGCCTCTATGTCGAATGAAATATTGATATATCTTTTGCAGAATACAACGACAGTTTGATCAAGAAGTATGAGCACATGCCTGAGATCCGCCGCATCCACAAGCACAGACATGTTCCTCACGTCGTCAAGAAGGCGACCAAGATTAAGCGTGAGGAGTTAAACGCCATTAAGAGACGCGAAGAAAATGAACGCAAGCATAGCAAGAAGCAATTCACCAAGCGCCAGAGCGAGCGTGAGAAGATGATTCTTGCCAAGGTTGAATAAGTAGCGCCGAATCTCCGGGGTGAGTTTAGCTACGAGGGAATAGGCTGTTTAGAAAATCATTTGGGTTTCTTTTTTTTTGTTTGGCGTCAGGGGTTATATAAGGATTTATATTGGTTGGAAAATACTGTAAAATGTTTGGTTTGCAATATCATCATGAATGTATATAATTCTGATTGGAACTATCTTTTCGTTGGGTGAGAATTGTATCTATTATTCTCATATCTTTATGAAACTAGTATAACCTCGATAAATCGACGATCACGCAATTATCGGTTCCAGCTAAGCTTATCTATGAATTTAATCTTCGGAAGTAGAAAAATCAGGACATTTTCAGCTTGTCGGAACTAAAGATCAAAATTTTCTCCTCCACTTCAGATGAGTTTCTAAAGCCTAAAAAGTGGGGAATGACCCGATTTGGAAATACGAAGTGAAGTAGTCCGATTAGAGGCTTCAGCTGTGATGCTGCAACACTCATTTGACCTTTGACATAAGTATGGTTACAGAATGTGTCGGTCTCAACCTAGTATTTAACAGCATAAGGGTGGTGATAAGTATTTCTCATAGTACATTAACTTTGATTACTGTTCTCAGGCGAACTAATGTTTAAACTCTGTCTAGACTACTTTCAGTTTTCAGAATGCGACGAACATGATAACTAATATATATATTCTCCAATCTAGAAATGACATTCTGATCTTTCTTCTTTATCATTAATCACTTGTGAAGTGTTAATTTTTATCTCTCAAATCTTCTATTGGAATCTATACCTGAATATTGAAGCTCGACCCTTTCTTGTGATATCTCAAGTTCACGTAATAGAAACTCCCGACGATCACAAATGCCTGTCAAATGACAGTAGAACTCCCACTTCAAGTGACCCCACTTGTCATCACGAGTCTACCTATTCCCAGTCAACCTCCATACAATTTGTCAATACATCCGTCCACCCCTGCGCCATAAGCTCCCGAAAGAACGGTATTCTCACTGTGAATATCTCCCAAGTACCAAAGATCCACAATCCCCCCGTGTCCAACAGCAGACAAGACACTAAAACCTCCATCTCGGATACCGATACCGATACCGATTCGGAGTCAAAGTTGGAGCCGGAACATGAAAATGAAACCCACGCCATGCTGCCCGACTTCTCACAACTGAAATCGATTACACCACACCCTAACATGATGCCAAGTCGGAAGAACGACATCTTGACGGTCAATATGTCCCAGGTTCTCGAGATTCACAACTGTCCTGTGCTCGGTCGTCAATCAGATGATGGTCAAGTTAGTGTCGCCACTAGCAAGGTTAGTCAAGATATGAATAGTGCTGAAGACGACTCTGATGACGATGACAGAAGTAGTGATGGATACGCCGCTGACATCGACTACGATAACGGCAACTTGACAGAGACAAACTTGAATTTGATTGATAACGATGACTCCTTGTCCGACGAGTCTGAGGAATTTATCAAAGAGGCCTCAAATGAAGACCGGGACTATATTGACGAACCGCCTCATAGTGAATGCCCATAGACCCTCCCCGCATATGTGAACATCATGACTGCCGATGACTCTGGATACTTGTCTGAGCGCAGCACCTCTGATGACAACTCATATCGTCCTGATGGCAATTCTAAAACATTCAAAGACCCTAATGCTATCACTGAACACAAAACTCCTCCAATAGAAGCTTGCATTTAGGACAATATGTGCTTGATATTCAAGACAGCCCTATGGTTCCTGCAGTTAATTGTTATTACAGTTTTGATATTTGGCTCCGGTGTGCTGCTGACGGGTAGGGTCTTCTTCACCTTTTACCTCGCGGTGCAGTACTTGGAACGGTACTGTGGCATAATTGGATGCAATGTGGCTACGGGAATCTTTATTCTTTTTTATAGCTGTGTTGCCTGGTTTGGGGAATAAGCTACATAATTACATGCTTGAGTTCTTGATTGGGCCGTTACTCTCGAAATGGGAACAAGCGGAGAAAGATATGTGGTCGGTTAAAGTGAGACCGAAGTTCAGATGATGGATGGTCTTGGCTATTGTGTGCTGCGGATATACATGGTCATTTTATATTGGCTTTTTTTTTTTGTTTTTATCTTTGCTTTTTGTCTAGTTTTTTTTCAATATATTCTATCATGCTTAATCCTGACTTACATATTGATTCCCTTTTTGGGAATCATTTAGTACCATACTGTGAATGCCCCTGACCTGGTGTAACTTTCGGCTATTGCATTCCATCGTAGATTGGAATTGTGACAAATGTTAATGATCCTTCAAAGTATTTTGAACATGTAGATTTTGGATAGGTACGACTTCAAATCGATTAGTTTTCTATGTATCCTGGTACAAAATAAGCTTAGAATTAGTCACTATCCCTTTATTATGTTCACGAGCTTTGATGATCTATGATTATATTGAAGATTTATATGGTCAATATACATCAAATCAAGATTACTTTATAATGACAAAACAACGCTGCAGAATTACAATGTTAATGTTTTTGCGAAATTCTATTTAATGATTTGTTCACTTCTTGCCTAGGCAATAGGGTTGCGGAACAACTAGGGTTAGTGTTTCGCAATAGTGAATATTGAACTCTGATTGGCTCCTGCTTCCTATTGAACAGGGGTTCCAGCGCAGTGATGTCGCAGGCATCCTTTGAAGATATGCGACAGAAGACGCATCTTGCGTCATCTCCCTTTTACGTTCAACACTGTGAACGCCTCACCGCAGTCTTCAGCCATCCGAATTCCACACCAGCGTTGATCGCCAGTTGTCCTTTATTCAGAATATCCACTTATCACTTCCTCCTCACCGCTTAACCTATCTCCCCCGTACAGCCACCACCACGCGACTACTCTCGACACTATTCCCTACATCACCAACCTCGTCTCTCATTCCATCTTCATACTACCACCGCTGCCTTCCGTCCCTCTCCGGTATTTCCGGGCAAAACTAGGCACTTGTTCACAGTAACACACTCCCTAGCCAACAACATCCCTGTCAGAAGTTTATATCCTATCCACTATGAAATACCAAGACCCGCCCGCCTGGTCATCGCCCGCGGCCCCACTTCTCGTCAAACACGAGCTGCTCACCGCCAACCAGGAGAAATGCTACTTGCCCCCTCACTGCCACTCACCGCTTCCCGGTCCGGCGACTGCACCGCGACCAGAAAAGCCCGCTGCGCCCCGTTTCACGACGGGTATCTTTTTGCTGTTTTCGTTTGTCACCTTAGTGATAGTCTTCTTCAACATGATTGCCGTTTCCCCTTGTACCGAGACGACCAAATCGAGATGCTACCGTGGATATAACAGTGACTGGTCCTTTGACGGGACATCGCCATCAAATACCAACTGGATGTCCCGGATTCCTGACTCGGTCAATCTAACGGCCGTTTCCCTCCCGGGTACCCACGACACCATGACCTTCACCGTCCCCGACATCAAACTGCAATGCCAAAACAACAACCTCAGCACCCAATTGGCCGCTGGAATCCGCTACATTGACGCCCGCACCCGTCTCAACGGCGACAAGCTCTCCATCTACCACGCCTACCAAGCCACCGGACATACCCTCGCCCAAGTCCTCACCACCGTCTTCACCTTCCTCGAAGCCCACCCCACTGAAACCATTATCGTCCGTATCAAAGAAGAAGGCCCCCGCCTTGGCAACGGCACCCTCACCTTCGAACAAGCCTTCAACAACCTCCAACATCATGACCTCGACCTCGCCTGGCACTTCACCCAACGCCTCTACATCCCGCTACCCCTCGCCTCACTGCCCACCATGAAGCAAATGCGCGGCAAGGCGCTCATCCTCCAGGAATTCCCCGCCACCACTGACTACGGCATCCGCTGGAAAAGCACCCAGATCACCCTCGAGGACCTCTGGATCATCCCATCACTACCGCATCTCGAGCTCAAGTGGACGGCCATCCGTGATGCCCTGGTACGCTCTGCGGCGGCGCCGGCAGATGAAAATGAGGCGTTATACGTGTCACATTTGAGTGCGAGCGTAGGGGTGTTGCCGATTGAGGCGGCGGCGGGGTCGCGGGATAGAGTGTTTATGGGGATGAATGATCGGACAGGGGTTTGGTTGGAGAGTCAGGAGAAGGGGAGGAGGGGAGTAGTGATTATGGATTTTCCGGGGCAGCCTTTGATTGATGCGGTGATTGGGCAGAATGAGCCGTTGTTTGAAGAGAAGGCGAGGCTCTGAGAATTTTTCCTTTTCTATTTTTTTTGTTGTCTTTTGTTTTTCTGTTTGATTTACATAGAGATAGAGTTTGGCGTTTCATTTTGAGGATATCTTGTTGTTTTATATGGGAGTTGGGTTCGTTGGAGGAATGTCGTTGAAAGTGGAGACTGTAGCTAATCACAACCGAATCTGACAGAAGGTTCCGATAAGTGGGGGTGGGTCCCACACTTAACATCTAAAGGCACATTAGGACGCACATATATACACATATACACACAATATCTAGATTCACAAGTATATTCCGGCTTTAGTTAAGAAGAGCCGCTATCCAAATACAGTTATATCTATCCGAAAATGCAATATATGCAGTCATTGTGTCGTCTGGCGGTAGCCTATCACCAGATACATCAACACCACCCATCATCCATCGTGATTGTGTCCGTCATCTCATTCCTTCCCCGAAAATATAATAAACAAGAAGTAGGTGATAACAACAATATAGAAACAAAAACCCAACAAACGCCGATTATAAAAAAGAATATAAAAACCAGAACCTAATTACCCTTACACCCCCTCATTGTTAAACCCCTTCGGCACCCCCCTTAACGAATTCACCGGACTTCCCTCCTGACTCTGACTCTCAATCGAATCCACTATCGCCCTCACCAGACTCCGCGGCTTCTCCAACCGCAAGATCTCTGCTGTCTTCAATTCCCCCGAATATCGCAAACTCGACACATCGCTCGCCTCCAAATACGGACTCCGCCCCCTCGTCACCATCGGCGATAAACTTCTCTTCCCCCTCAGCCCCTCTGAGCTCCCCATTCCCCCCCGTAAACTCCCCACCACCAACCGTTCCCCACCACTAGCCACACTGTTAGCCCGGGTGCCACGCGTCTCCCGCCGGTACCGCCTCCGGGGTTCCCCAAGGTCCCCCGAAGTCTCCGTCGCTGGTTCATACCGCAACGAAATTCCATTGCTGCTCCCCGAGATGTCACCGGCATTCGATACCAGTGACGCCTCCTCGCTTTCATCAGGGTTCACAATCATGACTTCCTCCTCACGCTCAATCTCGGCATTAACGACACGCAAGCGCTCCTTCGGAACCGTAAACATGACCTGGACCAACCGTTGCTCCACTGCCCTTTCAATATCCCAATCGCTCTCATTGCCCTCGAGTCCCCCGCGGAGATGCGCCGGCATATCTTCCCAAGCCTGGCGGCCCTGTTTGCGGCGGAATAGCTCGTTATTGACGCCTTGGTGGCTACTGAGGCCCGTCAGCCCCGGAATGCGCGGTTCGTAGTCGCCCGAGGTATTAAAGGCTTCGATAGGACTGGCAAGGGAATCCTGGCGAGTCGGCGACGGGATCGTACTGGAGTCAGAGCCGCCAGTCTTGGTGCTAAAGACACGGCGCAGGGACCCAAGCCAACTATTGTGCGCACGGTATTTGCTAGGTGACCCTGGGACATCGTTGTCGTCGTCATCATCATAATTATAGACACGTCCATGCTCATCGTACCGGTGCTCACCGCCATATGTCGAGGGCCCGATGGCAGCGTATGATTCCTGCGTAGCGGTCCCAGGGCGCGTGTTGCCCATGAGAAGACTAGGCCCTTCGTTGCGAAGTGCGGCAAAGTTTGAGCGCGCGGTGCTATAGGTGGTGCTTGATTCCTTGGACCCAGGGCGTCCTTCCACCGCGGCGAGGGCATTGCGGATTTCAGCGCAGCCCTGCCGGTTATGGTGGTCAAGGCCCTCGAGCAACTCAGCGTCATCAAAGTCGTCGTTTATGGCATCAATGGCCCCGCGGGCTGTCGCATGGGTGGACATCGGGAGATCATCGTTGTAGTTATCATAGTCATCGTCATCGTCAGCCGGGGGAGGCCGGTGGATATCCGTCATCAGCGGCGCCGGCATAATCCGAGCGCCCATGTCGCCGTCGGGACTGTACTGGGCAACCTGATCATACTGAGAGCGAGTCTTAGGGCGGTGGCGGTCGTAGGATGTGTCGTCGTTTTCATAGATGGGGTCAATTTGATCAGCGACGGTCCCGGCAGCCATGTAGCCACCACGGGAGCTTCCAGGTCTCTGACCCCGCGGCAATTGTATGCTTCTGCGCTCATCTACTGGCGATTCACCGGGGCTCTGGAGACTCCCGTAGGCGGAATCTCGGGTGAGCGGTGCAGGCCTGTAGTTGGTCGAGGGCCGATTGTTGTACCAGTTGTTGTTCTTACCGCGCTCAGCCATGGCGTTGTCAGCTGGTAGGAAATGAGCCTCATCCTGGGCTAAGGCCCGGATCTGAGCATCGCGCGTCTTCTTAGAGCGGCGACGGCAGCAGAGGTAGATAATGAGGGCGATGAGGATAAGAAGAGCGGGGATACCGAGACCGACGGCGAGACCGACGATGAGGTTGCGGGTGGAGTTAGAAGAAGCTGAGGATGAGTCGGAGGATGAGGTTGACGTAGTGGTAGAAGTAGCACCAGTCGTTGATGAAGTGCCAGAGGAAACAGCGGAGGGATTACTGTAGGTAGTGGACCATTCGCCGCTAGACATGTTGTAGTACTGGGAACTTCCCGAGATTGCGCGCTTCGAAGACGGCGCACCCACGTCATACCCGCCGTAAATCATCAACACATTCCCCGGCAATACGGCTGCGCCATGCCCATAAATCCCATTGCCCGACGGCTGATTCTCGGGGATCTCCCAAGACCACCCCTTATCTGAATCGCTCATTTTTAACACCACCAACTGTGGATCCGCCGCCTTGGTCACCTGACTCACCCACCCCCCAACCAACACCAACGACGAGCCATCCTCGCTCAGAACTGCCGAGTGCCCTGAGCGGCTCGAGACGGCCCCGTGATTCCCTACGCCGACAAAGGACCACGACTCATCCGGCAAATTCCACACAGCCACCGAGCTTGTGTTAACAAATGCCGACGCCGTATGTCCGCCGACCATGACGTAGTCAACCTGCTGCGACACAGTTTCCGCCTTGCTCGCCAAGGCCGGTGTCGTTGCCGTCCACGAGAATCCAGCAGCAGCCACGGGGGCTGGCGACCCCGTGAGTTTGCTAGCGTTATAGTTTGCAGAGGCCGCCTGGGAATTCGCAGAGAGGCGAACCATCGCGCTGGTATAGTCGGAGGCCGACTGCCAGGCCCAGACGCTGGACGACGGGGTCCCGCACATGCCACCAAAGGCATAGACGTTGGGGGAGGCCTGTTCTTGCGGGTCGACAGTAGATGCAAAGCCGACAGCGGCGCCAAGGAGGAACGGGGCATCGTTGGCGCCGTTGGCTACGGATTTGCGCGACCAGGATTTCGCGGTGGGATCGTAGACCCAGAGGCTGCCAGAGCCTTCTTTACAGTCGCCAGCGTAGACGACGAGGGTGTCGTTGGCGAGAGTGGCGACGTACGTTGAGGTCGCTGTATCACCGACGAAGGGCAGCTCGTCGGTGATGGTGGTCCAATCCGGGGTGGTAGTGAGGTTGGCGGCAGTGGAGGTGTTGAGGGAGGCGAAGGAGCGGTCTTGGAAGAGGTAGAGGGTGTCACCAAGGGTTAGGAGGGTGGTGGGTTTGTAGGGGAGGATAGAGGTGGAGGAGGAGCGGACGAGGGAGGGGGAGGAGGCGGCGGCGAGGAGGAGAGCGGTGAGGGGGTGGTGCCGCCAGGTCATGGTGAAGGGATTATATCGTGTATGTCGTGAGATGTAGGGTCGTGATATTTTTTGTCGTTGTTGTCGTTGTCGATATAAATCTCAAGCCGGACGAGGTCCAATAATGAAGTAGATAATATCTAGGAAATAAAAGATATCATGGAATAATCACTTCTGCAAAAAAATCAACTCGCAAGTATCCCGCTCACGACCCGTGTCCGTTGTCTCCCAGAAATACAACGAATTTGGATCTTGCCACGCTACGAGGCCGACGAGCAAACCACGTCTTTTTTGTTTTTGGTTTCTTTCGTGTCTGGCGTGCAATGTGTCTAGTACAACCTAGGGATTAGGGCCTTTGTCTATACAAGTATTGCCGCCTTGTGTTATCGTGGGTTTTTCTCTGAGTGGGACAATCAATAGATGAAAGAAGGTGCGATTGTCACTCTCTCATTAATCGGTCGTGAACGTTAAGAAAACCAAGGAAAGAACAACGCTTAAGCGACGTGGTGAAAAAAAAAAAAAAAAAAAAAACAAATATTAAAACTAAAGAAATGAGGAAATGGTTTTTTTTCTTTAATTTGTCCCCAGGTTCGCTTCGTTGCCGTTCGTCTCGTCTCGTTGGACTAGAGCTTTCCTTCCGGTGGGCGGTGGTCAGAGCGACGACGATATCTCTTGTTCGCACACGGACGTCCGGGTTTCCCCTGTGCCGCTTGGAAATATGTAATGTGTTATAAGTATGTGTATATATAAATATATCAAGACATCAAATATGCAGGAGGGGAGGATCTATGAGTTGGGAACAGGGAAAGAAACCACAGCAGAAAAAAAAACAAAGTTGGTCCTGATATCATCTAAATAGTCAGTCAGCAATAATCTCAGCCAGAGCTTAGGTATCCATTTATGTGGGTATACGCAAAATTAATCTAAGTATACCGTTCAGCGTGGCGATAGAGTCCCTAAGTAAACAAAGCGTCCATTGACCGAGCAACGACGGCCACCCATATCTTTAAGCAATATTTTTTTTTCTTCTCTTATGGTCGTCCGACAGCGGATGTCATATGGAGGAGCCAATGCAAAGTGGCTGTTAGCAGCCGGTACTAGATCATCTATACTATAGAGTATTTACATGTAGATATTTATTAAATATAAATGATGTAGTTTAGAAGTGGTTCATAGGGAGAGTGTTGAAGCATTCCTGTCGGCAAGGAGTTTACGATTTTTCTAGGCCTGCATAGACTTGGGATGACGGCAAGGGTTGAAATGGGTTAGCGTGGCTTTGTATTCTTCACATGCTTCTCACGAGAACGGCTATTGCAGACGAGACTAATGCTCGAAACAGAGTTTTCATTCCATTGTTTAAATATCTGCCCAATATTTATATTCACAAGGTGCAATGAGCATCATCGAATTGCTCTGCATCTGCTGATTTAGTGATACTATTTTTATTTTGTCATCAGCTCTAGAACTCAAATTATAAGCATTTGAAAACATAGTATTTTGAGCCTATGATGTCATTTTTGCCTGTTTATCCCAGGGCAGATTTTTTCTGGTTTTTACAAGTACCTATTGTTTTGCTGTGCACCTAGTAACTTTCATCTAAACAACCACACACTTAAAACGCTGGAATGCACTTCTCCCCCATACAGATGGACCCTCACTGCCCCCCGCCTGCACTTATCCGCTTACCCATCACCATCACCATTTCACAAACCTCACCAGCAACCAACCCTTCTTCTCCCTTGCAGTTCATATATTCCTCAAAGATTTGTTTTTGGTACAACATCATGAACTCTATCCCTACCTCTAGGTCATCACTCTAGCAACTCGTCAAACGCCATCCTCCCATTGGCCAATCCCCGTATAAGCTCTTCATTCATTAACTAATGTTGACTATGAATATATAGGGTTACTAGAAACACCTAACCCACAATAACCACTCGAAATACAATACCGTCACACGCCCGTAATGTCACATCAAGTCACCCCGTCGACCACAGCAACCAATAAACCAATGCGGCGTCAAATATAGCGAGCGTCCTTATCTTCCAGCAATATTGACGAGACACAAGACACTCAATAATAAGCTTGGGTTCTTTTCTCTTTGTCTATCACCAAATATAAATTTAATTTTCTTGGTACTTTACCACATACGACCATAGCCTGCGGAAAATACGGGGTCCCGTCTGCTCCCCCATAGTCAAGCCACAGAGCGCCGGATTAGTACTACGGTGGGTGACCACGTGGGAATACCCGGTGTTGTATGTTTTTTGAGCCTCTTTATTTCTCAAGACTCATTCTGCTCAACTCGATACACCAATCATTCACATTTACTCCAAAGTACACAACATGATTTTAACTTAATTTATTTTTAGTCCGTGTATAGAGTATATTCCCAAAACCCTAGACCTTCCCTTTCCCCTATCATCAATCCAGTAAAACAACAAAGACACAAGAGAGACAGACATCCCAACCATCAGAGCTAAAAATAGTAATACGTGCCGAGGATATCATAAGATTATAGAAAAAAAAAACAGAAACAAACAAAAAGTATTAGAAAAAGCCTTAAGTGAAACCGTCGT
The DNA here is from genome assembly GCA_002778035.1 of Ambrosiella xylebori. Taxonomy (NCBI): domain Eukaryota; kingdom Fungi; phylum Ascomycota; class Sordariomycetes; order Microascales; family Ceratocystidaceae; genus Ambrosiella; species Ambrosiella xylebori. Next base: position 1,353,044 of record PCDO01000007.1, read on the forward strand.
CATACCCCACCCCGGATCGTGATATTGTTGTACAAGATCCAAAATACATGAGAAATGATACAAGATAATCACAGGGTTCAAGTGAACCATAAACCGACGCAAGACAGCACTCATTAAACTGCTGCTCGATCTAATCACATACTCGCTTAGTAAAAGATTTTCTCATCCCAGATCGGGGGACGGGCATCCTCGCTATCCCACGTGATCTTGCCATCATCGCTGATGTGTGCACCCTTGTCCGTCATGGGAGTGATCTCCTGCGTAGCAGCAATCTCCTGCTTTGAGATACCCGCATTGTCGGCCGGAATCCACAACAGCGGAGTATTGCTGTTGACAGAAGGAGGGAAGTACGAGCTAGCCTCAGTCTCCTCATCATACTCCTGCATAGGGAACAGATGCGGAGCAACGATGCTGCGGAAGTAGCGGTAGTTGTCGTACTTCCAGGGCATCAGGAACCGAGTGACAACATTGCCACGGGGTAGAGAAGCGGCAGCACCGCCCTCCTCCGCATCACCCGTCGGGCTATCCAGGAGACCGTGTGTTTCCTGAGCCTGTAATGTCTGGGGAAGAGAGTGAAGTAGAGGCTCTATGGCGGACATGACAGTGATCTGGAAGAGAATGGTAAAGATAAGAAGCGCAACACTGACACCAAGAGCAGCCCAGGCCTGGGAGACAGCAGTCATGCCAAGGATACAAATCTCGGCAAGGTAGATACCAACAAACAGGTGTTTGAGAGCGCGGGGATAGATGAGACCGCCAGTGTCAATATTGGCACTGGTGACAAAGAGAATGTTGTAGCGGTAGGCTAAGTAGAACAGACCAATGCCAGAAAAAGACCAGAACAGAATAAGCGGAGCAATGACCGAGTAGCTGATGCTGATGATGGCAATGTTGGCATATACAGGCAAAAGTTGACCAAAAGACATACCAACCAGAGTAGTCCACTTGTTGTACATGGCACGGGGAGTACCAGCAAGGAAGCGGTACAGCAGGCGGAAGATGATGAAGCCAGTAGCCTGCGCCAGAGTAGTAGAAGCAATGGCTAACCCCTGGACAATGAAGTAGTCAATGTAGAAGTTGGAGGCACGGGGCAGAGCTGACGAGACCGTTGTCAGGATGGAGCCGGGGTTCTCAGCAAGATCACCGACTAGAGACCAGGCAGAACCAGAAATGGTCACGACAAGGAACACCTGAACCACCTGGAAAGCAAAGTACACATTTTGAGTGAAGAGCTCGATGCGCGACTGAGTGGGCTCGCCAGAGAACTTTGCCATCAGACGGATGATGACGGGAACCAAGGACATGAGAACGGCAAGGGCCACAGATGGAAGCAAACCAGTGATGAAACCCATGACAACCGCAGGGACCTTGTTGAGGAACGACAACCACGAGAACCGGGCCATGAGGAACTTGACCTGAGCAAACGAAGATACCACAGCCACAGGAATGGCCCAGAAGATGATCATGGCAGTCAGGAATGCACCAACAGCGTAGCGACGAGTAATCCGCTGCCACCAGGGCATGCCGAGGTTGCTCCAGATAACATCGTCGGGGCGAACACCAATGATGGCGGGGGTCATGTTCAGAGCGTGGTGGTGGATCAAACTCTGAGAAGCAGCCTCGGCATCAGCGAGCGAGTGGAACTCAATGAAAGCGGCGCCAACAGGAACAGTCTCACGCTTCTTGTAAGCCTCCTGAGCAGCACGAGATTCGGGGATGAGCTTGGCCAGCTCCTCGCGGCACCACGAGATGGTCTTGACCTTCTTGCCAATGAAGGGAATTTTGCCCAGTCTGTGGGTCGGCAGGTCCTTCTCTTCCAGGAGCGTCTCGACAAGGTTATTTTCGTTGGTGGCGATGGGCTTTTCGGCGTCAGTGCCAGCCTTCTTAGCGATGGCTTCGCGCTTCTTCAAAGCCGCTTTTTGCAGCTTGATCTCGGCCTTTTCCAGTGTGTATGCAACATCATCACGCTCAGTGACAATCTTCTCAACTTGCTCGTGATCACGAACAACCCAAACGTTCTTGGCGGCATCACCAAAAACCATACGAAGCTGATCCTCCTTGCAGTACTTCTTGGGAACAGAGGTGAAGAGGACAGTGCGAGCAGAGATGCGGCTAGAGTTCTGAGGGGACAGCAGGTAGGCTTGGCGAAGGTTGATGTAGTAGATGCATTCACGGAGAATGACAAACATTACAAAACCGTAGAAGATCCAGGCGACAAAGGCGTGTGCGAGGTACCGGAAACGACCCGCAGTCGAAGTGGTATCAATATTGCTCATGGACAGGATATCCAGCTGCTTTTGAGTACCGCCACCAGTAGCATTGACCGGGAACAGGATAGGCCAGGTCAGGATGATGCCAACGAAGCAGATACTACAACAAACCTTGAGGAAACGTAGAAAGAGGAAGGAATCAAGAGACTGTTGGCGAAGAGTGTACTCATCGGGCATGTGCCAGAAGGACCCGATCCAGTTGAACCATCCGTCCGGCAACCCGGGGGTCCGCTCAAACTTACGGAGCGACCCGAGATACGTACGGGGGACATACCAACGGCGCTGAGACTTGCGCAAGAACAAGAAAATTGCAATGTAAATAGCGGCAACGAGACCACCAGCAATGAGCGTGGTCACGAAACCTGGAAGGCGGAGAGTATGTTAGTTGTCATGATTGCGCAAGTCGGGAATAGTCGTCGTCGGTCGACCGGCTTGGGATAATTATGTGGCAAACTTACCCTGGAGGGACGCCGGCTGAGTATTAGTGTCGCTATCAGCCATGGCGAAGATATGTGGGCGCCGACCCAGGTACAGACAATCGATAAATAAGCGCTTTTTTTTAGGTTAGTCTTTCTATCAGGTTCAGATTGTCGTATTTAAAATGAAGACGCCAAAGTAAAACTATATGAGGTCGATGACAATGTCAGGACCCGGCGATATAGTAACAAGCAAAGGCACCCGAAAATGAAGAATATCGGAAAGAGTCGACCAAGAATGAAAGAAAACGCACGGATGGGCCGAAGAGCGAACGGGTGGGAGGTTTAATACTTGACAAACAAGCAAAGAGCTGCCGTTGCCACCTCCTTCTCAGACCCGTTCCCTGTTCTCCCAAATTTGGAAGGAAAACAACAAGGGCTTTTGCAAGGCAAGAAGGTTGCTTGTATAGCTAGCTCAATACTACCAACTCCTTCCTTCACAATTCCTTCTTTCAGGTCAAGCTGGCAGGCACAAGCCCAACCCGGCACTTTCATTCTAAAATTGATAAAGTCTGACATTTTATCGTATGCGGTCAGCCCTTAACCACTCCCTGTATGTGTGATCTGCGATATCAAGGAGGTTGAATTACGCGCCAGCGAGCATCTCTTCCGGTGAAAACGTGCGTCCCTTTGACGGGGCCTGGGAAGGGCTTCACAAGCCCAAATGATAATGGCCAAGTAAGACGGTGCGATGCGACGGGTACACGACACTACTGCCGGCCTTCATCCCGCAGCCTAATGCCTGCGTCAAAAGTCAAATTACCGCATTCATAAACCTCAAAGTGAAGTCGTGGCGTGGGGCAGTTTGGCATGATGCCGCAAACAAAGATTCACATTATATGAACATCGCACCACACATGACTAAAATATGATTCTCAGAACTTTGACAAGTATACATTAACGTCATCCTGTTTAAGAAAATCTTGGTAAAGTTGAGTGGAAAAAGTCTTTGACAATTAAAAGAATTTATCTAGCTCTGTATGTTCTTGCCACCCTGTGATTGACTAAGACAGGGTCTATTTTATCTATAAACCCCCAGTTAGACCCTTATTTAAACCTTGTAAACACATAGTTCTATAATCATATTAGGGTTTTAGAGATAGATAAAATAAACCATATTGGCATACCCTAAGAGGATGTGTTTTACTTTGCCGGTCCTTGCTTGGTGGCAAATGTCAAAGACTTTCTATAGGTAGCTATAGTTGCCCTGGGGATCTCCTCTTAGTTTAATTAGTCAGCATCCATCACAACCTCCAGATATTTGTGCTTGCGCGTCATGCCTATATCATGGAAAAAGTTGGAAGTTTAGCAGACTTTTTAGTGGGTAATAATTGTGTAGTGGGGCGCTTGCAAGGAACAAGACTTTACAGATTTTACTTGCAGACATGTAGCGGTATACAAAATGAGCCCTTGATCATTGGACACAACAATGTCCACTGGAAAAAAAAAAAAAAAAAAACACAGAAACTGCACCAAGCCATCGCAATCTCGTGCGACTCTGTGACTTCAGCGTTTATGGACTACTAAGTGTTTTTTTTTTCTGTAAGATTACATGCCAGACTTCTGTCAATGGTGGCGCGGATCATCCTGATCATCCTGTTCAGCTGTCGTTGTCGCTGAGCGCGCCTAACCCCAAAATGACCTAACGTTATTGTAATGATGTTGGGACATAATTATAAAATCATATATTTTTTGTTCAAGTATTTCCCCTTTTGGTCTTTCAAGCTCGAAAAGCTTTTTGAAGTTATCGTTCTATCTAGTCACACAGTGAGAGGAACCGTGGATTCAAAACTAAGCAAGTCACATGATTTAGACAAGCATAATGAAATATGTAGAAAACATGTACTTGGGTCGTTTAAGAGATCAGAGAAGAAAGGAAACTTAGTGAGGGGACCGATTAGCTACTATAGAGCCGGTTCAGTTCTTGTGATGACGTAATACACAAGCACTCTTATTTTCAATTTCGAGGATCGGCATTAAAGTTGGGTTGTCCCTGGTCAATCAACCATAAGTATTCAAATGAAGGCTTTTGCTTTTGCTTTCGCATCATTGACTGTAAACAGCTATTAGTTGGTTCTTTGTCGACTTAGTGATGCCTGAAGTTTTGCCCATAATATCAGTGGGGTTAGTTATCAAGGTTTTCTTTGATGTGTATCAGATCTCGATGTATCTGAGCGCGAGACTCGCACTGGCCCATGCAGGGCTTGTATCTATCTATCTGATCTTTCTTGTTCACCACCTCAGCAGGATGGTCTGCACGGATTGTGCGCGTCATCCCCTAAGAAGACAGCAGTTACAATATTGAAGCACAAGACATTGTAAAGCCCACCTCTGTAAATCCATCATCATTTTAATGGCAGATATGTATATATGTATGCGCCCATGCCCCCATATTGTCTCGGGTCTCACTATCCCGATCAAGTTTCATTCTAATCCCCTAGGGCTTCGTTCAAAAAAAAAAACAGCCTCTCCATTTTGATATATGCATACAGCAATAGCAGCAGCATGCAACATGTGGATATTTTAAAGCCTGCCTTTTTTTCTTCCTCTGGCAAACAGCGTGGGCTTCTGCAAGATGATCCTTAGATCCTGTCATGCACCTCTCATTTTTGCTGCTGCTGCTGGGCTAATAATAATTTGCAGATGTATTGCGACACTCCTATTTGCATGACAGTCCAAGCTGAACTTTGCAGTTGATGGGACGTCGATTTTGGATGGACAAAACCTAGATATCATGTTGATCATGAAGACTTGGTGGTTCTTGATATAACACATCCTGTAACTTCGGGAGGTAAACAAACCGTAAATGTTAAATAGTGTTTTGACATTCTATGTGTGTGGCTCATTATCTAGCTGGTGTGGTGATTTTTGTTTCTAACTCCTCTAGTGAATCAACAACAACTTGGTCCATCATCCCTTAGCTTTGAAGATTCACACCCTGCACTACGTCATGGCTAAAAAAAAAAAAAAGACAATGTTATCCCGATAAAGATATCAAACTCACCTAAAAAGTCACGTGAAATGGAACCGGCTCTCCATATGCCTTCTATCGACATGTTACTTTATAAAAAAAATCTTTCCAGTTTCTCATCACCACTATTTCTCTACACAGTTTAGCGGGCTTTTAGTGACTTGCTCTAGTACTCTCTTCACGCCTAAAGTTTCAGCGACGCTAGACTTTTTGTCCTAAATAAATTTACAAAATCCGCTCTCTCCATTTTGTCACACGCAGTTCAGGTATCCACAGTTGACAGCACTTGTGATGAGAATCTTACTTGATTATTAAAGTCGGTCTCTTAGATTGCGTTGATATGACGGTATTCCTTGGGTTAGGTTGGATGCTAATGCCGTGTAATGCTCATAATTATGCTATTGACTGAAATGACGGTGCATTTTTCTTGTAATAGACTTGCCAAAACTTGATGGAAGTTATTTTATATTCCAAACTTTATTCTAATGGAGGTGGAAAAAAGATATATACATAACAGATATTTAGGTCTAGTAGAACATTGAAAATGTCAAATTGTATGATTAGGATTACACACATTGTAGAACCCCGGAATGCGAGTTCATAGGTTCAACCCTAACAATACAAGTATATGGTATTTCTCCGTTATCGTTATCAAACATCCATCCTGCCATTGCTATTCTCTAGCACCACTTAGACATCTAAATCTCCTGAAACCTTGCCTTATAAGGTTGCAACTATGGACTTGCATCCATTTAGGACAAGGCCCTTTTTTGCCAGACAAACATGACCAACTCCATGACGACCCTGGTAAAGAATTGGTTTTTGGGTGCTATCTTGGGTGCTATCAATGATACTCTATGACGGCATTCTAACGTTATGAGATGCATGTCAAAGTATCCGCATTCATGAAAAGCCTTGTTTGGTATACGACGTGTGGCTGCGCAATGCATAGTATTCTATATAATATTGACTTGAATCTGAGTTCTACCACAATGGAAACTGCAGCTTGCTGCATCAAGCACCTCGTCGATACTGACCCTCTCGACTTGTCAAAATGGCAACTAAGAAGTCGCACTGACTTGCATCCTTCTATGTATGCATAAGATAAACTTTGCTGGAACAGTCACATCAACATCACAATCATCTCTTTGGTCCTCTGATGCAAACGAAAACAGTCAAAGTCAACCGCTGCGCCCTGAACCATGCCAATCCGCTCACCCAACAGAACCGTTTGCCCATTCACAGTACTCACGTCCCCCTTCACAATCATCGCCAGAGTGTACTTTGCCTTTGGAATCTGGATATGCAGGACAAAGATATTGGCGATATGGCATTGTCGTGGGTAGTAGTGGATTGGACAGTCAAACTCTTCACATTGAATCGATGCCATGGCCTCCAAAGAATCGTAGGTGACGACTCCGAAACGCTCCTTGTTATCAAGTTGTGATATACATGGAATGGCCTGGGTTTCAAAAGAGAGACAGGACCCAATTTGGGGTGACCTCAATGTGGATACGCGTGACAGGAACCTTAAACGTTAACACATTGCTCTGCAGCTCAAGCATCCCGAGAAGATCCCCCGTCGGCTCCCAGTCCGGGTACAGTTTCCTATTGAACAGATTAAGCCAATAATCGTGCGCACCCGCAGGCTTATAATACATGCACTGGAGACTAGCAACCGGGCTAATCATGTCAAAGTCCCAGTATATACTCGGCTTCAACCACTTAGCCCACGATCAACTGGGCGTATTGGCAAGTGCTTTCCGAGGAAGCCTTTGCGACAAGCCTATCTCGCGAGACCAGAAAAGAGCGTGGATGAAGAAAGCTCTCGGCAACCCAAATATATCGTCTTGTCCATAGGCACAGGATAGTCTGTTGAGGATGCCGTGGAAGGCAAAGAGGCTGTCGGAGGATTTGGTGAATTGGCGTTTAGAGTAGCCCTGGACGACATTAGCGTAGGTGCTGAAGGTGAAGTCTTGTTGTCTTAGGAAACGATGGCCGTTTTGTTTACACAAAGCTTGGGACGCGGGGTGATTTGATAGTTGAGAAATGTTCAATCTCCCATTGGCTGTCCAAGGCTTTAGCGAATTTGAGGCTTTGCATGGTGGTTCTGCATCCGATGATGCAGGATACAATGTGCTTCTACTGTGATTTTGTTCTGGGATCCAGTCTCCAGTATATGACTGTCCTGAGCCATTCTTCAAAGTAGCTCCTGAACAAACCTTCTCATGCAAGATCATACCGTAATTTCTAGCCTTATTGTGCGAATGCGTCGACCAAGTATACATCTCCTGCGCAAACCCACAAGTGCAGTCAAACACTATTTGGCTATTGGTAATATAAAGGCACCGCTGACTCAAAACCTGTTCCTGGTACATTCAGCCCCGGGTACTCCACCGAGTCCCATTAACGACATACTCAATACGAGTAACGTCATGTGGACTCGTCGTGATTGGAGAATCAAAAGTCTGCATAAGTGCATCATCATGAGTCCGGCCGACAATGTATCCCGGAAGCCGATCGGTAACGCCCCCGTGTAGAGCGCAGACAAGCGTTAGATACGCCGAGCTGTAAATGGCATCCATGACTTTGATTTGTTCCTTTTTGTGTTGTTTGTCGTCTTGCACAATGCAGAATTGGTCAATCCAGAGATAGCGGACTTTTAGTTCTCGGCATAGCGATGCGCAGTCTCCGAAGAGACTGGGGCTTTTGAAGATCATTGCGAATGAACCTGGAATAAGGGCTTGAGTAAGGTTGTCAATAACTGTCATTTTGGTCCTTCCGGCTTGACTCCACACGTAGCTGAGTGTAATGTATTTGAAAGCACTCGGTCGTTGAGCGAGCACCAAACAATTGTGGTCAAGGTCAATAAGATAGATAGGAGGCACATGATCTATACAGATATTAGCAAGTGATAATTTGTTTGGGTGACTTTTGAGACTCACTATTATGACTGAATCTGGTGAGATGGTTCTGATGATTGCAAACGTCAAGCCACTTCCGGATAATCACCGGGTCAAACCGTTCCCGCACCCACAACCCCAAATGCCTCAGCGAATTTTCATAGAAGATCGCCTGAAACTGGACATCAAAGATCAAGTGATCCTTCTTAATTTTACTTTCTTGAACCTCAACCATAATCTCCATAATTGTCCTCACTTTCTCATGGTGGAAAGAAGACGCACCCTCTTTGACATGCTGTTGGGGCTCGCTTTCATAGTCGTCACTAGGCTCGGAGCCTTCCGCTAAGCGATTCAGACAATAGGGGCCAAATGTAGTGAAGCTCTTGACATCGCCGAGCTTCAGACTAGCCCTCTTCATCCGCGTTGATATTGCGGTTTCTAGAAACTTGCACCCGGAGCAACCCAGAAAGACGAACATGTAAACGCCATTGTTGAAAATATTGTTGATACTCCTGCGGATCCTTTGTCCTTTTCCATTGCCGTTGATCTTGGCACTGGGATCTTGCCCCTCCTCGATACTCAGTTTGCGATGGAGCCAGGTTTTGCAAAAGGAACATGTACGAGCGGTAAGGTCGTTTACGGAGACAGAATATGGCCCGGTGGGCTTTGGTTCTGGGACTGGTGCATGGCTGGGATGTATGATGTTGTGAAGGTTCTTGGTACCTCCAAAATTGTGCCATTGGGATTGCTTGGAGGATGAATGGAGAGAGTTGGAGTCTCAAATAACCATGGATTGGAGAGATGGGGCTCGATGAAGAGGTTTTATTATGAGCAATTGAGGAGTGCTACTCCGGGAGTCAGATCTGGAAGTTCAACGTTATATTTAGTGAGTGACAACAAACAAGTACAATAAACACACTTACAATCCGACATCAGAGGCTGGAGTGCCAATTCTGAAAAGTGTAGGGTTGTTTCCACGGCCATATAGATAACTGGGTCTAATTAGTGGAGATGCATGTTGAGTAGATGTATGCGTCTCTCACCCAGGCTGGTAGATCTCCGGTGACTGACAAACCAACGATGTGATGACTGGTGCATTTATTTGTAGTTGTGTTTCAGAGTCAGTTGACCAGGTATCAAGAGTATCTTGCAACAGATGAGTGGCCCCGGAATTCCAACAGATAAACTCCTCCGGGCCAAGACCAACATCAATACCTGAGTCCTTTTTCTTGTGAATCTGACAGGCATGTTTTGGAAGTTGAGACTCCAACTGTAGGTTGTGAAGATCGTGGAATGAAGATTGTTTTGAGGGGCCGACCTCATCATAAGTGGCTGTTCTGGAGCGAATGATGTCCATGGTGAAGATGGAAATGCTTTATCAGCAGTAAGAACTAGTCAATGGTCTGGATAGACGAGCGCCGTGAGATGGTTCGATAAGTTTTAAAGATGGAAGAAATGAATTGTGCTTGACTGGGCGCGGAGAGTAAAGACAACTATGACAAAGTAGACTTTGACCGGACTTAGATATTAACAGTATTTATAAGACGTGAAGATAGCTCGGTATAAGCTATACCAATCAGCAGTACGCCCTTCTATAGCACCTGGTTGGGCCTATTACACGGCATTGTGTTTACTCACAAGAAGTTCGCAACCAATATCTTACCCAGTGCTCTATCACGACAAATGGGATCGGAATGTAAGTATTAGACAACACTTTGGTGACTCGACTCTGCAGAAGGATGTAGTCACTTAAGAATACAGATACCTTCCTTTCGGAACCGGCCCAGTTTCGATGCAACCCCCTTGACTAATCATCCGCATCCCGTATGCCACGGGCAGCTCAATTACAGCATTTTGCTCTCTTCTTGCATTGGAGTCTTAGCTATTGCTGCTATCTTCAGCCTGCATCAGCAGAAGAAATGATACTCAGAATGCAGTGTACCAAGTTTGCTGAGTTGATAACAATCCATTTGTCGTACAGTATGTACATGAATTCATAGCCCATGTCCTGTAAGTCCTATATATTACTAAGATCGGGCCAATGAAGTTCGTTGCGGATGTTTAGTAACGATGTTTTATTTGCTCTTTACCATGGTGATAAAGAAAAAGAAGATAACCATGAAGGATGAAGATCCTACAGCCTGCCCGTCTTCATTGAGACGGGTAGCGATATGCAGATACTCTGTTCAAATCATAAATAGGAAGTGGGCTCTTGTGTCAATTTAGGGAAGTGTTTAGGCGTTTACAGTCAAATGCATGATCAGCAACCCAATCTTTTCTCAAGAGTCTGGTTGAATCACGGCAGACGGGCTATTCGGTACAGAATGAGGAATAAATTCACATGACAAATTTTTCTTGATATTGAAAGCCATGCTAAACTCTATTGAAATAAAGAACTACCAAATGTTTTTGAATGCTCTATGTGTACTGAAGTGTGTTCTACTAGCGCTAAACGAATCGATAGGAGCATCTCATGCGTGCTGCTTAAAGAAGTATATTTAAGCTATTTCTTTAAGAAAACAAAACCTTATTCTGCATTCTAAAGAAAGAGACAGAAAGGCTATTCCAGAATCAGCAGATAAATCTACTAGTACCATCCGGAATAGAATTTCTAGTTGATACCAGAGCACCAGTAGTCTGGTAGTAGTTCCTGGTTTAGTGACGAACGTGGGCAACTAATATTCATTTTTCATGCATTGCTGCGAGCAGTATACGCGAGCTATCATTAAAAAGCCAAAGTTTGCGAAACCAGAGATTATCAAAAACGGATACTGAATCAATTTCCATTGAATCATCCACCAATAGTCTGGATTGATGGATTCTGAAATGTCGTCACCAGTTCTCGTGTAACGGGGCTAAAATCCGTGAACCCATGTCATTGCGGTCCACACCAACAGTTACATTATCGCAACCTTCAACCCCAATTCTTGGCCCACATTTCTTCAAAACACTCTGGTCACCTGGAACAATTAATCCCATGCGTTGATGATTAACCCATCTGATCGCCATGTAGTCCTGCATTATTGCAAACATGCCATTCGTAACCCGCATATCACACCCATTCTCAGCACCTTATCAGACTATACTTGCAGCTATGTTAGATAAGCATGTAGAATTTAGGGTTGATCGGCCGGATAATTAAGAATGACACCTCTAATAAATTGACTAGTGTGGCCATATTCAATAATTTAAGTAATATCTGACGAACGCGTAGTCCGAGGAGTAAAATGAAGGCATTTTTAAAGTTTCCGAAGTATACATTTTAGATCTATGGAGACCTTTTAAGTGAATTACGATTGTCTGGCTAATCATGAGTCGCATCAGCGGCAAATTCGGCACTATTGACAACCGCATGTATATTAGATTGTGACTTCCTTGACTGGCCATAGTTAAGCTACAAAGCATCTGATTAGTACTACGGTAGATGACCACGTGGGAATACTCGGTGTTATATGTATTTCCTTTTTTTCTTTTGTAATCGTTGTTGATCTAAGATATCTATCTTACTCTTCACGAAACTAATAACATATCTTTTGTTTTACTAAGATTGAGTTTCACGTTACTAGATAAATATGAACCCTAATTATATATCAACCCTTGAAATACTAAACGTTGTATTTCCACCTCCATTCGGATGCAGTTTTTTATTTACGAATTTAACTTGTCTATTCTGTTTATGGGCCTATACTTTGTATATACTGCCACCGGACTGAAGTCGGTGATCTGGGCACCTTAGTAACATTGACCGTATCTAGCTATCATTATCACACCCAGTTATAACGACCAGCATAACTCGCCTCTGCGCGCATCTATCTACCGATCGGTCAACTTATTCTTGAGAGCCCAGCCATTTCATCCGCCTCGCCACAATATGCACTCGGTGGACACCCAGCCACGTGTTCAATGTTAGGTCGTCCTAACTTTCTCAATACCATTTGCCATATGGTCCTATTAGCGAGTCGGTATAATTAGGCCATCAAGGCACGTACCGACTCGCATAGTCATACCAATGGTAAACAGAGTTGAGGTGGGGTATCAACTAATAAGTGAAAGCAAAACCAAGAGTCGTCAGAACTGTGTCAAAGTACGCCGTAGAAGGGCACTATCTGTGAGTGCACAAACAAGGGACTAAAAAAGTCAAAATAAAGAAAAGGACAACAATACAAAACGGGAAAGAAAGGAAGACGGTCAGCAACCATCTAATGCAAATATATGGCATGCTCAGGCATGATGAGCATTGGCTGGACTACGCGGTGGGTCAGCACGCACAAGCATGCGAACTTTACCATCGCCAATCTCAACACCTTGACTCAGAAGATCAGTATTATCCTTTCCGGAACCATTGGCTGAATCCTCGCGACTCAAGGACTTATCCCAGCTCCGAGCGTCGATTCCAAGAATACCACCCATGTTATTACGATCTCCGGGAACAGAGAACTCGCGGAAAGCATAGCGCCACTCATTCAGAAATGCGCGAACAGCCTTGCCAACCTTGTCCTTTCCGTTCTTGCTGTGGTGGCCAGTGCCAGTGATAGCGTACACAGGACGAGCCTCCGTACTGTTCTCCAAGAGGATCGTCTCCAAGTAGCTCACAGCCTCATCGGCATGAAGACCATGAAGGTCAACATAAATCTCAGACAACCCGTTCATGTTCTTGTTGCGCTCCTCATAAAGCTCATGGGCGGCCTCACGATGGGCCTTCTTCATCAGCTCGTTCTCGCTCTGGCCACGCAGACTCAGGGCCTTGGCAGCACGGGCATCGTTGCGGTTCCAAGCTTGTGCAGCACTCTGAAGAAACTTGTTACGTAAACCGCCGTGCTTGATGGCTTCCTGGCGGGCCTTCAGGTATGCCTTGTTGGCGCGGTCACCAGTCTCAAGCCACGGAATGTGCTTAGGGGCAGGAATAGCTTGAGCGGCAGCACTATTTTCTTGGCTAGCCTGGACAACAGCCCGAGACTTCTTTTCGGCACGAGTCGTAGACAGAGCAGGCGAGGGCACCATCTTGACTACATCAGCCAACAAACTGGGAGTATAACCATCCTTATTTCCACGCTTGCTTTTCTTGGACTGCTTGACGCTTGCACCCAACGAAGGGAAAGCCTCAGTGTCATCGAGAGCGGGTGCCTGATCTTTTGGCTGTTGGTGTCTACTGCCGGGGCGCGAGCGGTTGCGAGGAGACTCGGTACCGTGGAGATGACGAAGTCCGGCAGGAGGAGTGAACGAGCGATGGTAGCTCCCACCATATCCGCTTGCTATGCTGTCAGGGGTACCTGGCTGGAGCGAGGGGAAGGAATTGAAGTCCTGAATGGATAGAGAACCCCCCTGTCCCTTTGTAGGCGGTGTACTGGTGCCATCAAGGGTCAAGCGGCTCATGAGCTGAGCAGGATCGTGTGAGAAGATGCAGGTGTCGCCAGCCAAGCAGTTACCAACAACCCAGTATCTAGTAAAAAGCATTTGTTAGTAAATGTGAGAGTAATATACTAGGGAGACTGATCACGTTGACATACTTGCACAAATGGTTGCTAAGATCATGGCTAAATCGGCAATCGGCACGAAGACATTGCCCAGTTGATAAGAAGAACTTGCAAATAACACCTGACTTTTGGTTGATGGGGGTCGACGGTCGATGCGCTAAATCAATAGCACGACCGACAAGGACAGTACGGGGCTCATCGGACGAATCGCCACCAGAAGCGGCCTGAGACTCCATAATTGCAACCACAGTAGCACTGAGGTCGTAGCCATGAGCGGCCAAGGCGCTTTCAATCTCCTCATCAGTGCGGGACTGACCGAGGATGGAGCGTAGCATGTCGTATGGAGTCATGTCATTCTGCTGGGACGCCAGCGACGAGAACTCAGGGGCCGCGGCGTTGAGCATACTAGTAGTAGTACCAACAGATGAACTCAAGCTCACGGCATCATCAGCGACCAGCCACTCCACATTCTCGGCCTGGTAATCATTAAAGGTCTCAGTCGAGGGATTCGGGTCGTTAGCAAACTCATAAGCATTCAAGCTTGGGCTATTAGGAATAGCAGGTGATGCGAATGCCAAGCGGGGCGAGGGCCGAGGAGACGAAAACGGAGACGCATTCACTGAGCGAGCGGAACGCGGAAAGCTGGATGGGATGAAGCCAGGCGGGGCCAAGGGGCTAACACCTAAGCGCGGAGACCCAGACAACGGGGTGGAGTTGCCGCGCCAAGAAGCCGGAGATGGACGGCGCAGAATTGTCTGTCGTATAGCCGGTGGTGATGCTGATATAGTGCCTTCTCGATGTCGCCATAAAACGTCGAGGATGGCATTTTCAAGGGCGGTACCCTCCAGCGTGGTTTCCTTGCGGAATAACTCTTCGATCTTATCAGTCTTATCTTCGTCTTGGAGCTCGGGATCGCGCAGGATCGGGAGACATTGCTCGTAATGTTCGTCGGACACCATGATGAAGCAATCTATGATGCATGAAGCGGTATAGGTCTAAAGGGTATACGTCAAAGACGCAAATTTGTAGACAACGGTCAGCCGAAGGTAAAGTTTACCGATGCGTACGAGCAGGTGATATAGAATTGAGACGCCACAGTAGTGACAGAGACAAGGGGGGGGGGAAGAAAGCAAGATTGAAACAAAGATCTAAATGCGAAAGTGCAAGATGGCAAGCAGGAAAGTGAAAAAGAAGCACAGAATGCGAAAACCAAAAAGAAAGGAAGGGAGTGGAGAAGGCCAAGGCCAAGGTCAGACGGACCAGTATATTGAGCAACGAAAGAATAAAGTTGATAAAAGGGGAGAGAAAAAGAAAAAGTCTAAGTTTAAAGTAATGTGCAACCAGAAATCAAAAAGAATCGTAAGCAGAACCAATAATGTGGATGTTGAGAGGGAAAACGAAAAGGCAGTGCGACGAAGGAAGGACAACGCGGCGGCACGGTTCTGAAGCCAGTGACCAGTACACAGTAACGGCAAAGAAGCAATTACAGAACAACGTCGCGCTCGGGAGAAAACGAGGTTCGAGCAAACGAGGTTCCAAGACTTCCAGGAGAGACAAGCAACGCCCAAAAGTTGCCAGGCTTCCCCACTGAGATACTGGCCGGCTATAATGCTCGGGTGCTAATGGAAGCTTGAAAGTTGGGAAGAAAGCCGTGAAGCCGTAGTTGGTAACTCCACCCAGGGGGTTGCTTGTCCCTGTCAGTAGACACACTAAGGAAGCACGACAAGCAAATGCAGATTAGTCGCCAAAGTCAAGAAAACCAAGGGAACGAAGAAAAACGGATGAACAATGAAGAGGCAATGCGAGGTGGCTGATCCAACCGGGTAGGAAGATTCGATTGATGCAGCAAACAATAGAGACGAAAGCGGATTAGGTGTGAAGTTTAGATTATGGATCGAGGATACCGTGAATTGGTAGCTTAGGTATGAAAATCAAATGGATGGTGATGGTCAGTAACGATTGTATCAGATGATTGGTATCAAGGAAAACAAAATAAAGCTAAGGTTCATTGATCTCTTGAAATATCTGTTACCAGCATGATGATAGTATACGTTCTAGCTGGGGCACTTGCCATGAATTTTTGTAAAAACTGGACGGGGCAACTACTTGTGATAAATGTTCTAACTACAAACTATAAACTACTCGGTTTACAATCTCAAGGGCATAAAAATGTCTACATAGTTCACTTTGTAGCTCAATTGACTCCAAAAGATGCCTCGTCGCCATATCCGCAAAGGCTCACGGCCCTCTCTTGAGGCCATGTTTCTCGATCGTGATACCCGGTCATATTGTCCAAGTATACGCATGGTTTAGGGGAGGGAGGGGCCAGCCCAGAGTGGATGCAGGTCTCTCCGCCGCTCATCTACGACGTATTGACTGAACTGAGAACGCTGTAGTCAAACTTTTTTTTTTGCACCTGTTCCATGCCTAGGCATGTCTCATGCATGTGCAGTACCTTCCCTTACCCAAATCACCTAGCCTCTATCTGCACTTCTTCAACCAGACTCTGCCCTTTTTAGAGATCTGATCGCCTCGAAGGCCTCTATTGATCCGTCTTTGAGATATGACTTGTTTTTCTACGGGTGGCTGGCCCCTTCGGACTCGCCTGTGAGAAACTGCAGGTTTAGTCGTAGTCGCATTTGCATGTCACAGTTGTCGGTCAAAAGGTTGCAATGGTCATTGGGAAAAGAGAAGTTGGAAGGTGGGAAGGAAGGGAAAGCTCAGATCAACGGGAAAGAAGCTTGAGAGAAGGAAGCCAGCCCGAAAAGCTGGGGTGGACAAGCGACATTCCTCTCCGAGTGCCCGGAGTCTTGGAAGTACACACAGCTGTCTTCTGAATACTATATCTAATAATAAAATTGACACGATCACCATCTTGTCAGTTGACAATATGATGTCTCAGATAATCTCGCTTCATCATAAATTAATGTTGCTCACGCTCAAATCTTATATTTCAATTTCAAGTGGTTCTCGATGTTGACCGATCGAAAGTCTGGGCCCGAACACAGAAACGTGGGGTTTTCCCCCTAGATGGTACCGTGTATATTCATGCGTTTCCGCACAGTCTGCGTGCAAGTCAAAGTACTTTACCCCACTTCTTGCTGCAGAAAATGGCGGGCAGAGATCCCTGTCGACGTCTAAAGACTCAATTCCACAGTGCGACACACGCACAGCTCGCACAAGTCAGATCTGCGGCATGGGTTGTGCTCATGTTCAATCACTACATGTAGCGACGTTGGTTAAGGGGAGAATAATACTCATGATGACAAGACAGCCAGCCATTTGGTCTGGGTGTCGTGGCAATGCATTGAATTCTGCTGTCAAGTTCATCCAGGGGCTACTGGCATCTTGGCTATCTGTAGTAGCTTTTTTCTTTAGCACAAGCGTGGGGCATGTTCCGTTAACCCTAATGGTTGAGGATGTATCTTACAACTTGCAACCATGATTTTCAGCAGTGTTATGATAACCAATGTCTAGACAAAACCCATCACTTCAACCCAATGATAACTTTTCAAGATTCTCACAGAAAAGTTCTGGGTTTTCGATCTACAAGCCACTGACAATTCTGAGACGTGTTTGTCGGGTACTACCCTTGCCTATTTTCAGTTTAAAAAATCGAAGAAACATCCACAGGCCACAAACTGACATCGGCTCGGTATGTAGTCGCTTGTCTTGTGGGTTGGAATACTGACTGCATCAAATAGGGGACGGTGAATGGTTCTGGTGTTAATCTTTCCTAATTGAATTATTCTCACTGGTGGCCGCTGAGTAGGGTGACTGCTATGATGTAACAGCGGAGATCAACACTGTTCTGCCGGGTTCTATTCGTATTGCATGCATTCAGAAAGGAATACATGCATATCAGTTAAACCTTCGCGCAGATAATCGCGACGAGCGAAATCTACGGTCATATTTTGGTAATGTATGTATGTATGTGCATACATGTGGTTGTCGGCTCTGTTGCTGTTGATAACAGTCCTTTTGTGGCAAGATGATAGGGCAAAAGTAACATGAAGGGTAGTGTGTGTTAGGGATTCGCAAAGCTCATTTACGTTCTGTATCACTTAGATTTTTAACCGACTACATATGAATATATTTTTACGATGCATCAACCCGTCCGACCTGTGTATCATATCGTGATAATCATGTCAGAATAGATCAATTCTCCCCTTCTGAAGATTCCTCATCCATACCAAAGCCAAAACTGAAGCCACTTTTCCGTTGTTCGTCTTCCTTAGGTGCAATAGTTTCATCCCACTTTCGCTTCTTCCCAGCCTGTTTTTTCTCGTACAAAGTCATGCCTTCTTCCAACATCGCAGGTAACTTCTCCTTCATTCTGGCAATGAACAACTCGTATGGATTCTGTACATTGTCTTCAAAGCCGCTGACCTGATCCGCCTTGTCCTTCAAAAAGCTGATGACCTCAACCAAATGATGAAGATTTTGTGTTTGTGGAATGAAATTTTGGGTCAACGCGATTCCGTCCTCGAGATTCACTACCAAGTGCCACCAGCCATTAGGCACATGGAGGATTTCACCAGCACCACAAATACCTTCGATACACTGCGGGCTTTTGCGGGCTTCTGCATGGAACTCGATAAGCCATTCGGCAATAGACAAGGGACTTGTCACTTCACTGCTATCATCCGACACATACACACCGGGAACCTGAGCTAACGGCGGGAACATGATCCAATATTTGGATCCTTGTACGACGGCGTTCCACGCACTGGTGGCATTGGGATCTTTATGGAAGGTAGACCCGCTCCGGGCAGGCCCAATGATTAACCATCGGTGAGCAGGGCGTTCGGAACCGAGTACCTCAAAGAGATCAGGACCAAACACGTCGAGGCGGTCATATGTGTCGTCGGCATTGGGACCGACTGTTATCTGCATTTTTTCAGCAAACTTCTTGTCAAAGAGATAGAGCGGACTTTCGTCGTGTTGATTTCTCATGTAGTTAATATAGCTTCTGAATGACCAGTCGACGCATTCGGCACGAAAGACGGTGTCGCCGTACTTCTCCAGTAAATTATCAATTGTCCACTCTTTCATTGCTCTCCAGTTTTTGACGTAGTTGGTCAAGATGAATGGCTCCTCACTCCATTTACTTGAAAACTCGCTATATGCCATTGACTCTAAGCGACTGATTTGGTTGTGCGTAGGAATATTCGTGGTGAACTTGGAAAGGTCCACGTGACTGCATAGAAAGGGCCGATGGAGGACATCGGAAAATACACGACTGCAGTCAGGTAGAGGAAGTTTTTTCAGTTCTCCATCACATTTTTGCATCAAAGATCGCCAGGTACCACTCCAATTCGGTTGAGGAGATCCTCGCTTATCGGATCTAAGGCCCGTTAGCTCACTAAGCCGGAGACAGACGCCGGATACAATTTCGATCCGAAACTTACTGCAGATACAACTGTTTCCAAAGGTCATCTGAGTTACAGGCCGCAAACAAGAATTTGCATGTGTTTCCAAGAGAGGCCAAATATGAACTACCCAGATACTCCAAGATGGTCATGAGAGCCTCATCTGACAAGATCTGAAAAGTCCCGGCATTGATACGGGCATTTGGCTGGGATTCCAAGTACAAGTTCCCCAACGGCTTGACGCCTAGTGGGTGAGTCGGTATAATTGATGATGGCATCTTCAACTTTGTGGTAGACTAATACCAGAAAGATGGCGCTGGCAAACGATTACGGAAGAAGTGGGCTGATTGTCGCACAAGCTTTTTTCATGGCTACAAAATTTTTTTCTAATCAATCATGTCAGATGCACCTGCAAGGTACTGGGACTGTCCTTTATATGTGAAAGCTGCAAACATCAGAATCGCATTCAGCGACCTTAAGTCTCATTATAATCGTGGAAATATTTCAGCAGGCGCTAGCTGGTGTTCAGCAGAAATCTTAGAACATGTCTAATGTGGTGGAAATATCATAGTTGAAGTTTGAGTTGTTGAATTGACATGATGATCAGTACCTCATTAACAAGTGGGGCTCTGTCGGTGGTTCACAATACTGCGAAGCACCTGCAGACCCTGGACGATTCTGCTGTGTTCTCTGCTTCCAAGAATAAAACTCATGCAGGGGCATTCAAGAGTCCATTTCAACCAACCGTAGATGGCCAAACTCTAGGTCGACCACTAGAGATACTAGCCGAGCCTTGACATGCAATTCATTCCGGCCAGGCTAGCCCGCTTCGAGGAGCGCCCCTCCCCTCATCGAAATAATGAGGCCCATCTTTAGTCGAATCAAAGTTCTAACAGATAATGTCTCATCAAACAAAGCATCATATCTTAGAATATCATCCATAGTTGCTGATGTTGATAATACGGTCTCCGTCTCTAAGATTCACATTCTCACAATCTGCATGGCATAGTAGAGAAATATGGTTTAGAATTGCCACCCCACCTGAGCCCTAATTGCTTGTTGTCTAAAAAAATATAGACCAAAAGTTCGTATACAGAAAAGTTCTGAAGATTTTAATTAGTCGGAATGGCCTAAATGTGGGGCATGTTCTGATATGGGATGGCCTTTGGAAGAAGGTAAGCGGGAAGTTAGCAGGAAGGTGCCTCCCCTCAAGCCAAAAAAAAATTTTAATCGCCCAGGTATTTGACCTACGAGGAGGACACCAATTTTTCTCTCCTTCTCTCCACATCCACTTTCAATCTTGGAAACCATTCATTCATCTTCAGTTTAATTTTTCTAGACGATCTTTCTCTTGCACAAATCGCAGGAGATCTCTTCTAGATTATAACACATTTGGTTCGCCTTATTCCGCGGACTTTTTATCAGACGACAGCGCTTCAGACGCCCCTTTTCTCTAGTTTCTAGTTGTCAAGCAGCGCTTGATCTAGAAACTCTTTATCTTCAAATTGCAATCATGGCTTCCGGCCTTGAAGAAGTGCCCGAGGGTGAGTTACCCCACCATCACTTTATGTTACAGCAATCGGTCATCCAATTTCTATCAACATCATCATGCATCACCGTCTCGAACATTACCCATCAATGACTTCATATTGTATTGCGATATCACCTCGCCATAAACCAATATATTCGTCGTTCACCCCTGGCATTAACCTTACTATGCTGCTGAACATCGCCAATGTAACACCCACATGATAACAATAAGAAAGGATATGCTGTTCAACATAAATGCACCAGTGGCCTTGATGCTAACATTTATATTCCTCAACCAGGCCAAATCGAGTCTAACTACGACGAGACCGTTGACTCATTTGATGACATGAACCTGAAGTCGGAGCTTCTCCGCGGTATGTCTCACCCTTCACACGAACCCCGCCATTCCAGGCAGACAATGCGATTGCTATCCTATGCGGCTTGTAATCATCAATTATCAGTGTAATATGCTAATCCGAATTATTAGGTGTTTACGCCTACGGTTTCGAGCGTCCTTCCGCTATTCAGCAGCGTGCTATCCTGCCCGTCATCAAGGGTAAGTTTTCACCCTACATTTATGGGATGAGTAGCCTGGTCAACTTGGCCGCAGCACTTGGACCTACAAGACAATGTCAACGAGCAATGCCATTGACACTTTACTTTATATTCAGGTCACGATGTCATTGCCCAGGCCCAATCTGGTACTGGTAAGACAGCCACCTTCTCTATCTCTCTTCTCCAGAAGATCGATGCCAACGTCAAAGGCTGCCAGGCTCTTGTCCTCGCCCCCACCCGTGAGTTAGCTCAGCAGATTCAGAAGGTTGTTGTTGCCATTGGTGACTTCATGAACATTAAGTGCCACGCCTGCATTGGTGGTACCTCCGTTCGTGAGGACATGGCTGCCCTCGGCGAGGGTCCCCAGGTCGTTGTCGGTACTCCCGGTCGTGTCCAGGACATGATCCAGCGTCGCATCCTGAAGACCGACCACATGAAGATGTTCATTCTTGATGAGGCCGATGAGATGCTTTCTGTAAGTTTGCTGATTTTCACAAATACCGAAATGTCAGCTAACATCCCTTCAGCGTGGTTTCACTGAGCAGATCTACGACATCTTCCAGCTTCTGCCTCAGTCCACTCAGGTCGTCCTTCTGTCCGCCACCATGCCCCAGGACGTCCTTGAGGTTACCACCAAGTTCATGCGCGACCCCGTTCGAATTCTCGTCAAGAAGGACGAGCTTACTCTAGAGGGTATTAAGCAGTTCTACATCGCTGTTGAGAAGGAGGACTGGAAGCTCGATACTCTGTCCGATCTGTACGAGACCGTCACTATCACGCAGGCTGTCATCTTCTGTAACACTCGCAGAAAGGTCGATTGGCTTACTGACAAGCTCACTGCCCGTGACTTCACTGTCTCCGCCATGCACGGTGACATGGACCAGGGTCAGCGTGACCTGATTATGAAGGAGTTCCGTTCCGGTTCTTCCCGTGTCCTGATTGCCACTGATCTTCTGGCTCGTGGTATCGATGTCCAGCAGGTTTCCCTGGTTATTAACTACGACCTTCCCGCCAACCGCGAGAATTACATCCACCGTATCGGTCGTGGTGGTCGTTTCGGTCGTAAGGGTGTTGCCATCAATTTCGTCACTGCCGACGATGTCCGCATGATGCGCGAGATTGAGCAGTTCTACAGCACTCAGATCGAAGAGATGCCCATGAACGTCGCTGACCTCATCTAAGAAGTTGATTTGGATACCCCCGGTTTCTTTTGTGTTTTGTTTTTTTTTCGGCTCTCTGGCGTTGCTGTTTCCCCCAAAAAAGTAATGGTTTGAGAGGAAGAAGACGGAATATCTATTGACAACCCATCATTTACTTCCCCTGTCTCCCACCCACTACCGGCAATCTGGAACGGTTGGTCCGTGCTTTCGCTGTCGGCAGTCCCCGGTTTCCTGGCTTTTTCATCATGATTTTACCCCTTTCCCAACGACCATCCCTTTCACTTGCCACACAAGCTTTTTGCTGGCGTTCAAAAATTGCATTTCACCTTGCAGGCGCCAGGAAACTAAAAATCGAAGAGAGAAAAAAAGTTCAAACTGCCTCTTGCCGTTGCCATTGTGATTTGTGTTTGTTTTGATTTTTCTTTATTGCCCTTATATTGCGGTTATTGTGCCGTCACTGATTCGGTGCTAAGATCGTGATCGTGAAGATTTTTCACAAGTGTTTTCTGAGAGTTTATTTGATTCTGGTGGGATGTGATACAAAGAGTTAGGGTTTATACACAAAAGTGATTTTAGTTTTGGGAGTTACGGAATTGAAAAGACTTCAAACGAGGTATTGCTAAGAACTTGATGAGCAACTATTGAGACGATTCCATCCGATTTAAAATGCATGCATTTTTAATTATTGAGTTAATCCTAAAACACAGTCTAGAAACTACAATGAATGATCTTGAAACCAAGTTACAAATAACCATTGCTCAAACTTCTACGTCACCGTAAATCTGCCACTGACCGGCGCTCTGGCTGCCGCATCCTCTGCAGCCCGAGTCCCCTCTTCTAATAATCTCTCCATCTCTATTAACGCCGACCGCACAGCCATCTCCGAATCGCCTTCGACCAAAATGTACAACTTTGGGTCTTGACCGGCCTGTGGCTCTTTGCCGGGAGGATAAAAGGAACCCTTCGTCGTTATCGAGGTGCCTGTATTCTCCAGGATCTTGGCCACATTGGTCCGGTTCGTGACGGCCCAGCGGGCCTTTTGTGGGTAATCGTTGATTTCCAACGTCGCGTGGAAGGCACCGGCATCGGGGCCCTTATTGTCGATGGGCTGGCCGTTGCGGACTTGACGCTCCTTGCCGAGACGGGAGTTGATAAGGGAAGCAGCAGCAGCGACAGCCTTCGCGGGGTCATCCTTGGAGGAGCCACTAGGAGTAGCACGTTTCTCGTCAGCCTTGGGAGCATCACGAGACATGATAGCGGAGGGACCAGGAATCGGAAGAACACGTTTCTCTTGCTTCTCTTTCTTTTCCTCCTCATCGATGTCATCATCTCCTTCAGCCTTATGGGTTTTACGTTCACGCATACGGGCTGCTTCACGTTCCGCATCGAGACGAGAGAGACCCTTACCACCAAAGCCAGAAGTATCCTTGGCCTTACCAGCCTTGACCTTTTCTCTGTGAGACTTGCGCATCTCGGCAAGCTTCTCAGGAACAGGTTGGTCAGAGATCTCGAGAGCTCTGGCGATGGCGGCGGCACAACTTTCCTGCTCTTCGGTGACAAAAGTGATGGCGGTACCTGTCTTTCCAGCACGACCCGTACGACCAGCACGATGGACATAGTCTTCCAAATGATTTGGGGCATCGTAGTTGATGACCAACTTCAATTGCTTGACATCCAAACCGCGAGCAGCAATGGAGGTGGCAATAAGGATGGGCACAACACCCTTTTTGAAGTCAGAAATGGTGGAGTCACGATCAACTTGATCTTTTCCACCGTGAATAGACATGCATGGATAGCCTTTGACCATAAGCTCCTTGAGCAGGTCATCAGCCTTTTCTTGGCGCTCAACAAAGATAAGTGTGCGAGCGTCTTCATCTTCTTCATACAGCTCACCGAGGAGCTCTAATACGCGAACGAATTTCGTCTTCTCCTCACGGACCTCAACTATCTGAGTGATTTCCTTGGCGACAACACTCTGTCCACCAACCTTGATCTCTACTGGGCTCTTCAGAACCTTCTTGGTCAAAGAATCAATGAGACGAGGCATAGTGGCTGAGAATAGGATGGTCTGCTTGTCAGGACGCATATTGGCAAAAATCTTCATCACCTGAGGCTCAAAGCCCATGTCAAACATACGATCGGCTTCATCTAGTACGACATAGGTGACACGACGCAGGTTGGTGACACGTCCTTGGTTAGCAGCAAGAAGATCAATCATGCGGCCAGGAGTGCAAACAACAATCTCAGCCCCACGACGAAGTTCAGCAATCTGTTCTGAAATAGGAGCACCACCATAGGCACATACGGCCCGAAGATTCATGGCCTTGAGGAAAGCCTTGCAGTCACGATGAATTTGAACAGCCAACTCACGGGTGGGAGTCATGATGAGACTGATGGGACCATCATTGTCCTTCAGAGGTTCTTGATCCATAATATGACGGAACATGGGCAACAGAAAGGCCAATGTCTTTCCGGAACCTGTCTTGGCAACACCAACAACGTCACGACCGGACATGAGCACCGGTAAAGCTTGCATCTGAATGGGGGTAGGCTTCTCAAAGCCAAGGCTGTCAATGGTATCGAGTGTTTGACGCGTAAGACCGCACTGAGCCCATTTCTGAACGGGCTTGGGAACATCTTTACCACTGACCTTGATACCGTCTAATTCCAAACGAAGATCCGCAGTTTCCGCTTCAGTCAATGCGCTAAGCTCGGCAGGTTCGACCCAGAAGTTCTTGCGAACAGGTTGTATATCCAATTTGCTGTAGTCGGTGACGGGGATGTCTTTTGTTTTCTTGCGCCGAACGGGTCCAGATCCAGCTTCCATTTCGATCTCATTGTACGTGGCTTCATCCTCACTGAAGTAAGCTTCAGGTTCAGTCTTGCTGTTGGCAAACTTCTTCTGAGGAACAGGCTTATCTGCAACAAGGTCGGCCATAAAGGCATCCAGGGGATCAATATCGTTATCGTCAACGTCCATAGCATTGCCGTTGGAGCTCGGTTTGGAATCAACAACCATAGAATTTTCTGCATCAGCCTTATATTGTTGACGCTTTTCGTGAGCTGCGCGTGCAGCAGCTATTGCTTCTTCCTCAGTTCCGTGGAACCCTTCACCCTCATCACCGTCATCTTGATCAGCATAAGGGGTATCATCAGCTTCAATAGGTAGACTAGGAAGTTTAGTAAGCTTGCGCTTAGAAGTTTCCTCGTCACCAAGATCTATTTTGCGCTTGGTAAGCGCCTTCGGATCTGAAGTTTTGCCGAAGCCAAAGACACTGAGGCCACGGTTGGCCGGAAGAGCAGATGGCTTAGCTTGAGGCTTGACGGCGATGCCACCAGAAGGAGCTGCACCACCGATCTTTTGACCAAATCCACCAAATGATATTGGTGAGCCAGTAGAGGGAGCGGCCTTCTTGGCTATGGCTTTGGGATCGAATTTTCCAGCATACTCCGTTGTTGGTGTAGATACGACTGATGAAGGAGCAGCACCCGTGATAGAAGGGGCGACTGAGTTCGAGCGGACCGACTTGTTTTCTAATGCCTCTTTTTCTTCCTTTTTTTTCTTCCAGGCTGCCAGACGGGCCAATCTTTCCGTTTTCTTATCAGCTTCAGATTGGGATGGAGTGACAGCGGTGCTCTTTGACTAAAAAGAAAAGGTTGAGTAATCACATTCAAACAAGCACGGCCCACAAATAAGGCGTTCAGTGCATCAGAATAGGGTGGATGCTTGCTTACTTGAGTATCGACAGGTGTCATGCGACCTGATTGTGGTTGTGAAAGAGATTCATCTCTTTTACGAAGCGGTGACTTATCACGGGAGCGGCGGTCCAAATCTCTCTGGCGGTTATCATATCTACGGTCCCGATCTTTATCTCTATCGTCGAATCGATCCCGAGAACGTCTACGGTCTCTACAGCGGTCGCGGTCGCGGTGGTCGTAGCGATCACCTCCACGGTATCTGTCGTCCCGGCGGTTGAAAGAACGGTCTCGTCTGCGATTTCCACCGCGGCGGTCACGGTTATCACGGTCTCGGTGGCGGCTCTGCAAAAAGTTAGTTAGCCTATGGGGTCCTGGAACCAAGCACAGAAGTGCAAAGAAAGATCAGTATTGTTTCTTACATTCACGGGACTGCGGGTTCTAGAACGGCGGTTGTCATCTTTACGATATCTTCCTGGAGATGGTGAGCGCGAGTCTCTAAGTCGAGCCATGGCCGTTTAGATTGCGCACGCAGATGCTTCGCAACGGTTTAGGTATCCCGACGGTGAGAGAGCGTGGTAGACTCCGTACTGTATTCACGAGAATTAGAGTGGGAAAGTTGCAAGTCTTTCCCGCAAATTTATGTATAATAATAATGGGTATGTGAAGCACAATTCGAAAAATAATGTCTTTGAAAAATGCAGACACTTTAAGATTTCTTCAGCAATGCGGTCACTCAGCGCAAAGACATAACCTAAAAAGGTTGCGATACAAGGCTGAGGATCATTAATCCTTGTATCATGACACGAGTGCCTAGGTTCACTGCCGAGATTTAGCCGAACGAGCCACAAAGTGATGTCGAATGAGAGCCTCAACGACGTAAATACAAGGAGAACATGTGAACACAATGCTGACTAGAGAGATTTGATAATGGGACTTGTTGCATATGATAGCAGCAGTGACGAGGAAGAGGTCAGAGTTCCCGTTACCGTGAGTAAACCTCCAGTTCATCATTGCATCCCTAACACCTACTTCTAGGCTTCAGCGGTGAAGAATCAACATGACAGCAATGATATGGACATTGATGCAATTGATAGTGAGTTCCTTTTACACAAACTTCTGAAGATTTCATGATCTAACAGTCAATCCAGGAGCGCCCCCGATCAGTACCACCGACACTCCAGTATCCGAGACCGTCCCCGGCCCAGCTCTCGGACCATCAATGGGACCAGCCATGCCCCCCAGGGAAGCTGTCTACGATTTTCCAGAGCTAGAAGAAGAATTGGCCTCCGATGAATTCTCAAATCTGGGGGATACCGAACAACGTGCGGCATCCCGCATGCTCACACTCCCTAAAACTACGACCGATCTCCCTACCGGACAGTTCCTACTCTCAAGTTCCCCCGCCCCCTCAAACCGAAAAGCGATAGCATCCCTCTCAAGCAAGAAGTCCGGCAACCACTTCAACCACAAAATCAACATTTCCTTGCCATTTCAAAACCCCGCCATTGTGACAAAGCTCACTCGGATTATTAGCGATGATAATTCGGCGCAGTATGTCAATGTGCTGCCAAAGTCGATGTGGGATCCCGCAAGCATCCCGACATTCCGGGAGCATTTAATGGTCATGGACGCGGTGACCCGGCTCTTGAGCAAGCCGAGAGGGAAAGGGCAGCCAGTATCGTTTGTGCCGGCAACGGTGGGATCACAGGCGAGTGGGATTTCGGGGACTAAGCGTAAAGCCGAGTAGTATATAAGATGTGGGGTGGCTAGATAATTGGAGGTTTAACAGCACTCCCAATGTCGTTGGAGATGACGGCCAATCCTTCAATGCAAATTATCGTTTTTGGAAAGTCAACCGTTAGCCTGATGGCGAGGAAAATCATGTGAGAAAAACGTTGGAGGTTTCAGTTCAAATGTTGATTTAGCATATAGTGAGTTGTAAAGTAGAACTTTTATATTATTTTTTAAATTCCTGGTGGCCATACACAGACTTAGACTGCCTATTGTAAAAACACCCCATTTGTTCCTAAGAAACAGAACTACTTTATTGGATATCAATAAAGATGTCTGACGTGTCATCAGATATTTACATACGAAAAAGTAGAAAACAGAAGTACAAATTCCCAAACCATAAACCAGAACCTATTAAAACCCATATAACCGTGAAAAAAAAAGAACAAGCAGTGCTGGTCCAGTAAGCTGGCGAATATCCAGCAAGAATAGAAAGTTTCGGATAGCTAGTACTATAAACTGTCATTTTGGACGTGTTTTACAGCGGATTACCCTTGAAATCTAACCCCTCAAGAGCTAGTGGCAGCAGAAGCGGCAGCAGAGGCCGAAGAGGATGACCCAGAAGAGTTAAAAGACGAAGAGCAGCCAATATCGAGACCAATGGCTGACAAAGCACTACCAACATCAACAGTAACATTCAAGGCAGCGGAAGCTAGGGCATCACGGAAAACTGTGATCTGCTCGCCGTTGTTGACAACAGAATTGCCAACCATGGAGAAGGGAAGAACACCAGTCTCGCAGTAGGGTTCGGCCTGTAGAGCAGCGAGGACGGGAGACTGGGAGATGGTGGCGTTGGCATTGAAGGTATTGTTGCCAGGGAGGAGGACCAGGTTGGGGATGTAGACATCACCAAGGTCGGTTCCGTTGAAAAGGTTGGTGAAAGTGCTGTTGCCCTGTAGAGTTTGATGGTAGTTAGTAAGTGTGTTGTGATTTACGTAGAGATAAGTAGGAAGCTTACGATGTCGAGGGTGAGAATCGAGGGGTTAGGCACGTTGACCTGGCACTTAAAGTTGTTCTGGGAGGCCAGGGAGATAGAAACGTTGGTGATGGTGAAACCCTCGAAAGCATTGAGACCAGTAAGCTCGACGACCTTGTCAAAGTTGACCTTGTAGTGGCGGGCAAGACCCTTCAGCTTCAGCGTAGGCTTACCCTTGACACGAAGTCTGAGAGTCTTGGAAGCCAGCAGGTAGGTGTTGAACTTGGTCAGAGCGGGGATGGAGGTAATTGGCACTAATTGCTCCAAGGAAGTAGTAGTGTTCTTAGAAGAGCGGGACTTGGGAAAAGTGACATTGCCAAAAGAAGTGTCCTCGCCGTCTAGGAAAAGCTGAGCCACAAATTCACTGGTGTCAGCGTGGATAGAGCCGGGAGTGGAGATGGACGAGTCAACGGAGAGCACGAAAGATTCGGCCGTGGTGTTAGACATGTCGATGCGAGAGATGGCCAAGGTGGACTGGTTGACGCGCTTCTGCATCATGTTGGGGATGCCCACGCAGATGACGAGGACGGGTACGAGAATGATGATGAGGACAGCGATGATAGCGTAGATCCACCAGAAACGCTTGCAGTGGCGAGCAACCTTGGCTTTCTTGGCGGTAACGGGGATGGTGTTGGCCTGGGTGCCGGCGGCCTTTTCGGCAGAGTCGCTTGATCGGAGGTCGGTGTTGGACATTGTGATTATGATTATGATTTTTTTGTAGGATTTTGATGTCCGTTGATGTATACAGAGCAGGTTCCAAGACGGATGAATTGTTTGCCAATAACAGGAGACGGAGCAAAAAGAGAATTCCGATGGGAACAAAGGGTGGGTAAACCAGCCCTATATACAAAATTCTCCACGCTAAGGAGAGGGGAGTCACTCGTAACTAGACCCGCAGGAAGAAAAACTCCAATTTCTCTACTGGGTTTCTTGTAATCGAATTGGGTATCGTTCTACCGTCTAAGTCCCTTTTAATCTTGATGGTATACTAGTCTTACCCCTCCACCACTTATACCCACGCCCCCCCCCTCCCCACCTCAAGACCCGTTGTTGTTTCTTAAGAAAAAGTCAAGGTCATCCATACATAGAAATTGAGAAATTGAGTTTGTGAGCTACTAAGGTAAATTTCTTGGATTGAAATCGAGAAATGGAGATTCCAAGGCCATGTTGATGAAAATTTCAAGTTAATACACCGGTTCTTACGCCAAATTCCTAGTAACTGCTAGTCTATTGTAATATTCTTCAAGTGGCCTCCGAGTCGAGACTTTCCACACTGGCAAGTCCGGGAACTGATTCATTTGTGTGTTCACTTGCCAATATTTTTCCAAGCTACTAAACTGACAAATTGATACCTACGCGATCAAAAATACCTTGAGAAATACAAGATATTTTATGGCTTTACTTATCACATTCCTCTTGTAGGACATCCTGCATCTGATATGGCCCTAAATTTTGTAAGCCCATCGATTCTTTTGTTCACATTGTCCATATATTGTGTTTCGGGCTTTTCTTGGATCCAATCATGCCGATATCACTTATAGTTCATTCAGCACGACTTCAGCTTCCTACACAATCAACAGAAACAAGCGGTCAACTCGTCAGTATTCACATCTCATACCCTGCCGGGAGCATTCCTGTCCGACTCATTCGGTCAATCTCCCCCGATGCCCCGCCCCATGTCACCTCTACCCGGCTCAACAATTTTGTGATTCCATATATCTCACATAATAATTGTACATCTACAGTCACAATTCCTCTACTACATAAATCATATTGTATCTACATATTCATATACATAGTTACCAACTAACATCACAGCCTCTGAACTTAGCCCTCCAAGTTCCAATATCCGGATGGTACCCTATGCTGATGCTAGACACGGAGGTTTCTTTTCTTTCCTATTTGGGAGACGCCTGGACCAATCATATTGTGTGGTGGCCTTTTCTATCCTAGATTTGGCATTCACTTGGCGTAAATTTTTAATTTTTTTTTGGTTCTAGGATCTGCACAAAATGGCACTTATAAGCGCGGCTCAGCGTAACCTCCAATTTTGGTTGACCCCACACACACTTTTCGTTCTTTTTTCTTCTTCTATCCAAAATATCGCATCCGCGATGCATCTGTAGGCTAGGCCGCAAATGAAACTAGAGAAAGCATGCCACAGTTATTTCAACTTGATAGACAAACACAATATTTCCCAGGTAAAAATTCATCTTCTTCTAATAATTCGGTTGGTGGGTAGTGAGCTCACCGTGAAGGAATGACACTTTTCCAAAAGTTTCCAAGCCGGCACTAGTAACTTGTAATTGACCTTCTTCTCATGTCATGTCAAGTTTCCCTATTACTCATTTATTTGGATCCCCTTCGCTTGTCGCAAGAAGGAGCGGTGGTTTCTCCACTTGAGACCAACAACTTCATCCTTCCAAAAAAAAAAGTCAACTTGACTTTGTAACGGACAACACTGAGCTGTGGGCTGTTTATAGAGATGGTGACAATGATGGTACGATGGGTTGCAGTTGTGAGTTCATCGGGACATCATGTTGAGTTATTGAGTGTAGGCAGTATGGTCTCACGGACAATTTTCAGATTGCGTGAGCGGTCGCTGCTGTGGATTACCGCGGGGAGGATAGAGTTGCATATATGACTGAATACTACATACATTCTGAGGTCAGCCAGCCGGAGATTGGAGTAACGGCCTGCAACAGTGGAGAAGACGTCGTGTCTCCAATTTGAAGAGTAGATTAAGAGGTTCCCGTTTATTATTGTCGAGTATATTAGAAGATTGCGGCTCTATGTGTATTCAATAACCAAGGTCCGAGGTGAAGCCGTGTTCACAAAACAAACTAATCTTTCTGCTACCTCAAAGTGGCGGTCAACATCATTTGTTCAATATCAATTTAATACGACATAGTTATGCCATCACACACGAAGACTATCAGCTTTCACAGTCAGATGCGCCGGATACCACACTACAATCACATCCTCTTCGCAACTCCTCAAGCCAGTCCAAGTTCCAACAATCAAACAAACCACAACAACCCAGAAACAAGAAACAAATTAATTCGCCAAAAACGCTATTGCGAAGCATCCGGCATTGTGACACCCTGTTCCTAATGTGAGACCGCAGACTCGTCTCACACACCCCTTCTTCCTTCCCTTCCTCTTGTCATCTTCCCACACCCCCCAGCAAAAAGAATAAAACATCGGACTGCATCCGAGATTCTACCACGCTTCCAAATCTTGGCTAGCCCAGAAACTATATAGAAGCGAGTTGGAATACCTCGTTGGGAGCAGACGCGTGGCTTAGTGATCGGCGGGACTAATACATGCATCCCATGTATGAAAAACTTTGCATCGCGGGTGTTGGTTAGATGGGACCGCTATCACACATTTTGGATACATTGCACATTCTACGTGGAGGCTGAAAGATACAACTGTGTACTTTTCTCTGTGATAAATAGTGAAGCTTGTCAAGATCGATTCGGTTCGAGATATATATGTTCGTTGCAATAAAAGAAGGGAATTACGAGTCAACGGAAACCAGGCTGGGACTTTCGTAGCTCGGGTTGCATCTATGATTTGAGTTCCTTATCATTAACTGAGTCGATCTATGTAACAAATGTTTCTGATATCCGTCGGAAGAACACCGGAAGAGCACGTCAGATTTGAGTTAACAGACAGCCAACCACAAGAAAAAAAAAGTGATCCTACCAATAAGACTCTCGCCAATCAACTTGTCAAAATGCAAGTTTAAATACCAGCAAAAAATAAAGTCTTTTTTGGATGATTAAAATGTTTGAGTTTTGTGGCAGTGCCTGTCATCCCAAATAAACTCATTTCTTATTTACTTTTTTTTGGGCTGCCATGAGCACGCAATACCAGCCACTTAGTCAGCTATATACTGTACTTTGAAGATATTTAACATATATATTTAGCGTTGCATTGGCTTTTGCAAATTCTCCATCATCCTTCTTGTATAAATCAACTCCAAAGGATTTTCTTTGTGTTTCCCCAACAAAAAAGAATTAGCCAAAGAATGGGAGCCCACGGGAACCCAGTTACATTTGATCCTTCTCCTCAACATATTTTCTATATACAAATTTTGCTTGGCTTAGCTTCGTGGGATGACCGGGGGTTAGTAAACAAATAAGTGAAAAAGCTAGCTAAGGACTAGGCCACCGAAACACAAAACACAAAGCAAAGACATCTTTTCGAGAAATAGAAACATTTACCAGAGTTTGTGTAATTCTACGAGGGATACATAGTGGCCATAATGGGAAGTCTTCTCCGAAGATTGACCCCCGTTAGATTGCAAACATAGCTTCCATTTTGCGCAACACGGATGAAGTCAACGACATCCGAACGACAATTACCAATATGATGTCATATCCCAATTTGTTGAGACGGCGAATCTCTATAAAATCATGTCAGAAAACTGAAGTGGAGTCTGGCTAAATTCCCTGGTTTAAGGTGTCCAATACGATAACGGCAACAATTAGTTCCGTCCGTCTCCAAAAAGTATTTGTGGAACCTGAAATTTATTGGGCCCTGTCAACTCCTCAACACCACAGAATCAGTATCCCGAAATGCCTCAACTGGCACTCATACTGAATCAATTCCTATGGTCTTTCAGTCGTCAACTCTTTTAACATCGAAAACTTGACAATATAAACCGTACATAGTTCATCAAACAAATCAAGTTCCGTTTATGTTCCACTGCATGAAAGATCTACTACCGCTATCATGACACATTCGTAGTCCAAGTAAGCTTAAATATCCCATCATGCAGTCCAACACCAACTGAAACCTCTAGGAGTCGACATCCCCTTCCACAATTCCTATGTCTCCTCCCAAACATGAGAAAATCTGTCATCCGCGGCTGAAAATTTCTAACGACCCTCATGCAACCTTTTTTTGCAATTCCCTTTTCAAGAACTATCCCACAGGAATAGGCGCATCGCCCTTGTTAGCTGTGGCCTAAAACGTGAAAGGTACGTAGTTATTGGTCAGTTTTGTTTCCACTTCTATTTCCATCGAGAAGATTCAGCGGGGTGTGGTAACTGCAGTCATATCGGAATATTGTAATCCCGCTGCCGTCAACACCACGATGGGATATATCGAGGATCCCATATGGCATATAGTTCATGTACCTAAAGCGGTTAAATAAGGTAGAATTCACGTCGCCTTCCTGTATATCGCCGTTCCCTAAAGATGGGATCGGAGAAACGGGGTAACTCTGTTGTTAATGGTCCGTTCAACGTCTAATCAGAACAATAGCGCCCGGTCTATACAACACATTCTATTCCGGACAGATAAAGAAATTCTTGGCTGAATTTATATGTTCCTAAATACATGCCACCATCGACCCGGATTTCCAATGATCCCAAAACTCCGATACAGTATGTACGGATCTCCAGTAAGGTTATGCTTAAGCAATGCCCCTTGTTTCCCGGTTACATGTGTGTACATTCTGGAACATGGAAGTCGGAAATCTGAAGGTGAGCAGCCCTGCCCTATAGCTGAATAGTGAACTCCACTGAATCTCAGCCTCTTCAAGGCGTTTGCTTATATCAACCTCGATGCTAAGCTTTTCTGACATCTGACCCTCTTTGCTATCCAGGAATACACTGGTGCCTACCTCGATCACCTCCTTCCCGCCTCCCTTCTAAGATCATCCAAATTTTCGATTAATATCTACGGATAATCATTACTGACTTTATTCTCCCTCCCTCTCCTTGTCTCGTAAGTAGTTGGGTACCGCTCTACAATCCTGTATCACAACCCCGCTCATTGTGTCCTCTCGGGGAATTCTCACAGAGCTTCAATATCCAGCCATTGTGGAACTTATGAGTTCTGGTTGAACTTCAATCTCAAAGGAGTTCTTACGGCACAATCCAAGTCAAGAGTTTCTTTGTCTGAATCGTCTTTCATGCTCGATGGCGTAGGAGCTGCGGGGCTAGACAGGGAGAGATAAATGAGATTGCCGAGCATTTTCCATGGACAATAACAGAGCTTGGATACTCAAGTAGCTGTTAATCATATGTAAGTTCTTTGTAGTATGGTTTTAGCAGTATATGTATTGGAATTTGTTTGAAATGTAAGCAATCTACTCTCTGATGGATGCTTGAAAGAGGATGGATGAGTGTATTGACTGTATAGATAGCAGGTTGCATAATGTCACAGGTTCATCAGAACTTGAGATAAAACATTAGAACCATATGACCGCTACTGTTTTTGGTCAAGTTAGTGTGATGTATCTTCATGATGTCTTAGCCTCATTTTTGTATGAAGATATATCATCGAGTATACGAGGCAGTTTACAACCCTAATATTGACCATATACATCCGACAACCCTGATTGCTTTTTTTTTTTTCTAGTAACAATGGCAATATTAATTATTAATTCATTCCGATATTTTGAGCATAGAAGAAGATTGGCAATATACTCTGGAATTTCACAATGTCAAAATTTCAACATTGATTTCCTAGCAGCTGGAGTATAACCGATCTACACAGCAGCTGAACAGCTTATACCATTCCACCGGATCCCCACTTAAACATGTATACACACGAAATACGGGAATTACTAAGTGCACGACAAAACGAAAGATACTTGTAAAAACCATCAAAAACCAGTCCTTGGATAAACAGGCAAAAATGACTTCATAGGCTCAAAATACTATGTTTTCAAATGCTTATAATTTGAGTTCTAGAGCTGATGGCAAAATACAAATAGGATCACTAAAATTAGAAGATGCAGAGCAATTTGATGATGCTCATTGCATCTTGCGAGTAATAGATATTCATCATTCTGTAGGCCTTTACTTTGACTGACATAGACTCATTTTTTGGGATTTTTACAAGTACCTATTTTGTTTTGTCATGCACCTAGTAATTCCCCAAAACACACTAGACATACTACTCTAGAAACAGGTGTTTTTCGACCCTTGGAGCAGAGCCGAAGCTCGCTCAAAAGTCAAGAGTCACAACAGCACTATCAATGCATATTGGTATCTCGTTTGCTATGAAACATAATCTTCATGTTTCAGCCGTTTCCATTGCCATGCAGTGCCATGCTATAGTGTTCCAGTGCAAGTCCCGATCCGAGAGGACACAGACCACACAGACGTTTTTGGGGCGGGGGAGGGGGGAGGACTGGGAGTTGGGGTTAGTTGGTGGGCATATATCTAGAGATATTTGGGTATTGTTTGTGAGTGAGTGGGGAGTGATGAGAGGGAGAATGACCGGGTTGAAGAAGGTTTTATTGTCTTGTATGATATTGTTTGCTTGTTTGCTTGCTTGTTAGCGCGGCAAGTCGAGGCATTTTGGTAAAAGGAAGGGGCAGCCATTTTAACCTTTATGAGCAGTGTGAGATAGGAATACAGTGCTCATGTCGACGCCAAGTGTGATGGTTGGATTCGAGAGTGCATGACAAAGGCCAGGGGTCTAGATGGGTTCGTTGTTCCCGATCGAGTTTAATGTGCGATCGAGAGGTTCGGGGTCTGGTCTGGTTTGGTGATTGTGGTAAGTGTGTGTGGTGGTGCTGGTTGGGCAGGTGGTGTGTGGCGAAGAGACGAACGGGGGAAAAAAAGGGGGATGGCAAAAGGAAGAAGGAGAAGACAAACAAGCATGATTGTCTTTTTACCTTTATTATGTATATAGTTGGTTGGCAGAGGATGCTAGTACACAGGAGAGATATTCCTTAGTGGCGGGCAATGCGTTCTGAAAGGGTCAAGAAGGATAATTAGTTTTCGATTGTCTGATTATTGATATACCGACTAGAGATTTTACCAGAGGCACCAGAGGCACCAGATGCACGATGGAACGGAAAGCCAGGGGTGATGGGCCATTGTGTATATAAATGCCTCTTTCTTGTCCGTCTTTCCCTTCCTGATCCTATCCGATCTTATCCTATCCGAGGATAGACATGTCAATATAGAACAACATTGTGTGTAAATGCAACTATGATTGTGATTATTCTAAATACATATCAGAGATGTTCAGTAAAAGGCAAATTATAATCACACTATTGGAACGTCGCCGATATCAGAGGGGTAACATCACCGCTTGTCGTTTATACATTATACACACAAGTCGTCTTGCGGACAGCCAGTAACTAAACCTCGACAAAACACTGGCTGCCAAGACAAAACCGTATTCACCACTCACTCTATTTTTCTTTTTCCTATCGTACAACATGCCTCGAAGACACACACAAAAGAAAAGGAAATCCAAAAATCCAATTCGCCAACGGAACCGAAAATATCTTTCCTCGTTCCCTCTCTCCCTCTCCCTCTTTTCCCTCCCCACAACAGGGACTCACAGCCTCAATCCGTAGCAAGTATCTAAATACATAGCTTGAAACAACTGATCCCCACTCCAGACTCGATCAATGGGCTATGTTTGTATGTAAATAATATAGGTATATATACATTTAGCCTTTTTTTTGTGTGTGCTCTTATTCGGAATCGGTGCGAGAAATTCGGCTGCCAGCAAAAAGAAGGGGAAATATGTAGAAACAATTTATATACTTAATCTAGAAAAGTGATAAAAAGGTTAGCATAGCCCACGCTTGATGTGTGGAAGTTTGTCTTGAAGCCTTTTATTTTTCTTCTTTTTGTAGCGGGCAGAGAGGCACTTGATATATAGAAAACATACATAGTCTCTTCATGCTTCTCGTGTCAGATCATTGACGATCTTCGACATTCCTAATATCTGCTAGAAAATATCGGGTTCAATCTTTTCAAATATCTTCTTTTCTTTTCTCTTTTCTTTTTCTTTTTCTGTATTTTTTCTTTGCCCGCCTTCATTTATAGTAGTTTATCTTATCAGATCTTCCATCTTACCTACACAACATAACTCATTTCCCAAACCTTCCAAAATGCGCCCCTTCCTCAATCGGTAAGCAAATATTACTCTATACACCTTCTCACACACATCCACTAATACCATCCCCTCCAGCACCCGCTCCTCCACCCTCGGAGCAGCCTCCACTACCCCCGTCCCTTCCACCACTACCGCCACCACCGCCAACCCCGACCCCTTCGCCTCCCACTTCGACACCCTCGACCACGACCCCTCCGCCACCTCTCCGCCCACCACCGGCCTTACCCGCCCCCGTCGCAACAGCAAACTTTCCTCCCTCACCTCCACCACCGTCTCCACCGCCAAATCCCTCATCTCCAACCTACCTCTGCGTCGGAATCCGTCTTCCCGGAAACTCCAGGGCAAATATACCGACATGGACGATCACAATGACAACAATGATGCGCCAGCCGAGACGTCGGTATATCCACGCGGGAATGCAAAGATGCGGAGTAAGAATCGCTCGATTGGCCGGTTGCCATCGCCTGAGGGAGATGACGAGGGTGACCTGCCTGCCTGGAGACCGCCCGTTTCCTCCGCCACGTACACCGCCACTATAACCACTGGGCCCCCGACACCCCCAGAACATAACCCCCGCTTCCTCGACTTTTCTAGCGGCATACACACTGATAATTCTCCCTCCAATTCCCACTCACAGTCGCATTTGCAATCCCACCCGACGCCCCCGGGAACTCCATCTCCTTCCCCTCTCCGTAACCCCGCCTCCTGGATCCGTGCCCGCCGCGCCCGTGCATACTCGGCCCCGCCAAACTCCATCCCCGAGGGCCGCGTGCAAGAAATCCAAGTTGAGCCCATGTCCGTGCCGGTGGTGACGGGCCAGTTGGCTAAGAGGCTGGGGATGCATGAGGAGAAGGGGCGACTGCGGAGGGACGAAACAGACGCTAGGATCTCAGAGGAGGATGCGGGGTATGTGGGAGGGTATCCGTATCCGTATGGGCGGGACTCGTTTGGGAGGGATAGCTATGATGCGTATCATGTAACAGAGCAGCGAAGTTTGCTGTAGACGATGGCAATGTGTAGTGAGTGGGAGATTATAACACAAGGCTGGTCACAGGAAGCCTCGGGATGTAGAATATCATAGACAAATATAGATCAAACAAAGAATGAATAAACATATCAAAATGAAGGTTAAGTCATGAACATTGTCGGGTATCATATTTACAAAAAAACAAACATCCCGTGTATACTATATCAAACAAAGGAAAAACCAACACTAACTTACATCAAATCAAAGTAAAGATCACGCCATACTTCTTCATAACATGCCCCAGCCCTCTGGGCCCAAACGCCTCCGGTGCCGGGTCATCCCACAACTTTTGCAGCAAAATCAACGACTGCTTCATCGAGCAACTTTTAAATTTGGCCACCATGATGCCGTAACGCAGTGTTCCTCTCAGCCATTCCTCCTCCGTACTTGAGGCAAATACCATGACCGGGAACAGCATGTTGGCTCCCACGTTCGACGACAGCGCCACTGACAACAACAGCGGGAACGCCGTCTCGACTCGCTGATTCACATCGGCCCACACATCTGGATCCGTCCGGATATCCGCATAGTAGATGTTGTGGAGTAGAATGATCATCGCATGCTGATAGACAATCGATGCATTCCGCCAGTCTGACCTCATAGTTCCATCATCATCTGGATCGACCCACTCAATAACCCTCTTCAACAGCGCCCGATACTTATGGAAGACCTCCACTGAAGCCTCATTCTTCTCTTCCTCAGCAAGACGTTCCATACCAAGATCAATAATCTCAGCCAGAATCTGGAATAGTGAGTGGCCGACACCAAGCATGGACCGGCATGTTGGGTAGTTACGGAGATAGGTTAGATCTCGGACAAAGTGATCGATGGGGATTAGAATCTTATGTTCAGAAAGAAATGATGCTACACCAGCCATCGTACACGTGAAAGCATAGCACTCGGATAGGAAGCCAAACATGAGTCCAGCATGAGAATCAGGAGCTGGCATATGGCCATTGCTGATCACCAAGTTCAAGACAGTACGACTGGCATTCAGGTGCATTAGGATACTACCATGGGTACTTCCACACAGGATCTACAAAACAATGTTAATCAACTCAGATGTCAATTACAGCGCGTGATATGGTTCGTGAAACTCACCTCGAACATTGATAGCAGCAGCAGAATGGTCATCAGATAGATTTGACCCTGATCATCGATATACCGATTACTTTGGATTGCTGGCCGCAACCTACTCAACGCAATTGCATAATGCTTCCTCGAAACATAACCCAACTCGGGGTTCACCGAGTTCTTGAAAGAAAAGTAAGCACCTCCCACCGCCAACATAGAATGCATCAAGATATCATCCTTTTGTGCCAATGGCAGTACAAATGACCTCAGAGGATTGACGTCCCCCACGTTGGTGACAATCTGATCGGCTACATGGTCAAGGTAATGCTTAAACAGCAAGTGTGATCGCGGATCAAGCTGTGTATTATCCGCAAATCTCATGATGTTACGCGGGAGAGTAAAACGTCGGGCTATCCGGATAAAGTTCTTCTGGTTTCGAATTGAGCTAGCCAACTCTTTTCTATTGTTCCGGCTGGAAGTCAGCGAGCTTTGTCCTTGACCGGCGTAGTTCATGGCAGACTCGTTGGCATCGTGAATACGCTTGTTACGGACTATTTGCAACTTCTGCTCTTTGCGGGTCAGTGCTGCGGACGTATTGCTATAACTGGCATCGTAGGTATCCCTAGAACTTGCACTTTGTGCGGTTGGCTTGGCGACAGAAAGAGTCGGTGATGGCGACGGCGAGATTTCCTCGTCAAGCCTAGTGAACTTGCCGATGTACTCAGCAAACTGCTGTTCCGTCATAGAACCAAGAATAGTCTCTCCTTCGGGCGTGACCTTGGTAACATTTCCGTTCTCCGCAACATTCACATAGCCAGATATGCGAATGGGTGTCGGTGACTGCGAATTTCTTGGCGAAGGATTACTTGAGAAATC
Organism: Ambrosiella xylebori; assembly: GCA_002778035.1. Lineage (NCBI taxonomy): Eukaryota > Fungi > Ascomycota > Sordariomycetes > Microascales > Ceratocystidaceae > Ambrosiella > Ambrosiella xylebori. The sequence goes on from PCDO01000007.1 coordinate 1,394,084, forward strand.
GGGTTCACTTGACGCTATGACTGAACCCCGAAGAGCGCTGGTGTTCTGCATGGTAGACGGGAGTTTTACACCTGCACTGTTTGAGCTTGTGGATGAGAATGACGTGTGGCGCGGACTAGCAGGCGTGAATGAATTGGTAGGGTGAACAGATGGAATATAGCTGGACGAAGGTGCCTGGTGCATAAATGATTGAGCTAGGTTTGTAGCAAGAGGCGCCGGAGGAACCACAGCCTGAGGAATGTTAGGTGCAGTCCCTGGATCCACCAATATCTCTGTTTTCTGGATACCCGACATGGACTTTCCGGGAATGAGTGGCTTTTCTTGGTATTGGTTGACCGGAGGCACTCCTAGATATTCCATAGGGGACATGATTGCAGATATGGAAGTGACTGGAGGAAGAATGGTGGGCTCTGCGACAAGTATTGGCTGATAAACCTGCTGTGAGACGCCATAATAGGGCATCTCGACATAACCTCTATATCCAGGGTGTAAGTCAGGTGCCGGTATATTGACTGACTGCATACCGGCAGCTGAAGGCTGTCTCGGGTATGCTTGCGGCGCGATATAGGACTCCTCGCTTATAGAACCCGGCGGCACTACTGTAGTCGACGGCAACACGGCCGATGCTTGCAAGCCCAGCCCACCCTGGGACACAGGGTCTTGATTGAAAAATGTATTCACCCTGGATTGCAATATTGGCGGTGGTGGTGTTGGTGCCACTTGCATCACATTACTCCCCGTTCTCACCTCCTGTCCCACACTCCCCGGTTTTGTGCCACCATTCGATCCACTCCACTGCCCGCTATTTTGCCGTATATGTACTGACGTTGGTGAGACACCCGTCACGTACGGCTCTGGCGAACTCGATGGAATTAATCTCGTCATAGACTCCATTCCCTGACCTGGCTGTTCCTGGATGATTTGCAATCCCGCGGGGACCTCTGCTGGGGGAGCTACCGGCTTTGGTGCTGGTTGGTCCATGACTATCCGCACCGGGACGATACCGGGGGGCAAACTAATTGGGACAGTCGGCGGATTAGCCAACGTATTTTCTCCTGTTCCCGGTCCATAGGGTTCCACTGGAGGTGGCGCGGAGGTACTACCGCCGGGTGAGGGCCATGTGCATTTTCTTTTCCCCCGTTCGCAGCCGCCACAGATGGGTTTGGCTTCATCGCACTTTTTGCGGCGAGTGCGACAGGTTAGACAGCCGGCACGAGAGCGCGAAAAGTGGCATCGTGGTCTTCGAGGAAAAGGCGCAGGTTTCGAGGAGGGCATTTTATGTATGTTGTGTTGTGGTGAGCGTGAAATGGAGGATTGCCGTGTATGTACCGTAGGTGGCGGAATTCGGCAGCGGACCGAAACAAGTGTTTGGGCGGTTGTGGGCGCACAGAAGTCACAACTTTGTCGGGCAAAATATTTTGCAATTTCGGGGTCTTGGATTGGTTAAGATGATGTATGGATATATGCTTGAAAACATCACAAGTGAGAATGCGGCAAATATTGAGCAGTAAGAAGAAATTATCAATCCACAAATAAATGTAACAAATACCCAGACTGTTCGGTCTTCAAATGCAGCTGAGCTTAGAAGCTAAGCGAGCAAAATGCTAGGATGTGCAGAATTCAGAGAAGGGAAGAACCCCGGAGAAGGCCGTCAGAAGAAGCAGCATTCCAGAAACATTGGATATTTCAAGGCGACAGCGTCCATGGCCATGTTTATGAAAAAAAGAAAAACGGCACATAGGCAGCCTGTTTCTGGATGTAGGCCACACAGTTGATTGGAATCTATTTATGTGAAGTTATCCATGATCACCACCTTGTCTTGCAGCAGTAACAAAACCCGGCCATTTATCCATCCCAGGCTTATGACGACGCACCCATTCCATTACAGCTGCAGAAAAAGGGCCTTGTCTAGGGTATCCCACGGTGAGCAAGCACATGTCAATCTTCATTCACCCGCCAATTGACAACAAAGGTGGGGATCCAATCGCCAGGGGAGCGGACAGAATGCTTTCTATCCTCATGGAGTCAAGCCACTCACTTGGCCAAAGGTAGTAGCCGCCGGATAGGAGGCGAGGAGATGATGGACTTCGTTGTTTGTTGAGTTGAGTGACGGAAACAAAAGTTAAGGAGAGGCGAAAGAGATGTATCGAAGTTTGCAGTTTGGTGGTCAAATATTGCGCCAGGCATGGAAAACAAATGTAGATGATTGTTTTGATTAACCGACTCGGCTAGCCCTAACAGAAGATACTAAGAACAGAGCTTCTATAACCAGTCGGACAAAGGCTGATATATCACGGATCAACATTATACACAACTGGTGAAGGCTTTTCAAATATTACCTATACAATCAGCCTTGCCCACAATTCTCAGATGCCTCGCAACTTGTGCGGAAGGAACCATTGTCAACAACGGGGAATTTGAATTACCAAGGAAGGGACCGTCATTGGTGTATATATGTATATACACATGTCTCAACTTTGTACGAGATCACAGCATGATTAATCTTGTTTAACATGAAACATTTGAGGCTCTACTTGACGAATAAACCAAGTCTTGGTGATGGTAAACGTGATGGATCCAGACAGGTGAACTCGGTCTGTTCAGCCGTTGCAGGGCATACTGACAAGAAAAATAGGGAACGATAATATATACACTTCTGATACCAGTCAAAATAACCCATCACATTGATCAATATTCACTTGTTGACAAAACAAACAGCTACGATCTCGGCCCAAGTAGTTAGACAGCTGAACTTAGAACCTTCATCCCGGTTGACTAGGGTTTAATTTATGACCAAGAGTAAACTGTCATAATGACCCTAAATTGAGTGTCCCAGGGTTAATTTCAGACTCGGTAAACAGAAAACTTCCATCTTGGGTATATATGTAAATTGACTACCTTCCTTCAACATCTACAAGCGAGCCTTGGGTAAAGGCTTCAACTCCACCAGCATCTTGCCCTTATTCTTTCCCTCAAAGATATCAATCAGCGCCTGCTCACACATTGGCAGTCCACCCTTGATAATGTGCTCTGATCTCTTAATTTTCCCTTCCTCCAGCCAGTTGGCTAGCTGTTGTTTGGCCTCCCAATACTCGTTCTTGTAGTCGAGGACAATGAAGCCCTGCATGGTGATGCGCATGGTGATGACCTTGTCGAGGTTGGGCGGGCCAGCCTTGGTTTTGGCGTTGGCGTTATATTGGGAGATGGCGCCGCACATGACGAAACGGGAGAAGGGCTTGGCCTTGCGGAGGCACATATCGAGGATCTCGCCACCGACTATACAATCAATATGTTAGCAGATAATTCCAAAAAAAAAACTGTTACATGACACTTCTCAGTCGTCCCGTAGCAAACTTACCATTGTCATAGTAGACATCGATCAAATCCCGCGTCGCCTGGCTAAACTTCTTCTTAAAATCTGGCGCCTTATAATTCAACCCCACATCAAACCCCAACTCCTCCGTCATCCACCTCACCTTCTCCTCCGACCCCGCAATCCCCACCACCCTCGCCCCATGAATTTTTGCAATCTGCCCCGCGACACTCCCCGTCGCCCCCGCCGCTCCACTAACCACCACCAGCTCCCCCTTTTTCGGCTTCCCAATCTTCATCATGCCAAAGTATGCCGTCAGCCCCGTCGGCCCCACGCCCGCCAGCAAGTCGGGCGTGTGCGACATCTGGGGCATTTCCGAAGCCGGGTCGAAGAAGCCTTCTTTGAGGATCGCGTACGTTTGCCAGCCGGCGTCGAGCGTGGTGAGGCAGTCACCGGGGGAGGCTTGGGAGGATTTGGAGGCGAGGACGCGGACGACGGAGTGGGAGCGCATTACTTTGCCGATTTTCACAGGTGGAAGGTAGGAGCGGAGTTCTAGGGAGAGGGAGAAACGCATTAGTAACCAGGGGATAAGAAAGAAATCAGATATACGGGAAAGAATAAAAGAGAAAAAGAAAAACTTACCGCCGAGCCAGCCGCGCATAGCAGGATCAATACTGACGTAGAGAGTCTCCACGAGGATTTCGCCATCTTTAAGGTCGGCGGCGGTGGGCGCGGCGGTACGGCGTTGGGCAAAAGTGCGGCCGGGGATTATGTCCGGGTTGGGGCGCTCGCGGAGGACTATAGCGAGATTTTCCATGTTATATGGTTGTGTGGTTGGCGTTGATGATTGGTGATGCTTGGTGTTGGGATGGGATAGGGTCGGAGATTTGGAAATTGTAGATGGTTATACAGAGTCGGGATCTGAGTCGGAATTCCGTTTGAAGTTTTGCCTTTGTCGCGAGTCGAATTTAGAAGTCGTGAACTTTGATTGAAAGTCTCAGACCAAATGCGACACGTTAATATAAATTTTCCAAGATCACAAGAACAGTAGCAAATCAACTTGATAAATACACGTCATTTGATGAGTTTATATATCTTTACACATTCATGTAAAGTTACACCAATCCACAATTCTCAAGCTCCATCGATTCCCCCAATTCGCATTGACTCCCGCGGCAGGATCACCCCCGGCCAGTGTTGATTCGCGAATCAGCAGGTTGCACCAGGCGGTCGGTGCATGGCAAAGACATATGTTAGCAACAAGCCGAGGCTCAAGATGTGGTCGTCTATAATATTAGGGTTAAGGTTACTACTGGACAAACTGAGTACTTTTTTATGCTGTCTAATACTAGGCAAGAATGAGCCTTTATTTGTTTTCTAACAGGAAATATTTTTGGATGTTTATTATAGTTAAATAAAACCGAGGTAATCATGAATTGTGATATCGCAATCGACGTCAATAAGAAAAAACATCAAAGAAACAAAGAAAACTCCAACTCCACTCTAATTATTGACCCTACCCCTTACAAGCATGCATACAATTCCCATCGCTATTAACAACTATTTCTTGTAATACTCCCGATCTATTCAAAAGCCCACTCCTCAACCTTTGTCTCAAAGTACCTTCAGAGAATCACTCTTTGGCATCGGCATCTCTTGTGGACTAGTCACGACAACGCCTAGCAGAGGATCTACAAGAGTCGAGTCGAGTTCCTGCACCGGTTGCGTTGAGCTGGGGAACGGCGGTGACGGTTGCCCGGGCGGAATGTACCTCACAGGGAACTCGGCAAACTCTTGGCCAGTGGGATGGTAGTAGCCAAGAGGAGGCGAAACCATTGAGGGATCTAACGTAAGCGACTGATTAGTACCCATGTAAACTTATCTAATGACTGATATGCCCACTTGCCGTATTGCTGCAGGTACATGCCGTGGACTGGCTGCCCTGAATATATCTGACTCTGGAACCTGGGGCTCGGAAATACCGGCGACGGAAACCCTCCCATGCCATTCCTCACCAGATACGAACCCGGCGACCCCGACTGACTCGGCGGGGTCCTCGACTGCAAATGCAACGACTCGGGCGACCTAACCTTCGGGACTCCGCCACCCCTGGGCAGGAATACCGATGAGCTATTGCGTGTGCCGACTTTCTTGCCTTTGCTCTTTCGGTGCCGCCGGTACCACCAAAGTAGCACCACAGTCAGGATCACGAGGACACCGCCCAGGATGCCGCCGACGATGCCGCCGATCTTGGCCCCCTTGAGTCCCCCGGCGCTCGTCGTCATGGTCGTTGCTGTCCCCTCTGATAAATCCAAAAAGGCCTGCCGCAAGGTAGCATTGGCACTCAGTTTCGCCGGGGCCAGATTCTTGTTAGGACACCCATCATTGCAAGGGTTCTCGGTACAGCAGCCGAGGAAGGGTGGTGTGGCGTCGGAACAAGTGTACCAGTGAGCGTTTGAGTTACCGCAGTCTTGGGCGCCGATTTGAGCGTAGGAGTCGGAATTGAAAGAGGAGTTACGAAGGTCAGAGGTAGGGCAGTTGCCGGCGGCGGCGGAGGAGGTGCAGGGGTTAGAAGTACAGCAGCCGATGAATTCGGTAGTGTTGCTGGCGCAGATATAGAATTTGCCGCCGGAGGGGCAGGAAAGGCCGAGGGTGGAGTAAGGATCGGACATTTTGAAAGGGGGGGGAGGGGGGGGATGGCGATGATAGGAATGAGTGGTGGATTGTGGTGGCTTGTTATTGAGTTGTCTTAGAATAAAACAGAGGTGGGGTTCAAAAACGATTGTATAAGTTGGATGGTTAGTTTGTGAGAGAAAGTCGAAATGTTGTTTGTAAGCTTTCCTTTTGCTAGACTTAACAATACAGCGACAGAGATCCACAGACATATAGCTTTGGTCTATAAAATTATAAAAAGAAAATAAAGACATAAGACAAGACTAAGAATAGAAAAAAAAAGAAGCACAGAAAAAGAACTGCCTTTGATCAAGCCGTCAAAGGACCTCCTCTTATCCTTTATTCACCCACAAAGTAACCAACGCCTATCTTCTATTCTACATTCTGCTGCGTTAACAATTCCATAATTCCATCAGCCAAGCCCAGTCCAACCCGCATCCAACATGATTCTTTTTCTTTTTCTTTCTTTATTCCATACTTGTCCGTCACTTGACTACTCCACCGGGATTCCATAATCTATTCACACATTCACATTCAAGAATTCCAACAAAGAAAACCTTGGCGAGTTTCACTTTTTTTTTCTTCCTTCATTTATTTATTTGACCAAATGTATATATCAGGTATCTTCGTCATATTCACAAGTGTGGTAGTGGAAATCATAGGGTGGCACTTTCCCTGTGTTACATACATATTTGCATCCGGAGTCTGGGTTCTTTGATAACGCCAAAGAAAAAGAAATGAAAGGGACAAGACACCACTCGACACGATAAATGTATACAAATAATATGGAGGTCGGTTGGTAGGAAACGAGATACGAGTTCTTGGTAGTGCTGCTGTTGGTTGCAGAGGCGGGTGACGGCTGATGGCGGGGACGTGAGTTGGCAGCTGGATCTTGTGGCGTTCTTAGCTACATATCCACACATCAACTATGACTTTGAAAGACAACTAAGATCGTCAAAATGCAAGATGACGGGGGCAGATGGCAGTGTTCCCCTTTCACTACCGGAGCAAAAACATTGGAGCCAACTATTATTTAATCGGCCACATAAGCAGTCAAATCCACTCCGAGAATGTATGATACCCTTGGAAAACTGCACGGTACTGCAGTCGTAATGATGCGGTGGCTGATGTGACCTGATTGTCCCCATTAATAGGTACACAAACATAAAATATATTTCAAATCAATAGTGTTGGTCGAGTTCCATGGAAAGTACGGAGCAATACAAGAGGCAAGGTGCCGAGCCTTTGACAAGGAGCAGGAAGATAGCCATGGGCTTAATTTCATATAATAGCAAGGTACCCCCACGGAAAATTGAAATATATACACATCTGGAATATAATCTTTAGGCTTGGTGATACCGGAGTCTCTGGATGTGATGAGGCATCATCACCGAGTGTGCAAGTAATTTCAAACTGTTTAACCCCCCCCCCCACACACACACACCCATATACCATCGCCCACCTACCCTCCGCCCTAATAAACATCATCGTGTAACACGACCATTTCCATCAATGGATTCTCTCCGGGAAACCCAAGTTCCTATATTTAACCCGCGCCAACCCTAATCCCGGCAGACCTGCAATCTTCGGCTCTATGGTACCGGGCTACGGGTTATTTTTACACCACCAAAAAACAACATCATCATGAGATCCTCGGTAATCCGAGGCTCTGATAGGCGGAGACACACGGATGTCCCTAACTGTCACAATTTCCCCAAGCACAGTGAAACCTCCCCATAGACAAAAAAATGACATCTATATTCTCTCTATAATATATCCTCAACCACCCATTTACTCATTTTCCACAGCATACTCCCCCCACGAAATTCTCCCTGCCTCCCCATCATAACAATCCTTCCCCCACCCTCTCCCCTCCCACCCCGCCAACCCATACAGATGCCGCATCGTCGGCCGCCCATGCGGGCAATTCCACGGCTTATCCAACTCCCCCATATGCCTCACCAACGTTTCCATCTTCCCCTGCGTCAACGCCCGCCCAATCATCACGCTACTTCGGCACGCCCGCATTGCAAACATCTTGCGCACCTTGCTCGGCCGCGGGATCGCCGTTAGCTTCTTCACCGCCTCGCCAAAGGAGGCTGATGGCGTGGCAAAGGAGGATAACGCGGCGTCGCTGCTGCTGCTTAGGGATGACTGGTTGTCGCCCAGAAGAGAAATAAGCTCTTCGAGATCAGACAGTGTGAAGGTTATCTCCTTGGATAACGGGAGGGCAAGCAGTTGGCATCGAGATCCTACGGGGATATCCCCCGACATATCAACCGCGACGTCAAACCCGTTTGCCTCCAAGGCTGCCCTGTTCTCAATGACAATTTCCTCCTCCAATGCCGTCAGCTCCAGCGACTTCGGGTTCACCAAGCGCTGCGACTGCATTATCGTCGTCGCCTGGAGCCGCTCAAAGTTGTATTTTTCGTCTGTGGCGTGCTGATCAATGATAAAGATCTCATCATTGCGTCTTTCATTGTTTTGATGATCTGAATCATCGGTATCATCAGCAGTATTTCCCGGGCGAACTGCGAGGATGAAACCCAGGTTGAACTGACCGATAATCTTCATGCGATTGAAATCGCCCTTCGAGATTGTCAAAGAGAGCTTTTCTTCCGCATTGGGGGCTGTAGGGTCGTCGGGTTTGGTGTCGTCAGCGTGTTCATTTGATGTGTCTGTTGCCATAAAGGAAAGTGCCTTTTGAAGAGCATACATCCGGGAAATGATAGAGTCTTTGCTTGTCTTGATGATTTGGATTAGATTCACGGTTGCATGTTTTTCAAATCTTGGGGCAGCGGCCATCGTGGCTTTCATCGGAGTATCAACATCTGCAGGTACGGCGATACGAGTCTGTGGCCTCGGCGTATCTTCTAGGTCAGCTTTAGATGTTGGTATTACAGCTTCCGTTGCATTAGAGAGCTCGATATCACCATCCTTGTCTGGTAGTGGCAAATCTTCAACCGGTCTAGTGTCAATATCGTCTCCGGATTCAGGGTCCGATTCCGCCGCCCGCTTGCGACTAGCTGTGTGGGTTAGCGGTTTAAACGCCGGGAGTTTATTGGTTTGTGCAGCCGCTCGTCTCTCAAGCATACGGGTCGCCTCATTAAGCGTCGGCTCCTGATCCGCCTTGATGTCCTCATCTTCTTCTTCCTCCTCTACTTCTTTATCTTCACCTTCCTCTTCGTCAGAATCCTGCTGCTTCTTTCCACCCTGCAACGCAAACATCTCCGCCAATCTTCCCCCAAAACTCGGCTTGCCCTTACTCCTCTGCGGCAAATTCGAACTCCGTCCTAAACTCTTACCCACCGAGATACCCACTGGCGAATTCTTTGACCCCGCACTTCTCCCAATGACCTTGGTCACGGTACTACTGCCAATACTAATGGTGGCTACGTCAGAGGGACGGTGATAGCGTCCGTTGATTAGGACGCGGGGGATCATATCGTGTTGTTTTCGGCGGCCGATACTATTAATGATTTCATCGGAGATGTCTTCATCCATGTCTTCTTCGATAAGATCTTGTTGCCTTAGTCTCCTTTCAGCAGGAGAAGTGTCACGGACAAAGAGACTGTCATCTTCCTCATCTTCTATTAGCCCAAAAGCAGGTTCTGTAAACGCCATGCTGCGTCTAGTTGCCGAATCTTGTTTTTTTCGTTCAGCCTCGACAGGCGAGGATTTTTCTTCTCCTGCATCTTCCATCTCGACGTCTTCCCGTTCCTTCAGAATCTCAGCAGTAGCTGCGATCTTGATTTTTGCAGCAGGCGTGTTCTCTTTAGGCGACCCCCCACTAACAAATTGATCCAACTTTGGCTGTGCCAACGGCTTCGGCGCATTGGCTGAAAATACAGCCAGAGAAGCCGAAATACTCTTGGCTTTTAGTGCAGACCCTTCATTACCATCATCCTCATCATCCTTATCTTCCTGTGTACTTGTATCGGTCTGGTTCCGCAACATGGAAGTACGACGACTAGATGTTTCGATTTCAGTCTTGGCTGGTGTCGCAAAGCTATGTAATTTCTCCGAGCCTTTTCCCGCCAACGGTGGACTTTTCAATGGGATCCCGGGGGCATCTGTGTGTAATGAACTTCCTGGCGTTTTCTTCGTAGACCACAACTTGGCTACCGGGACTGTGTAATCTTGATTAGCGAATAGCTCAGATAAAGCCTCTTTCAACTTTTCGAGCATATGGCCTTGGTCGTGTAGCAGAATCGTACGCTTGTCCGGACTGACATTGACGTCATACATGTGAGTGTCCATCTGGATGTTAGCCAAGATAAATGGTGATTGTGACGAGTTGTAGGATCTGTAGACTTCGTTGAAGACCTTTGCAAATTGCGGTAGACCACAGGGTCTCCCGTTGACGTAGAACATCTGACGATCTGGCGTCTGGCGTCCCTCGCCATGAGCTGGTCGGGATACATAACCGATAATATGAACTTCATTCGTTGATGTCTTCTTCGAGGTCCCGGTGATCAAGCTGGATGTGGTAGGCTTAAGTTCCAACGTCAAGTCCAGGGATACCAAAGCTTGCATTGTCTTAGCACCGAAGACGTTGATAATGTTCTCCCGCGTATTGGCATTTCCCTTTGTCGAAAACAGCACAACCTTCTTCCCCTTTGTCGGCTGCTGCGACACCGTGAATTTGAGATTCGTTTGAATACAAGCATATTGGTTGAGCAAAGCAATAAGCTTGTTCCACTCCCGCTTGATGTTTCGTTCGAGTTCTTTTCGGCGGACGGGGAGATTGTAAAACAGGTTCTCAACAATGACCGTTGTTCCTCGTTGCGCGGCGACGACAAAGGTATCTTCAAGGACGCCCTGGCTGTTGAACTTGAGCTTCGCACCCTTTGGAACATCCTGATCTCGGCAGGTTATGACGGTGACGCGACTTAGGGCGCAAAGCGAAGAAATGGCTTCACCTCTGAACCCAAAGGTCTGGAGATCTGAGATGTCTTCATACGTAGAAAGCTTGGATGTGTGATGCTTTAGACCTACACCAGCATAGTTTTCGGGGCTGATGCCGGAGCCGTTGTCCTGGACTTCGATAGAGTCCAAGCCTTGATTCTTGAACCTCAACTCTTCATATTGTTAGAATGCAATGACGTTAGAAGAGATATTAGGTAGTGTGTGCTTACCCAAACTCGTCGCACCAGCATCTACACTGTTCTCAATCAGTTCCTTGGCTACCGAGCACAAATCTACGATGACTTGCCCCGATTGGATGCGATGGATCTACGTTATTGGTCAATATGTAAAATCTATTGTTTTCTAAACTATCTCCAAACTTACAGTGCTAGAGTCAATAGCCTTTATCGCGGCCATATTAGTTGTATTTTTAAGACGGTTAGTAAGGTTGGCTATTTAATAGCATCGACAAAAACCAAGTACCATATGTGTGCGTTATCACTTGGTTGATCAGGCTCATAACACAGTAATGTAGCCAATTATGTTTGATGGTGCAACCATCTTTAGCCCTTAGACACGACCTGCCTGCAGGACCGCGTAAAGTGGTGCAGGGGTTCTCAGTTTATCCCGGTGACAAACGACCTTGCAACCCTAATAATCACATTTTCGACTCCATCAAAATACTCTCCATTTACTAGCGATTCTTAATTTAGAGAGCAAATGTCAGTTACAGCCAAAAATTTCACTGGTGAGTTTAGATGCAACCAGAAACACAGACGAACTAGCGCAATTCTATTATAGGTTACCAATAAGATGTGTCATCTTTGCAAAGTTTCTGGAGATTTCACGAACATTCACTTCAAAATAGTAATGGCGTGCGCACGACATGCTGTGTCCCACGATGCAGGTCCGATCTATTCTGGAAAGAGAACAAGTAACTCCCTACCTAATCGGTGGTGACTTTGCATTGTAAGCCCCTGTTGGAGCTGCACCTACCCCTGTAAATAAATTTTGCTCCACATCACCCTCTTCTCAGAAGTTCTATAACCAAAATTAAATACTCCCGCCTCCCCCAAACAGTCATTATCAATTTTTTTCCATCTTCAAATAACTATTCCTTCTCAATACTCAATTGATACAGTTCTGTGTCGTTCAGAGTGTCTCTGTCATCTCCATTTCCTCCTAATCATCTATACTTCCAGTAAGTCATTTGTCTTAACCCCAGTACTACCACGAAGCAAACATTACCCCGTGGACCATTGTATGCCGCTACCCGTTTTCCGTCGAGTATCCCTTCACTTTGTACTGCCATAGACATGGGATCGGATAACACGGACATGAAGCATAGTTGTCCCTCCGCTATGGCTGAACTCGGTGTCCGATTTCATCAGTATCAATATCTAACTTGCATCTTTCATCTTTAGCGGGTTTCTTCAACCCCGTACTCCCGCTCGTCCCGTTTCGGTCCCGCTTTTGAACACTTGTCTCGTGTAGTCGTAAGATTGCACGATCCGCTAAAAATGGCTTCTTCCGTTGATCAGTCGACGCCGTCTGATGTGGCCACTCGCATGTTGGCTGAGCACTATAACGCCGAGTCTCACCATGAGCCTCACCCTGTCACTGTAGAAGACGTCCCCGATGCCGATCTCGAGCAGCCGCTTCCTCAGCGTCCCAAGAAGAAGGCACTGGACTTTGATTCCCACGAGGCTTACCCTGAGCTTGGCGGTGGCTCTTCTAAGTCAACAGCCGCCCCTTCTTGGGGTACCGGTAGCAGCACTGTCAAGGCTGCGCCCGTTGAGGAACCTGCATCTGTTGTTCCCCAGGCTGCTCCGCAGATCAAGATCCCTGGTCGCATGGTTGAGCACATTGATTGCCGCCCCCAGGATATCCTGCCTCGCGAAAAGCTTCGCCGTCCCCTTGGTGATGTCATCAAGGATTTGAACCGCAGATCTCGTGCGGTCGTTTCTATGTCCCCCATGGCCAACGGTAACATCCGGTTTGAAGCCTCTGGTCCTCAAGACATTGCTCAGCAGGCTCTCAAAGACTTGATCCAGCAGATCGGTAGCAAGGTATGCTTGCTTTCAAATCCGTATTTATAGCTATGTTATCAGATCTATAATAATTAACAATACCGACTATCCAGAGCTCCATAACTTTCTCGATCCCCCAGTCGGTTAGACCCTTCATCATTGGGAAACAGGGTGCTACCATTAAGGCTCTCGAGGATAAGACTGGTGCCCGTATCACCTTTCCCAAAACGGGCACCGTAGTCTCTAACGACGACGAGGATGCCGAGATTGACGTCACCATTGAGGGCAACACCCTTGCTGCTGCGTCGGCCCGTGACCTTATCCTCAAGATCGTCAAGGAGCGGGGCGCCAACTCTAGCACCAAGCTCCGCGGCATCCCTCCTGCTTTCTACCCCTTTATTGCTGGTCCTAATGGCCGTTCTATTGAGACCTTGGAGGGTAAGCATGATGTCAAGATCCACTTGCCTCCTGCTACTGCTGTTGCTCCGGCTAGCGATGCCGAGTTTACTGCCTCCGCTGATGGCCCCGCCATCCTTCTGAGTGGTGATCGCCGTGCCGTCGCCCAGGCTAAAGCTGCCATCGAGAACCATGCTTCCACCCTGCACAAGTCGCTGAAGCGCAACACTGTTCCCATTGAACGTGGCCGTCAGCAGTACTTGTTCGGTGGCCGCTTCCCTGAGGTTGACACTTTTTTCAATAAGACTGGCTGTTCTGTTCTTGCTTCTGCAGCCGATGATGATGATATCGTCACCGTCATCGGCCCTTCCAATGCCCTTGCTGCTGCCAGTAAGCAGTTTGAAGAATTAGCTATGAGCATCCAGTGCTCTCCTATTGATATCAGCCGCATCTTTCGTGATACCCCCGGTGGCCCTGCCGCCCATGCGCATCACATCACTCGCTACCTGAAAAGCAGGAATGTTATCTCAGGTATCGAGAGAACCTACAATGCGTATATTGATACTCCTCACTCTGAGCACGGCGCTCTGCCTTGGCAGCTGTATGTTGCTGACTCATCAAATATCATTCCGGCGCGTTCCGACCTGACGTGCATCCTGTCGAGCTACCCGCCTTCCAGAGTCCGCGCTTTTACTATTGATCCCTTCTTCCACGCTCACCTGCGTAAGGCCATCGGCAGCCAGGTCCGCGACGACTTTGGCGTCTACATGGTCGTCCCCGAGTATCACGAGCCCAACGCTCCTGTGGTCCTCGTTTACGAGAACAATGAACCTGTTCTCGGAAACTTTGTTGCCCCCCGTACCATTCCTACCGCGGCCGAGATCTCTGAGTTCAAGTATGGTCTGGCTAAGGCCAATGACTATGTGCAGGACCTAATCTCAAAGCAAGAGCAGCTGGCTGCCGGTGTCCTTGAGGCCCCCCTGAAGTTCCACGAACGTCTTCGCCGTTTCATCAAGGTTGAGAATGACAAGCTCCCTGCAGACCAATTCCCTGTTCGTGTCACTAGCAATGGGACTCGCATAACTCTGCGTGGCCCTGCTAGTGCCGTGAATGCCCTCGGTGCTAAGCTCGAAAAGTTTGTGGAACAGGAACAGAAGGACGAGCTGGAGCGTGGCTTCACTTTGTCCTTTGACTTCCCCCAGAAGTTTGCCAACCACCTTATTGGAAAGGGTGGTTCAAAGATTCGCGAGCTTCGTGATCGCTTCGATGTTGAGATCCAGGTTCAGGATGGCCAGGTTGAGCTCAAGGGTCCTCAGGCTAAGGCCAACGCTGCTAAATTCCACATCCTGAATCTGGCCAAGACCTGGGCTGATGAGACCACCAAGGTCCTGAGAGTCGAGCCAAAGTTCCACCGTGAGCTCATTGGTGCTCAGGGTTCCACTATCAACCGTCTCCAGACCCGCTACAATGTCCATATCATTTTCCCCCGCGTTGCGAAGGCTTCTGACAGCGGTGATGATGATGAGGTTAGTGATGCCGGCAAGTCTCGCCGTCAGCAGGCCGCTGATGAGGTTCTCATTCGTGGTCCTAGCAAGGGTGTGGAGTCTGCTTATGATGAGATTCAATCTCTGTACCAGTACTTCAAGGAGCACTCGTACACCGCTACCTTGACTGTTAAACAGAAACAAGTTCCCTCAATCATTGGCCAGTCTGGCAATGCTCTCGAGCAGCTTCGCCAAAACACTGGTGCCAGAATCGACATTCCTGCCAATCGTGATATCGAGGATGTTGAAATCACCATCAAGGGCACAAAGGCTCAGGTTCAGGCTGCTGAGAAGGCCCTTAAGGAGCAGCGGGCTATCTTTGAGGACACCATTGTCAGGACCATTGAGGTCGATCGTAAGCACCACAAGGCTTTGATTGGTGCTGGCGGCTCTGGTATTCGCGACCTCGTCGCCGCTGCCGGTGGTTCAACCGAGCGTCGTGATCTTGCCCGTGCCATCCAGTTCCCTAAGCAGGATTCTGATGGAAACACTGTTAAGCTGGAGGGCCGCAGCGAGGTCGTTGAGAAACTCATTACTGCCATTCTCTCAAAAGTGGAGGAGTGGGCTAGCCAGGTCACTGAGGTCCTGGACGTTCCCATCGACAAGCACCGTGCTCTTATTGGTCGTGGTGGTGAGACCAAGTACGGGATCGAGTCTCAATTCTCCGTCACCATTGAGATTCCCCGCCAGGGTGATGGCAGCACTGCCATCAAAATCACCGGCCGCCCTGAGAATGTTGAGCCTGCCAAGGTTCACATCGCTAACCTGGTAAAGGAGCAGGAGGGGGAGACCATCATGGTCCCCCGTGCCCACCACCACGCCATTTCAAACAACGGCCAGTTCTTCCGTCGTCTCCGTAACGACTTCGGTATCCGCGTTGATCATGATGGCGTCGAGATTCCTGCTAAGCCTGAGGTCACTCGCTCCATCAGCGGTCTGCCGCTGATCACCGACTCCCCGGAGGATCAGGCTGACGCTTACTCGTGGGTTACCGTCAACAATGTTTCTACTGAGACTGGCGAGATTCCATGGGTTCTGCGTGGTCCTCTGGAAAACATGGAGAAGGCTAAGAAAGCCATCCAGACTGCTTTGTCACAAGCCAAGGACAGCAACGTGACTGCGTTCCTGACTCTTCCTGACACCCGCAATTACCGCTTCATCATCGGTCCCGGTGGCAGCAAGGTCAAGTCTATCCGCAACCAATCTGGCTGCAGAATCAACGTTCCCCAAAGCAACGCAGATGACCAGGCCATTGAGATTGTCGGTTCTCAAGCCAACGTCGAGCTGGCTCGTGACCTTATCTTGGAAGCAGTTGAAGAGGGTCGTGACAAGATTTAGGAATCCTATGTCAACAAGATGTCGGGACCTGGCCGTCCTCATCTTCGGGTGTAAACCTGTTTTTGTTGGCTCTTTTTTTTCTTTTGGTGTTTGGGCGCTGGTTATCACCATGTTTGGGATTTCACGTGAGACTTATATACACTGTGATTGGCATCTTCGTTTTTACTAAGTCATGAGCCATTAAGACGCAAGGTTTGGATTAGATTTGTTTGTCGCATTTACCATCTCATCACGAGTGTACGATTAACTGGCTATTGAGCCATTCGAAGAATTTATGTTAGATTTCTCTAAATTAGTAACGGTGCCTAGTGTAATTTATGTTTATACATAGGTATGCTCTATTGTGATTTTCTATCGGTTCTATCTACTTTATTTGAGCTACTTGTCGAAGTCAACCAAGGTAGTCCTGTAGTGAACCTTCCCGTTCTTGAGACGGGATACTAGGATGAAGTCGGTATCGTGTAAAGCTTACTGCGGTGAGATTTCAACTTACAAGCCCTGCCGACGTTCTCGGCGCTGATTGGAAGGGTTTCTACCCAAGTCTTGACATTCTTGTCGACAGCTAATTGCTGCATCTCTTCCATTTTTACCATAGACCTGAGATGACTTGATATAACAAAGACGCTGTTCGCCATGAGCTGTATCGGCTGCAATTTCCACCCTTCTCCATTCGGCAACTCTACTGAAATGAACTTCTGGTTCACCTTGAACAATCTCAGGTACTTGTTAATATCCAATGCATAGGTATCCGCCGTCAACATCACTAGGTCAAGCTTCTGCGCATACTCTTCCTTCTATCCATCCTTGTCACAACCACATGATCAGCACCCAGCGCCTTGGCATTGGCCATCTTACTAGGCAAGTGAGTAAAGATGGTAACCTCCGCCTCTAACCCCTTTGCAAACTGCAAGTCCAAATGCCCCAACCCCCCAATCCCGAAGATCCCCACCTTCCTAGATCCAATACCATTTCTCTTTGACGGTGAGTACGTTGTCATGCCTGCGCACAACATGGGCGCCGTCACGCTCTTCTTGAGACCATCGGTGATCTTGTAGGTGAATAACTCGTACGCGCGGATATGCAACAAGTAACCGCCCTGTGTGAGTGTGTCGTCGGCGTATTCGTTGGCATAGGTGTCTATGCATGCTGTGGGGGTAATAGTTTTTGTTGCCGGTGCGGCAGTCAAGGCATTTAAGACAGGAAAGGATCTGGGCGCTGACGCCGATGAGGTCGCCGGGGATGATCTTGGTTACTTTGGGGCCCACTTTGATGGCTTTGCCGATGATTTCTAGTGGTGGGGGGAAAGATAAGTGGCGTTTGTGTTAGTTACAGAGCGTGAACACACAAATGGAATGAACGGTTGTGTTAAGGGAATCACAAACGGAGAGAGAACGTACCATGGCCGGCGACAATGGGCCATTTATCGTTGCCCTAGCCGCTACAGACGTGAAAATCAGACCCGTAGATACCGCAAGCTTCAATCTTAATATCGATATCGTAGTCCTGTTTGTATGGCTAAGCCTTGTTCGAAAAGGTGGGGCCGCTGCCTGTATAAGTGATTTCCAAGTATGACGAACTGAATCGATGCATCCGATAAGTTACCAGCTTAGGGTTCGCATATAATAGATCAATCACTTTTATTCATTGAAACGCACAAAAAATTGGTATCACACAGTAAAAGATCTATTGACTGAATCAAATCCAAAGTTCTTGGTCTTAACCCAAAGACCCCCAATAAATCAAACCAGAAAACCAGAAAACCAGCTCCTTTTGTCCTTGGAGCAACCAAACTTAGAACCCACGACAAATAAAACGCAATCGGACCAAAATTCATGTCATAGCGAACATGTTGCTCAGACTTGAGCACATAAGGATATACAAGCTGCAAGCCACAGCGATGGCTTGCAACGAAAATGCAAAAATATTTAAATCACGAAGTCTTCCGTATCCATGATCATCGTCTTGTAGAGATCATGGTAGACGGAATGGAAGACAACCGCTACCACGGCTTAGTAGCAAGTGTAACCACCGTCGATGAGGACATTGGAACCGGTCATGAAAGTCGAAGAGTCAGAGGCCAGGAACACGCAGAGGCCGTTGAGATCGTCAACGCTACCCAGACGGTTCTGAGGGGTAAGGGATTTCCAGATCTTCTTCTGGGCATCAAGGGCAGGGACACGGTTGAGGGCAGTATCCATGTAACCGGGAGAGATGCAGTTGACCCGTATGTTGTACTTGGCCCACTCGGCGGCAAGAGACTTGCCAAGTTGAACAACGCCAGCCTTGGAAGCGTTGTAGCACGACTGTTCCTGAGGGTAGTTCACGATGCTACCCGACATCGAGGCAACCAAGATAAGGCTACCAGGCTTGCCGGCAGCCATCATGGCACGACCAACGGATTGGGCCATCAAAAACGAGCCGTTAAGGTTGATGTCGATGAGGCGGCGGAACATGGCAGGGTCGTAGGTCTCGGCCTTGATATTGGAGCTGGAAAAAAATGTTAGTAAAAGCTACACAGGAAACAAACATGACGTTAGATGAAAACTTACTCGGCGATACCAGCAGCGTTGACAAGAACGTCGGGGGCACCAAACTGCTCGACGACAGCATCAACAGCAGCGTTGATAGCAGCCCCATCACGAACGTCAACCTTGAAGAAAGTGACAGGAAGCTGAGTCTTCGCGTGGAGATCAGCAGCAGCGGAATCGCCAAGCTCTTGGTTAGCGTCAAAGAGAACAATGGCGCGGGCACCAGCCTCAGCGCAAGCGCTGGCCATACTGTTGCCAAGACCACGGGCACCACTGTAAGGTGTTAGGTGCTACATAGATAAAACAAATCGAAGCGAGTCAACTTACCCAGTGACAATAACGACCTTGCCCATGAGAGAAAGAGATTTCATAGTCTTCGGGAGAGAATCGTACTGCTCCTGAGTCAGAGGAACAACTGGCTGGTCCTCGGGAACAGCATTGGGATCCGTGGGAGTAGAGCCGGCCTTCACAGGAATGGTGAAATGATCGGAAGAAGCCTTGCCGTCAGGGGCGTAGACAGAGACCGGAACCTCCTTTTCGCGGACAATCTCATTCTTAGTTGAGGTATCCTTCAAACGGAGAGCTCTGGCGGTGGTGAAGGTGCGGACGCCAACGGGAAAAAAGACAGGGCGGGTGGCGCGGGTGGCCAGGCGGGCCAGGTTGGTAGAAGCAATACGGGCAACCATTTTCAAAGTCTATGGTCAAGAATCGATTAGAAGAGAACAAGAAATTAATGTTTCTGATACCAAAGGCCAAGTGTATGAGGAGGAAAGAAAGACTCGATACAAACCACGACTGAAAGTTCTGGGAATCAAGCTATCTTTATACTTGAAATCCTAAGCTTATCAAAGCTTGCACTTTGAACGACTTTTCTCAGGAACTGTAGCGCAGTTTGGAAGGCTGTCTAACAGCCAAACCCGAAATTGATAGTGGAAACGTGTAAAGTATTCAGTGCCATTCGAACATTGTATATAGTGCACAAGATCCTTTGTGGACAATGCCGATGGCGGGGTGTAGGCCTAAAGCCGCCACCAGCAACCTCCCATTGTGAAAATCATTGATGTTGATATATAGTCTGCTAGGCTAAAACCAGGTTTCCAGGGGCAACTTTGCTGGGACCTGGTACCAATTGGACTGGGCCTAGTCTGCAAGAAGGGGGCGTGAACATTTAACGAGGCCATAAAATCAAAACCCACAGGATCAGGAAGACAGCGACGATCAATGTTAGAATGATGGAGGGGTGTTATTAAAAAGGAGGTGTGGCATTATCAAGGGCACGGCTGGACATGGAGGGCACTTCAAAAACGACAATAAACCTGAGGCGGAATTCCTAAGCCTTCTAGAGTCTTAGCGATCTATCATTTTCATAATGGCTAAAAAGGTACGTCAAATTCAGTTCAATGATGGTGATAACTGAAGTTTACTACGTTGCAAAGACATCTAAGTATGAGGGTCTTGCGGGATTTGAAGTGGCAGAGTATTAAAAAAGACGTTGCAGGAGCACAGAAAAATGTCGCAAAGATCCGTGAACATGCAACTAGATGTTTATATATAATTCCACTTGGTATATTGGCTTCATTCGTGACAAACAAAGTGGTGACCGTATGGCTGAGTGAGGCTTGATGTTGGTGAAGAACACTCTGGGACAAGACAGAATACTAGCCATGTTTATGCGATAAACTGGTGGGGAATTGAAAGGGCAATGGTTGCAAATCCGTGTTTGACAATAGTACGCTTTACTCAAAGCCGACTACCAGTGTGCCTTAGAAAGAATATATACCAGAATAGATCTAGATGAGGAGCTTGTACAAATTTCGAAGGCTAGGCAAAAGCTGGCAAGACAGGGAATATTGGGCCATGGATATTCTTCCTGGAAACACCCACTGTGTCAACTTGAATGGCGAGAGATGGGAGGTTGAGGAAAAAGCATACTTGATGTGAGTTACCTTAAGTGAAGAGTGGAAAACACCAAAGAGGTATAGATTCTGGCGAGATGAAAGTTCGAGGATAAACGAGTGGGATTGACGATAGAAAGGGGGAGAAAAAGAGAAAAAGACTGGTACATGAAGGGGAGAACGTTTTATGTCTACGGGGAAGAACATACTGATACATTTGAGCTTAACAACTTTCTAATGGAAAGTGAAATATCAAATTTTCATGTTCAAAGGAAATCGCTGTTTTCATTGTTAATATATGTAGTTTCCCGAACTGTTGCTGGGTGCTCCAAAGTGGTAGAACTATACCTGATTGGGAATTTTAAGCTTTGGAACTCTGGGATGTACATCGGAAGCTACCCTGGCCGATTACGATAACATCTACCTACTTCCTTCAATTGTGACTAGGGTCTACGGGTCAAAATTCAACTGACGCAAGTGGGGATCGTAAAAATTAAAGATATTTGTAATTGATCATTCTCGATAACAAAAATATTTAGATCATTTGCTCAATATCAGGACAATTAACCCCGGAAATTATTCCAGAGGGTTCAGAATGCCAGTCCTGTGATCACCAGCGTAGCAAACTTGCACATTCGGAATTGTAATGGCTCGATTGTACCCCACCTTCCAAAAAACCCTTGTTCTATATACGCCCAGAAGAATATTTGTGGGCTGGGTTGGTCACGAGATCAGGTTACTACCAGGACTTTCATGACTTCAAAAGTCACTTGCAACTCCCGGGCCCATATGTGGAGGGTTGATCTCAATATTACAAGAGGTAAGAGACAAAAGCAACTACACAAACGGTGAGAAGGTTGACGTGTGTGGTTGCAAAGTCGGCAGTTGGAGTTACGGTTGTGATTGCTCCATATGCAAAGTACTAGATACAACGACCTCGCGGTGCAGCCCGCATCGCCATCCTGCCGCTACAATTATTGAGTTTGGTGATGTGTAGATGAGGTTAAGTACACGTTGTGCAATCAGCTGGTGCTCGAGCGATAGAAGTTCTTGTCGCCCCATCCTCCAAAGAAATAACAGCAGTTGTGTGAGATGCTCAACATAGCGGTGTGTATGCAGGAAGCAGCTAGTGGAGGCAAGTCAAGTTAGTAGGAGGAACTTGTAATTAAATAAACTACAGTAGGATGGATATCACAATGGCCATTATTTCTAAATCCATGAGCAGGAGCCGAAACTACTGTGTTGGCCTTTAATGAACCTATTTTCAATTGATCGCAGCTTCAAAGAGGCGGTTATTATGTACTTCAGTTTTGGCTGTTGACTCATGAAGCGGTCTCACGTCCATAAGTTGGCGTATACGCAAATACACTATAACTAGAATTCAAGATACGAGACTATTCCCGGTCGTATGGGTTAAAGTGCATGCTGATCTTTAGGCCAGTCAAGTGATTATCGTGAACTGTACCAACCTTAAGGTTTAAACCTTAAAATCTAATTCCACCATGTGGGGAATAATTTTGGCAGTAAAATAAACCCTTTTCAGTGTATTGTTTCACAATAACAATGCAGCATGGGCCTTTTTGGACATCAGATTGTCAATCTCACGATCCATTGTCACAATCTAATATCAACCCCAAACCCTAAAACAACATGATCAACTTGACCGACAGGTTAGAAACTACACCAAATGTGATTAAATGTGCATACACCTAAACTTTTATAAAACCAGATTACTCAACAGAACTAAGGAAACGAGTTGAGACATTTCCATCCACCCAAGGGCCTTTGTTGCATTGTAGGATTCCATAGCTTCCATACCTGATGTCACCCTGTTAACTGTGCATAGCGGTGAAGGACAAACTGGCACCGGCATTCATTCAGGTAGCATCGCAGCCGCCTAAATCAGACTAACAGAACATAAAATGACATTCTCAACATCAGATCCCGATTGTTTAGTAGCGGACATAAAGCTGCCATAGGGATGATATAGATGTATAACAACTGATCGCTACAATACCTAGACTAAGTCTATAATCGCGAGTATGAATCTTGGACTGAAGACATCTTACTTTCGTAACTCAGAATCAACTAAGTATCTTCTTTACATACTGAATCTCACCCACATATAGTTTAGCGTTACTCAAGTGTGTGTACATCCCTATCACACCCTGTTTCGAAGCCTACCACAAGGTACCATTATCCTCTCTATTCTCATTACTGTTGAGCCCCAGATATGCGATGTGAGGTGCCGTTGCGGCTACGGTTGCACGACCAGGGCCACCCACACCAAGATTGTTGCTCAGAGAGGTCATGTGGCTAAAAAAGGTTTTCCTGTGTACATGGTGGGGGGTGCGTGAAGATCAGTGCGGAAATATCTGAATATATGTACACGGGCAAAGTATGGAGTTAATCAACCAGAAACTGATGCTGAGCATGGGAATACACTCTTGGGGTTAAGCTGTGGCGATGATAACATCGTATACGAGGTTCTCATGGTGTGATATATAAATAGTCTCGTTTTATCTTTGAATTTGGCTCCTTTATTTCCGCACATCACGATGTCACTGATGTCTCCCCGATCAGGTACCCAGTGCCCGTGATGTCTGGCAACTTTCAGGTGTCATACTGTTCTAGAATCCTAAAAGCACCAGCAACCACAGACCAAGGCGATACTACAGTCGGGCCACAGGCATGCGTTCTCCATTGATGAACGGGATCATCATGCAGCTCCCACAAGCTTCAGTGCGGAGTTACAATATCAATGGTGAGCCCAACCCAATTGGGTTTTCACAATATTGCCCATTCTAGGTTGCCGATTCCTTCAGGTATCACAAATGGATGAATGGTTCTCAATATACTTTTCGTCCCAAAGTTAGTTATATACAGCCGTTGGGCCGTATAGAACAATAGATCCAAACTACATTGCACGCATTACGCTGATGGAACTTGCAACTTGTCACTTGTTTCAATGTAGCAAACAGGCTCTATGCACGCCTAAGGAGAGAAAATCAATCATTATCTCCAAAGTTCCAGGTCGTAGCGTTGTTGCCCGTGATATCCCTTAAACCGATTGTTCTACAAGCTGTCGAATCGGAGCGCTATGAACCGTATGTGTGCCCCTTGAAAAGGTCATATGACCATCTGATCTCTCCCCATTGTTCCTAAATTCGTTTCATTGCATGAACCAGAGTCTAGTGATATTTTGGGCAACATTGGGCAATGTATAGTTAGATCATTTCGTGGGGAATCAAGATTCAGCGGCACATGTCCATATGTTCCGGGAGCTCGGAAGCAGAATACGAGTGGTGAAAATGAGAGAAGGTAGAAGATAAGCCATGTGACCAGACCAGAGAGACATGTTCTAGGAAATATTGGGGAAGCCAGTAAGGTTTTTGAAATGGGACACTTAAGCACCCGAAGGGCCCGATGGTGAGGGGGTTCAAAGTAGTTGGGGTTACGGAGGATGAGATAATGTTGAACTTGCTGGCAATGTCTGAAATCTTTATCGTGGATTGTGACTAAAGTATTGGATAGTCTTATCATGACCGAATTAATGACATCTCACTATATCTGCATCCCTCCCACCTCAACACAGCCCAAACAATCCATCATCTTGACAGGGGCGTGTCTCTAGTTAGTCTCACGATCTTTTCTCTACACACAACCAGTTCCAACCCAGACAGTTCAATTATCGTGACTCTTCCATCCTCCGCACACACCCTCTCTCTAGATGCACTGTCCAGCAATACGACATCAACGATCGTGAATTGCGACTTCACCCTTCTATGAGTCCTTGATACATCTGCCAGGTACCACGAATGGGCTCCTGGGTTTCCCCAGAAAGAGGATCACGATATTTGGGGTGGCGGTGGGCTAGCCTTAAAATTACTACTATCGTGAAGTGGAGTTGATTCTGCAGGGTAACTGGTCTTGTTGACTGGACTAAATTAGGGGCGATTTAAGAGTTATGGTGGCGGACAGGAGAGATATGAAGATGATATCGAATTATACAGTCGGACCTTCCAACTATCAAAAGTTACATAAAACCATCCCATGATTTCTAAACGCAAAAGACAAACCAAACTGTAAAGTATCTCATACAAAATAAACAACTAAGGGCACGCCCATCCAGAAAACCAATCCATCCATAACATCCCGCAAACTATCTACACCGTTACAATTTTATTTATTCGTAGATGGCGTGGATAAGCGTCGAAACTTGGGGAGCCTATGTAATGTGTGTTAGTATATGCCTCATGTACAGTCGCACGCGGATTGTAACTTACTAATGCTCTGTTCTCCGCCATGATACAGAATAAATCATCCAAAGATCCATAAAACAAAAGAGCCTTGCGGCTGTTCTCTCTCTCCTCATCGTCATAATCCTCCTTTACATTCATCGCAATGTTTCTCAACACTAGAACTGCAGACAACGGAATCCCCGCGGCCTGTAGAGGAGCGGTCTGGTTGCGCTCGTCTCTGGTTATGGCAGTCTCGACATACTTGACCAAGAAGGTTTTCCGTGGCACCACCCAGTCCTTGGTAGGCTTCTTAGCACTGCGGATAGGCAATTTTCCAGGAGTACCAGGGGCAGGAGTTTGATTGGAAGATGGAATCGCATTAGGTGAGACGGTGGGAGGGGCAGTACCATTAGGAGTAGCCGAATTGTTCACAACCGGTGGTTCTGTGAACTGCTTACTTAAGGTGGGAGATAAGGAGCTGGAGCTCCAGTACACGGAGACGTGAGTGCGAATGTGACTGACATACTCAAAGAGGGTCATCTCGCGAGGTTCTTGACTACGTGGGCAGCCATGCCAGACGCAAGTAAACTTGTCTTTACGATTTGAAAATTTACCTTCCGCATTCGATTTGATGCCAGCGTGGACAGCGAGGATGTGATCAAGAAGAGCCTTTGCATTCAACTGGAAGTCACCACACTTGCCTTTGACCTTGGTCTCAGGGTTGACCTTAGTGCAAGGGCAAGCTTTGCAAACCTGATCATCCAGAGTCACAGGCTCAACGCGCGGCCTAAGTCCATTAATGATAAACTTCTGAGCACCGTTATCATCGACAACTTGAGGCATAGCACCCTTATAGGGTGTAGTGCAGTTCCGGATGAAATCCGCTGGAGTGATCATAGTCTGTTCTCGTGCCTTCACTTTTGCGAAAAAAGCATTTTGATAAGCCTGCCAAGCTGACAACTGAGTGATGTGTGATTTTGGATCCTCCTCAAAAGTGCACTTAATCCAAAGATGGACACGTTGAGGTTCATCAATGTTCATCAGTTGCTCAACTACAATAGGCGGAAGAACAGGAATTGTTTGTGTTGAAGGGAGGGTGCGTTCCGGGGCTACTGTAAGCTCGTGAGCGACCTTCTTGGCGCCATACGAGAGGAGGTAGACAAGATAGGTGACAAGTTGAATGGTCCAGTCATTTTTAAGAAGATTTTGGACATTGGCTACCACAGCGGTGTATTGATACAAGAAGTCGAGACAAGCATCGATAAGCTCAGAGTCGCCCAGGAGAAGGTATTGGTAGATACGTTCAAGCACATCGACAGGGATATTGTCGAGCGTGTTAGCAGCCTCGAGGTTCATCGATATCCGGCCCAATGCACGGAGTGCTGATAAGATGACGCCACGGTCTGTGGAAGTCAACTGCGCCAAAAGACTACAGTAGAGAGGATCGGTAGATTTCAACACAATATAGGGTGTGATTTGTTCGGCGATTTCGAGTGCAGCATGCTTCATCTCAACAACCGATTCTTGGATAGGCAAGTTGAGAATGATACACAGCAGGTCTTTAGCAGGAGAAAATTCTGAGAGGTAGTAGGCGTTCTCGGGAAGAGTGACCATGTTCCGCAAGGTCAAAACAGCCTCCTGCTGAAGGGTCAGACTATCAATGAAGTCGGCAGGCTGGACCTCATCTTGAACATCTCGAGGTATGAGCTTGGCGATGCGCTCAATGATATCAGGTGTGCCCTCCATACCATCCAGGCAGTTAAGACTAGTATTGCTGATATCTGGTGTCCAGTTAATCTGCCACTTGACATGATAGAACAAAGACCCAACTTCCAACGCTTTTTGCACGAGTCCTTCTACAAGACCAGGAAAAGATTCGAACTTGTACTTATCACCGCGTTCATATGAAATCTTTACCAGGTGATTCAGCGCATACGTCTGTTCTGAAATCAAACTAGACCGCAGAGCATACAGGCATCTAATATAGATATTAGGACCCTCAAAACCCTCTACTTGATGGTTAACAAAGAACTACTGTTTGGATGAAACGTTAGCTACTTACTTCCTGGTTGAAACGGCGGTCTGGGCCCCCCGTTTTTTGCTACCTGTTCAGCTATCCTCCTGCGGACGAACTCAGGGTGGTTGTTGCTGGGAGTATCAACTGGTTTGACGTTGATTGTCAATGTAATCTTGGGATCATAGGGCTCAGTCTCGGCATCGACAAGATCCAGTTTCTCGTTGTAAGTTCCGAATTGGCGGTTATGGCGGGGAGGCGCTTGTCCGGGATGGCTCAGTTGTTGTCCTGCGTGGGCAGGCTGTGTGTTGTGGGCGTTATGCGGGCTGTTACGCTGATTACCAGAAGCAGACCTAGTAGCTTTGGTAGAACTAGTGTCCGGTTGGAAGATAACTCGTTGTGGGGGGGCTTCGCGGAGACCTCTCGAAGCACGCGCACTCATGGGTGTGTTAGATCCAACTGCGCGAGCCGGAGAGTCAACTGCAGTCTCAGCCATGACACTGCTATCACGCTTAACTCCACGGAAATTTTCCCTCGTCCTGGTCAAAAGGCCGGCACCCTTCGCTGTTGTCTCTTCCAGGATATCTTTTGGCGGTGGCTCTTGGTTGTGAATAAATTTGATCTCGTAGGCTGCTAGATTTTTGTAGAACTTTTCTTTCAAGGCGAAAGCTGTACCCGCTTCATTCGTAGATACTATGCCAAGCTCATTGGCAATTCTGCGCCAGGCCAGCTTCTCTTCTGAGATCTTGTCATAGCCTCCGTTGGCAACGACATGGTTGAAAACTTTGTATAAGTCAATGTGAACATTGCCGACTCGAGGCTCGGGATCGAAGTTGGTACCCCGCTCGACATGATAAGCGCGGACCTTTTCAATAAACGCCAGGTATTCCGGGGTTCGATCTATCCGGTGCGGTTCCACCTCGCCGTTGGAGCTGGCCATGATGTTTGTCGTAAACCAGGATGTTGCCAAGCTAGTTTGGAATCGATTATCGCGATGATTCTTGGTAAGAAACAGAGAAAAAGTATAGTCCAGATTTACCACGTATAAACGGACTAAGCCCAAGATAACAAGAAAAGAAGAGTTTAAATTGTCTGCGATATCTTGGAGACAAGCTTAGATCGTGGTGCAGGGGCAAGATAATCGATGAAAGTGTTGCGCAAAGTAGAAAGCTTCAATTGCGGTCGCGTTTCCAGGGAAGCAAAAAGGCTGCGGAAACGCGACAATGCTGAAAGGCTGGATATTTGCGCCAGCCAATAAAAATCATGAATCCAATGCATGACCCACAAAAGGTTTCCCGCTCTTGAGGGTTATTATACCCTAATCAATTAATGCCCTGTTGGTCTCCCGTGCTTCACCGAGCATCGTCGTCAAATGCATGCTTTCAGAAAGAGGGGCTATATCTCATTCTTGGTAATCAACACCTGGCAACATGTTTTGATATAAGTCTTGATTTTTTTGGATGTATTACTTTTCAAGCCAACAGTGACGGCACTTACTCTCATTTCATGATATCTGCCACAGGTAGTTACTTGATTCAGAATGCCACCACTAACGTGAAAAGGGAAAAAAATTAGAAGTGAATCTATGGAAAAGATTTGTCAAAATTTCTTTTTTTTCTGTTTAACATCACATCAACCAAGATCATGGCCGCTATTCTCAACACTGCTCAATCTTCTTTTGAAATTTCTCGCGCTTTTGTAGCCAATCATGATACCCGGACAAAACAAATGACGGACAAAGCGACTTTTGGGACACAAGTAGCTTTATCGTTTCGAACTGAGAGAGCTAACTATGGAACCGGCATCGCGGGTACTGGTTTCCAGAGTGTCCTGATGACAGTTTTTTCGGGCACCGATCAAGTGGTGAGTTGCACCCTGTGCCAGACAATGTAATAGTCTGATCCCACTAACACGCTTTGGGATAGGACAAGGTAGATTTTTGTACATTTCATGGCGATACCGAAACCCGCAGATATGACATTCAATGTCAATTTCCCAAAATCATTATAAAATACAATGATAACCCGTCATATCTGGTTAGTCCGTGAATTCAATGTCACCTCTCGTTATTACTAACATATTTACAGACTGTGAGGATTATATCCATTGAAGTGCGTAGTGACCTGAACTTCGATCGAATCCTAAGATTATTCGAGGGTTTAAGCTTGCGATACCGACCCTTCATTACAACCAAGGGTTTGCAAATCCCTCGTGGATCTACTACATCGCCTTTCGCGGGACAATCTTCAACGTCCACGTATCCTCCCTTCCGTAACGCACATACCGCCTCGCCTGTACCTGCTGGTTTCCAGTCACAGTCAGACTTCTTGCAAGATCGATTTTATCCGCTGACACCACAGCCTCAATGGTCTACATCACCACCAGGAAGAGATTCGCAAGAGTCTATCTTTAAAAGAACTGATGGTAGATTCAGTCAGGATTTAGGATTCCCGATCGATCCTGCCATGTCTCCCAGTCGAATTCCTGATCGATCAATGATGCCGCCCCTGACTTCCGAATACAAGCAGCTACCAACAGGCACTGTAGCGACTCTTCATGGACCATCACCTCTTTCCAAATTTCAAGACGGTGCTAGTACTGGAAACGTGAATGCCGATGTATCATCGGCTTCCCAAAGCAAAGCCTCTAACATCAACGACATGTTGCCTCCGACTCGAACATTGCCCTTTGAGACTCCAAAGCCCCAAAAGCACATATATAATGCCACCAGATCTGATAACAGTGAAGATTCTGATGAGATTGAAGAGTCAGAAGTTTCCCCCAAAGCTCTGGTGGGTAGCAAGAAAGGCCCATGTAAGAAAGCCATAGAGAAGAGCGGAAGGGGAAATGTTGTCAAATCCTCAAACTCAAAATCCAACACAACTAAGAACAACGACAAAACTGCATCCGCCTCATCACCTCCGAGGAAACGGAAGCCAACTCCAGAGCCTAGTATTACTGTAAAGAAGAGCCACAAGAAGCAAAGTCCTCTGCCACCTGTAAAAAAATCGCACAAGATTGCGTCTAGAGCAGGACCTTCACAGGCCAAGGAAACATCAGTAACAAAAGTCAAGGGAAAGCAAGCTGACTCTGGAACTTCCAAGCCCAAGGGCGAACTGTCTGTCCACAATGAGGAAATAATCCACGAGATATTGTCGAAATTGACACCCCCCGAACCATCAGACTCTACTTACTCCAGCCAGGCCATGTTGGATCTTCTGATGACGCCCACTATGATGTTGAATGTTATCGAAGAAAAGGCACCATGGATGTTTGGTGTGAAATTCAACCGAGGTCGCGAATCAAGAGCCAAGTGAACAGAAGGGTAATCAGTAGATATATTGCATTTATAACCAGTCATGGCTCTGTTGATACATGGATATATATTTATAACCATTGCTCTTGTTCTCCGTCCGTCTCGAAACTCCCGTCAGTGCTTGATACGTCTCCGTTTGTAGACTTCTCTGCTCCATCTCTTAAGAACAAGCTATCTTTTTCCAAAGACTTTAGTTCTGTTCGGACTCTGTCATCCTTTATTGGCCCCTGTCCCTTCTACTTGATCACTGACATTATCAGCTCCTTTGCATTCTCCTCATTCCAGTTATTGTCACGAATCTGCCTCTTGTACTCCTTCAAAACGATTGTTATCTTGTTTGCCCCCACAAGAACTTTAGCAACAGAGGAGCTAATTGCGTTAAACGGCCGCTCAAAGTCATTGGCATTATCCGGTAACTTCATGGGCCATTTCTCCATGGGGTTCGTCGTTTCTGCAGCTTTCTCCACATGTGCGGTATCCGGGCTTTGTGGAGGCGTCGACACTACAGACTGACTCGATGATCCCGATTCAGAGCCTGACTTGTTACTCTTAGTGCCAAAAATTTCCTCCGGAATATCAATTCGCTCCTCAGTAAACCTTCTGCACATTCTGAATTCTTTATCCCTCCCATTAATTCTATTCTCGAGACGGTCGATATTTTCCTTAGTCAAGGGCCCAGAGGGAAAGATACTTACTCCTCTTTCTCTGAAGAATCTAGCCGTGGTGCTGTTAATAATGGGATTATGGTCTTCCATGTACTCGTAAGGCTCCCATTTTCCCTTGCGGGGGACAAAACTTAGAGTCGGGTGCATATCATCGATATAATGTGGTTGATGAGTTTGGGTATGAAAAGATAAAAGATAGGTTTTTGAAATTCTTCTTTATTCAAGCACTTATAGAAGCTAACAAACACCCAGTACGGTGGGAAACTTGATCATAAGCCATAGAATGTCGTCCAATAAATGTTTACTCGCTTGTATCTTCTAGAATCCAATCATATCTTTTCATCAGTGAACCTGAGACTCATAGAGTTCACACAATGTCTCTCATCCGTTGGCGTTGGGAACCCTTCACCCTTGAATACATGTCCCAAGTGTCCTCCACAATTCGCACAGGTAATCTCCGTCCGATTCATGCCAAAAGAGTTATCCACATGTCTATTCACCCTGCCCGGGATCGAATCAAAATACGCCGGCCATCCACAGCCACTTTTGAACTTGTGCTGTGCGGTATACAGAGGGGTGTTACAGCCGGCACAATTATAAGTGCCGGAGCTCGGGTAGTGAGAATCGTATTCACCAGTACCGGGGCGCTCTGTGCCCTTTTGACGCATGATGCGGAATTGCTCTGAGTTTTGTTAGTTTTGTGCATTTGAAGGCAGTTGGTGATTTAGGATGCACTTACCGGGCGAGAGGACAGCGCGCCATTCCTCTTCGCTACGATTGTCGGAGACAGACATGGTAGGACTAGAGGAGAAGAAAGAGCGAAATGAAATGAAGATTTGAGAAAATTGGCAGGGAACCTGGGTATTGAAAAAAACCAGGCGTGTGGTAGAACGAGCAATGACAAAACGTGAGGAGCGGATTACTGCAGATGTGACCAGAGACATATGCAGCAGCTTTCTGTATAAGTTGAATTGGCAGAGATAAAGTTGAGATGACTGATGACCTGAAGGACCTACTTATATGATTTGACAATCACTGTTCAGTAATTTGAAAACCTACAATTGCAAATATCTAAGGTAATATGTGGCGATCAAACATTCTGGCAGGGTGTTTCATGACTTCACTTGCCGTGTGAGATGACGTTCGAAACGTTGCTGTTTTGGGTCAAGTATCAATTATGTAAGCAGGACAGATTGAGGTGGGATTCTCCCAGAATATTCTATGTCTTGATGACAGGGTTAATTGGAATTCCCTGGCGGTCTCTAACCATGATTTGAAATTTTGAGACGGATCATATCTTCTAGGAATTTTGTGGAGTTTATGCGTTATCTGCCTGATGTAGTCCCAGATCATTGATAAAGTACTACCTGAATCTTTCAAAAATTTGCTCGCTATGTTTTGATATCAATACTTAAAGTTATTAGGGTTAATACCCACTACTTAGGGTTTGTTGTATATCAACTTCGTACTACCATCCCTCACTACACATTGTAGTCGCTGTAAAAGCCTTCTTTCATCTCACATCACCAAATGAGTCATCTCTCCACAATACTACAAACTCGGCAGACTGCCCATATTCTTGACTTTGTGCGACGACATCTTGTCCACCGCTCTATGTTTAGACAAGCACTTATATACCGTAGTTCTCCCCATTTCTCATAATCTCATTCGACAAACCCGACCCTCTATTATCATCCTCCACACATTGCCCATCCCTCTCACATTTCGTTCATCTACACAAATACCATGAGTACCACAGCCCTACCTATCTCCATCTCCATCCAAAACCCCTCCTCTACCTCTCTCCCTGCCCCTTCCCAAACCAAATCCCACTCCTCCCACCCCAGCTACCTCAGTCACAAATCCACCATTTCCCGCCCCCTATCAGCCTTATCAAAAGCCCCCTTACAAAGTCCGGGTCCCACCGATTTGCATCACGCCATTCTGCAACAAGTCCGGCGCCATCGCGCCACTCTGTGGCAGTCACGGTGCGCTTTGCGTCGCATCATTCGGAAGGGAAGAAGTTGAGATTGGATGGGGAGGGATCATGTGGGTCGAGGGAGGATAGGAAGGGAAAAAAGCAATTTTCGAGGACGTCAGGTTCGCGGGCTTCGGAATCGAGACAGTCAGAATTGCAGAGGTCCACTATGAAGGGCTCTATAGCGGAAATAGGCGTGGGGTCCGCAGTAAACTCGAAGATAGGAGAGATTGTACTGTCGAAACATCACTTTGCTTCTCACTATTTATCCCATCAGTCGCCGAAACTCTCTTCATGCCACTCGTCACCTCACCACGGAAGTCTCCATTGTTCCTTGACTAACCTTTCCAAGTTTGACCCAGTCCCCCAACCGGCCCCCTCACTGCCCCATTCAACCCCCCTCTCTGCTTCCGGCCAACGCACCATGCCCATATATCCCCCATTCCCCCCACCGACAATCTACTACTACAGCTCTGGTAGCCAATGGACATATTGTACTAGGTGTTTTGAGACTTTGCAAAGGAGCGGATATCCTTGGTTGAAATAGATGCTGATATTCCACAACTGATGTGGAGCGTCTGTTTTCCCAATGTAAGTTTATGTAACCACCATTGATATTCACTGCGTATTGTTTTGATCATGAAGAGCCGTGCTAACAGCAGAATGCAGGCCCAAATCTACCTTGTTCCAGATCGCCAGTTTATGACTGCCGTTGCCATCGCAAGGTTTCATGGTCTGCGCATGGCCCACAAATTTATCCTGACATCCAAGCCAATTACTCCCCAAGGCCTCGTCCATCCAGTCGTCCAATTCATTGCCAACCGTCTCGAGGCTCCCAATCTCGAAGTCGGTCGACTAGTCCTGATACCATTGTCGATTACGGGATTATTGTTAAGAAATTCGGTTTATTCTAGGCCAATGTTTCAAAACACTGGCCATGTATACTCGGTACTGAAGTTCACCATGAGGGAGACTCAGAGTGCCTTGTTCAAGATTGCCATGCACATGGTGGAATACCAAAGTCATAAAATATTCAATAATTATGCTAAGTTGTTTCATAAATGCATCTTTTGTATGTTGACTTACGCTATGCTGTTGTTTCACGCCAACCGATGACCATCCCATCCCATCCCATCATAAAGTCATAAAACGTTGATAATTCCTAATATATATTATATTTTCATTACGCATTCGTATCCTATAAGCAATTCTTTAAAAATTATACTTTCCAGAGAAACTCTCGTTCTGGACAACCTCAACCCAGTAGTTGTCGGGATCCAATAGGAAAGCAATATTCTTCATGCGCCCATCGGTGAGACGCTTCTTCCAGTTGCACTTTAGATCCTCGAAGCGAGCACAAGCGGCATCGAGGTCATCAACTGAGATGCAAATGTGACCAAAGCCCTGAGGCTGGTAGTTTCCGTTGTGGTAGGAGAATTTCTCGTCTTTTTCGGTGCCGTAATTCCAGGTAAGCTCAAGGATACCTTCGCGGCTGTGAATGGAGCCATCAGCAGCCAGGGGCTGAGTGCCCGTGTAACCCAGGAAGTACAGGTTGAAGCCCGAGTTAGGAGATTCATGAGTACGGAGTAGGGTCATACCAAGCACCTCAGTGTACCACTCGAGAGACTTCTCGGCATTCTTGACACGGATCATAGTATGGTTCTAGAGAATAATTAGTACGGCTGTTGGCTGCTACCTGTAATGAAAAGCTTACCATGCGGTAGGTATCAGTGTTAGTAGTAGTGACGTTCTCAGTGGTTTCCAAAGGCTTCTGACCGATGATCTCAACCCAATAATCATCAGGGTCCAGAGCAAAAGCAATGTTGTTCATGCGACCATCGGTAAGCTTCTTCTTGAACTGATAACCGGCATCCTCCAGACGCTTGCACGCGGCCTGGATGTTGTCAACACTGATGCAAGTGTGGCCAAAACCACGGTAAGGCTCAATATTGCCGTTGTTAACCTTGTAGACGGGGTCATTCTCAGTGCCGTAGTTGTGGGTCAGCTCAATCAGACCCTCGCGGTTAAAGGTACTGTTTCCGTGAGAGGGGGCACCGGGGCCATCATAGCCTAGGAAATAGACGTCGAATTTGTCGTCAGGGAATGACAGCTTATTGATGACCTTCATGCCCAAGAACTCGTAGAACTTGACTTTTATGCATGTTAGCAGGCGCTTGGATATCGTACTATAACATAGCACATCATTATAGCCGTTTCATAGATGGATGAGAAAGATAAGACTTACTGGACACCTTAGGGTCCTTCACTCGAATCCTGCAATACGAAGCTCCTGTTAGCTCTTGACGTTGTTCCGCCCAAATCTGCTGTCTGAGAAACTCACATTGAGTGGTTCAGTTTGTAATTCTTAAAGTCAGTTGTGCCAGTCATGGTTGCAAATTTATTCCAAATTTTGGGCTTGGTGTTGGAAATAGTGTTGATGTACGGCGTTTGACGGATCGCGGGGCAGGTAATCTGGGTTATAAAACGTGGAATACTCGACAAGCTTTGGCTCAGGAATGGAGTAAAGCGCACGATTGACCGAGACATTCAGAAAGATAAAAGTAAACCGGAGATGCAGTGACTGTACTCGAGACTTTATAATAAATAATTTTCTGGAGCTCAAGTATCTACAGTGGAGATAGAAAACAAGGCGTTCATGACATATTGCAGACATAATTACTCCACTACCTGTCGCACAAAACGGCGCCACATATCTAAACGCTCTAGTGTTAATACATAAAAAAGCAACTGTCATATTTGGATCAGGATACGAAAGTCAGTAAGGAAATTACTCCCATCAAAACCGCGGCAGGCAACGGCACATTTCCCGCTGGTGGATTCTCCGAAAATCGTACTTTGGCCATGTTAGTTAATGCAAAACGGGACAATTTACTATGGAAGATGATAGTTTGATTATTCAGGAAATGCGATTCACAAACCTTCCCTTTCTTTTCTTTGGTTCGTCCCTTGAGTCTAGATTTCTGTAGACTAACATACTGCTTGGTTTTCAGTGCATTTACAGGATTTGACATGCAGCGAGACCCGACATGATGACTTTTTCGGTGTGGAAATAATGTATGACGGACATAAAGGAGTAGTTGATCGTCAAAATATACATACATACATACATGCTTTCTTTTCTTCCTATTGACTATAGATATTCTCATGCATGGAATGAAGCTATCGCTCGATATAATGCCGCTTTATCTTGTTAATGATGGGTGTCGCAATATCTACCTGCACCTCGCGGGTAAGATCTCAACCCTAATATGGGATGATATTATGGAATTTTACTTTCCAGCATCTGAATCCTGTACAGACCCTCCTGTCTAATGTCTGAGTGGTGTGGACTGAGTCCTAGACATTGATGTTGTCCACTAGTTGCATACCAGCTCCTCTGAACTTCTGACTAGTTGCTATGCATCTTCAACCTGTGGGCCTCTGTTGAGTGCTTTCATGCATGGTGACGTATTAGACGTCGCAGATTTCCATACCTGTGATTCGTCGATTAACACTCTGGTGGTGTCCTCAATGTCCCGCTCTTGCCATTGACAAGGACATGTTGATACCCAACAGTTTCTAAACATGATGTACCGAAAATAGAGGTATATCAATACGACTTACTGACGAAGTTTCATATGTAAGAGACTTGGTTCTCGCCGTCATGATCCTTCCCCTCAGACTCTCCGCCGGATTCAGTGGCACCATCACACCGCATACTCATGCCCGGAACCCTCACCTCCATTATGAAAAAGGGTGTAGTGCTAATGGAGCCAACAGTCTTTTACTACTATACACCTCATGCATCCATCCTATCTAGGAATCGGAAATACTGCATGTGAGCGTAAAAGTCATTATCTGCCCGTCAAATTCCGCAACACATTCGACTGCAGGAGCGCCGGTTGGGCAATGTATGTTTTGCCATGGCGAAATGCAATTACCAAGAACAAAGATTCACGGGCTGATATATAGGCACAAAATCGGTTCTTCAGTATTGAGGAGTCACGACCGTCGTTCAAGAAGCTTCGCGTCGCACTGAAAAAAAATAGCCAGATGCCAAGAAGTTCAGGGTAGAGGTTCTGGTGCCGGGCGCCGTCTATTGTTGTGCGCCGCACTGTGTGTTGGTCTTGACTTTTTTGCATGCACGGCAAATTGAATTCAGTGTAAAAGGTTCACTTGGATAGAATCAATGTGTAGATAACACTGAATGTGTCGCATTCTTTTTGGGAGATTTTGAATTGGGACCATGTACGCGGCAAAAACCAATAGCAAACTTGTAGAAATCCGGATATTTAACCTCCTGAGGCATTTCCAATGGAGCCATTAGCGCAATCTAGAGCTACCGTCGCTACTAAAAATTCCCATGATCAGCTCTGCAGCGAAAATCTGATGGGAGAGTCTCATAGAGCTAAATAGGCCTACCACAGTATCCATAGTCATGTATACTGTGTCTTCATACCTAGAGTAATTACGCGGTCGCAAGATTCCATTTGTTCAACAGCCGCAGAAAATCTAGCTACCAACATCATCTTCGAATCGACTTGTCTCAGTATCTCTTTGGTGATATATCTGACCCATACCATACACATCTTCGGTTGGTATTACTATTTGTGCAACACATATACCTTGATCTTCTATCAGCCACATATCATGCGATCACGACAATCCGCTGTTGGCGGCTTCGCCGCTAATCGCGGCTCATTATTCAGCATTATGAGACTGCTGTGCCATTCCGTATTCACCACTGCTGCGCCAATGGCCAAAGAACACCTCATGTCTCACGGCGGTAGTGAGGGGCCTGTCAAAGATACGGGCGACATGTTTGGCTACTATGTTGCTTCCGCCATTCTTGTCTTAGCCGGTGGTGCTTTCGCCGGTCTAACCATTGCGTATGTTTCAGCGAGAACTCATAGATCTTGTGGGATTATCCACTAATTTGATACCTTCTTCCATAGTCTCATGGGCCAGGATGGCATCTACCTCCAAGTCCTCGCGGGCGATTCTAGCGAACCACAAAGCAAGAATGCTCAACGAGTCTACGATCTCTTAAAACGCGGCAAGCATTGGGTCCTCGTCACCCTACTCCTCTCAAATGTTATTGTCAACGAAACACTTCCTGTCGTCCTTGATCGCTGCCTTGGTGGTGGTGTCGCCGCCGTCATTGGCAGTACTGTCCTCATTGTCATCTTTGGTGAAGTCATTCCTCAGTCAGTTTGCGTCCGTTTCGGTCTTCAGATAGGCGGTGCCATGTCTAAACCCGTGTTAGCCATGATGTGGCTTATGGCACCTGTTGCTTGGCCCATTGCTAAGCTTCTGGACTGGATGCTTGGCGAGGACCACCCTACTGTATACAAGAAGAGCGGCCTCAAGCAGCTTGTCAACTT
Organism: Ambrosiella xylebori; assembly: GCA_002778035.1. NCBI lineage: Eukaryota > Fungi > Ascomycota > Sordariomycetes > Microascales > Ceratocystidaceae > Ambrosiella > Ambrosiella xylebori. The sequence goes on from PCDO01000007.1 coordinate 1,432,307, forward strand.
GCATCAGACTCTTGGTGATGTTTCCAATCGTCTTAATGCTGATGAGGTTACCATCATCAGCGCTGTTTTAGATCTCAAGGACAAGCCCGTTAAGGATGTTATGACTCCTATGGATGATGTCTTTGTGATGCCTGATGACGCTATCTTGGACGAGCGTATGATGGACCGTATCTTATCTGCCGGTTATTCCAGAATCCCCATCCATTCTTCCGGAAACCCAACAAACTTTGTTGGTATGCTCCTGGTAAAGATTCTGATCACCTATGACCCCGAAGACTGCAAGCGTGTTTCCGATTTCTCCCTGGCTACCCTTCCCGAGACCCTACCCGACACCAACTGCCTGGATATTGTCAACTTCTTCCAAGAGGGCAAGTCTCATATGGTTTTGGTTTCCAACTCGCCCGGTGAGGATCACGGTGCCCTCGGTGTCGTAACTCTTGAGGATGTTATCGAAGAACTCATTGGCGAGGAGATTATTGACGAGTCCGATGTCTTTATCGATGTTCACAAGGCCATTCGTCGTCTGACTCCTGCTCCCAAGGCCCGTGTTAATCGTCACGAGTCCGACACTCGTGCCCGGCAAGGTGATGGTTATGGCTCAGGTTGCATCACTGGCGAATTTTCTAGTAGTCCCGAGCCCATGACCGCCACTTTCATGATGCGTGCTTCTTCTACCGATGGCGGTCCTAGCCAGGGCCCGGTTGCTGTCAGATCTAGTCTCTATGACATGAAGTCTACTCTGAAGCGCCTCGGTCCCTCCAACCCCGCTGCTAATCCCAAGGAATCCAAGTTTACCTCTGTCAAGATCAAACACGGCCTTGCTTCTCCTTCTATACGCCCTACTGTAACTGAACATCTTAAGAATGACTACTTTGGCGATGAGCACACTCCACTTCTTGCTGCCTCAAACACCACAGAGCCGCACCATAGACCTCTCACTGGAAAAGGTGGCGTTCAGGCTCTTCGCAAGAGTTATGGCTCCCAGAGTCACGACACCCAGACTCATCTTTCTGTCCCCATTGCTGTCGGTCAGGCTCCTCAGGTCACTAGCGACGAACAACATCCGGTCATTCCCTCTGCCGCTTTCATGTCTTTGTCTCCTGTTGCCGAAATTCCTGCATCTGTCCTCACTGTTGACGTTGAGCCTGTAACTGTTGCTCCCTTGACTCAGCCTAGGGCACCCGCTGAACTTCCTGCTACCCAAGATTTACCTTCTGAAGAACTCATTGTTGATGGATCGACTCAAACCCCCCGTCACCCATTTATCGAATCAAGCTCTACTGTTGTCACCACAATTACAACTGAGACTTATGACTCTCCCGCTTCTGTTCCCACCCCTGTCGCGGGCGACTCATCCGAAGGTCCCGAAATCGCCGAGCGCAATGCTTCCGAACCCCATGCTGACTCCCCCTTCCAATCCAGCGCTCAATCTCCTCCAATCGACACTCCCAAGGGCTCTTCCACCCCTGCAACCGACGTGACCGTTTACCGCACGACGACGGGGTCCGTTTTTACCGAATCCATCATTGAAAGCCAGGGTGTCCGGAAAATTGTCATCCACACAACTAGTTCTAGTGATGAGGCTGGGCCGTCAATTTCTCAGGTTGACGACATTCAGGATATCGCTGAGGACGGTCACAATGGCCAGGAAGAGGCAAACAGTAGCGCCAAGCCGGCAACTGTTGCGGCGACTAGTGGGAAGAAAAAGAAGAACAAGAAGAACAAGAAAGCTCGCAAATAAATGAGGGGTGTCCATTGATGAGGGTTCTGTGTTTGTGTGTTCTGATCACGCAAAGTTTTAGTAGCTAGGGTGTCCAGTTATCATTCATTCTCATTTTCTTGGGTCGATTTCTTTTATTTTTGTTGGGTACTAGGTTTCCATATATTTACAGGCGTTACAATATTTGGGATTATTTATTTTATTTTTAGTTTATTAGCAGCATTCTTAACTCAGATGAGGTCCTGGAAAAAATTGTATCTTGTTTGATGACAAAATATCAATGTTATTTATCAAAATCTCCAAGCATAGTGTCGCGAAATAATCAATTTAGCACCCAAAGTAAAAAAGCCAGATAAAAAAACAGTATAGAATACCAGCATCCTTCTCCACGAGTCTGCCATTTCTCCAGCAATTTATATCGCGTAACTCTTTTACTCCTTCATCTTGACGTAATTGCTAGGGAAGATACCATGTCTGTTCCCAATCATACCAGTCCTAAAACATCTTGTTAATATCAATTTCATAATCATCATCGGCATAAATGATAAACCAAACTTACCACCAATCATTTTCACTATCCGTCTTCTTTAATACCGTAATGACATCACCCTTCTTGAATCCGAGATCTCCTGGCTGATCCGCCTCAAAAGTATACATAGCCACTGCCTCATTCTTCTTCAGCATCGCTGACTTAGCCCCAAAATTCGGCTTCGGCGCCGTCGGTCTCCCAGGAGCGCCGCTAGCCGTCGTACTCCCTGTGTTGGATCTCGGGAATGGATTCTGGTTGGGATCCCGATCATGCGGTGACGACACAGTGTTGCTACGACCAAGGCCACCAGCTGAGCCATGAGGGGACGTTGGAGAGGTCACAGAAGGTGAATTCCAGTCGCGGTCGTATGTAGGGTCTTGCCAGGTGTTGGCGCGGGAGGTGCGGGTTTGCGTGGTGTAGTCGGCGGCAGCGGCAGTACCATATTTTTGGGAAGCGCGGGGACTGTCAAAAACGGGGATATCGTTGTACATGCTGTCATCTACGTAACCAGTGCGGGTTCCAGCAAAAATGCGGGAGGCGAGTATATTCATGAGAGGAGCGGCTTGCGGGGGTGGAGGGACGGCTCCAGAAAGAAGTTGCGCGGCGGTCAATCTTTGGCCGTAAAGTTTCTCGTTGGCATCACGGCGTTCGATGATGGCGGATCCTTCTAAAGAAACACCAGCGAACAATCCCTTGGTTTTAGAGTAAGCAAAGATACCAGCCACACTTTTCAGGGAAGCGGCACCGGCAGCCTCGGCATTGCGACCGACGGGTCCGGCGGCAATGGAAACATTTCCACCAAGGGTTATAGAACCAGCTTGCGCAAAGGTCTTAACGGCGCTCGCATCATTGAGAATGAAGACAAAGTCGGTAATCTCAACCCCAATCTGACCACCAAATCCGGCACCTGCAGTTGCGACAGCGCTAGGGGCACTCCAAGAGCCATCAGGTAAACGGGCAACGACAAGCCCGCTACCGAAACGGGCTGATCCAAGGAAGCCGGCTTTAATGACAGTGAGGATAGCAAGACCCTATCGTAGCAACATAAGTTAGTATGCTTGGCGCAATGTTGGATGGCGTTCGGGATTTCATCGACGCCTAACTCCGGGGGGGAGGGGGCTCTAAAACCTTACCTTTGCATTCGCTAGGACGGAAGGTGGGATAATCTTTTCAGGGCCGAAAGCCTGGCGGGGATCGATAAATGACGTCAGTATCTTTCCGCACTTCTTACATTCTGCTATAGTTTAGAGTGTATGTCAGTACAGTAGTCATAGTTTATTGCTGCACCTAAAAATCTGAGGTCCTTGCGCCGTTTCATAATCCCGCGATGACAATCGTATAACATCGTAAAGCCTACAAGCGCAAATGATGTCGTGTACTATACGCTAATATGGCGGTCGTCTTCGCTCATGTATGGCAGGATTGTGTACCTGCGACATGCGCGCGATGCTTTGATGTCGGAGCCATGACGTTACAGATCGTCACTTGGATGAGACTTACACGACAGCGACGACGGCAGAGGGTTATGAAGACCCATGGTGGAGATGTAAACAATGAACTTTTACTAAACAAATGTCGATGCTAAAAACAATACCACAATGCGAACAAAAAAAATAATGAACAGCAATAAGTCCGAAAATATTATCAAAAAGAAAACTTTGAATATCGGCAGTTTCAACCACGAGATATGATCAGCAAGATACTGCGTCAATATCTTGTTGGAATTGGCGGCTAGGCGGGGTGAGCAAAGCGCTATGCGAGTATCGAAATAGGCGTTGTCTGCCAATGGCGGTAGCTATTTATGCTAGTGGAGAATATTCCTAGTGACCAGTCACTGGCTGTGTTGCGTATCCGAAGTTCCGATCTGTAATATGTAGATTGCGAGGATAAATGGTATTTCTTGCTGAGTATGGTTCTCGCAAGAGGCAAGAGACAAAAAATGATGGCAGTGCTGGTCAAATGGCTAGATATCGTGAAAGAAACAAAAGAGGGCTCCGGAGGCCTTTGCGACAATGTGATCTGTACTGTTGAAAAAACAGCTTCCTGTTGACCGGAAGTATGAGCTTGAAGCTAATTAACAGTAGGATGAGCACAAGGCCCTGATTGAGCTGATGCTGGATTTTGAAAGTATTGCCGGCAACGAAGGATATATTCCTCTTGATCCAAATCTGGCCCAGGTCAACAACTCAAAAGTCTTCTCTATGCTCGTGTTTCGTTTTTAAAGAAGCTTTGGTAATTGGTTGGGACGAAAAAAAAAAAGTGGCAGATAACTCGCTGGTTTTTCCAGAGTACGTAACGTCATATGCTATGCTCTGGATTGGGAATGGTACGACGTCCTGCAAGCCAAATAGTAACAATTGGGGTCGGATAGTCTGGGAATATCGTGGGAATTTCGGTAATGGTGTATCGAATTTCAAAGAGTTTGAAGTCGGTGTGGATATGGATGACGTTGGCGATGATCGCAGTGGATGATTTGGGATTCGAGCCGCGGAAGATTCTATGCCATTCGCATTGGTTTCCATCAGTACCAAGGTCAAGTCAAGCAAACTACAAGTAGCAATGACACCCCGCCATTCTTATTTTTCAGAGTTCAATACAGAAAGTACGGCATTATCCTGCGTCACTGCCATCATTATATGGTTTCTTGTGATACGCCGATGTGTAAACCACTAAAACTATGGTGATAGACGCTTAAAAGTATACTTTGAATATAGATCATCAATCTGATTTCTATATAGTATAGATATCCTATTTTCCTGGAGCCATCACCACAAGTTAAACCCGTGTAATACTGAATCCGGCGGTCACATGGACCCACTATTGTCATTGTCTGGTGGGGTAAAATCCCTATGGCACCTTCAAACATCATAGCGGCAGACAGCAAGACAGAACACAGTTAGGGTTAATGTTGGCGCATGGGGGGTTGCACTTTAGTCACTAACTAAGCCTCACACCCTTGCGACATTGAAGGCACTTCAGCATCAACGACACCCTAGAACAACTTAATTTAACGGCACAGAGCATAAAACCTACTTACCCGCCAAACATCGGCATCAAACGCACGCTCAATTGTCCGGTTGTCACCCGCATACCATATACACAATTGCCTGCTATCCACCAACGAGACCCGCCACACTGATATTGAACCCCATTGGAATCCTCCTGCTTTCCGCCACCCCAAGCGCCCGTCCCACATCTCCCGTCTCCCGATCCGCCATATATACACACCCTAGGAATTCCCGACAATTCACTCGTCTCTCCGTCATTAGTATTCCTTCTCTAGCAATTGGAAACAATTCTCTTCTACTGTTAGCGCCGGTCGCAACATTCCCACATCATCACTAATCCACTGATCTACTCCATCGCCATTGCCATCACCATCGTCGTCGCCATGTCGGAAGCTTACGAGCGCGAGCGCCAGAATAATGCGCGCCTGAGTGAACTCAGTAGCAAGATCTCAGCGTTGCGGGGCGTCACGACGGACATCTATGAATATGCGCGTGATCAGGAGGTCCTAGATACCACTGTATGTTTGTCTCTAGAATAAATTTAAAGCTATCACATGTCAGTGATGCATGATCGCTAACAAATGCCTTGTACAGAACGATACATTCTCGTCCATGACTTCACAAATCAAGGGTTCCGCTACTCGTCTGACACGCATGGCTGCTTCCGGTAATCAGGTTGCGATCTTAAAGTTGGCCGGAATTATAATCTTGTTCTTCCTATTCCTCTACTACTTGTCGAAACTGTTTTTCTAAGCAATCACAGACATCACAATTACCGATACACATCCTTCTCTCCTAGTTTTTATTTGATTTCGAGCGTTGCGTACCTAATAATACCTCTACTATCAAGCTGGCACTAAGGAAACGGCGTTCACAGGCATTTTTGTTACAATACATTCTGGAAATTCATAGTATGAGTACCACACTTTTTATTGACTCCATTATCTTGAAAAATCACGATTTTGAATTCACAACTCCACGTATGCTATGTAAACAATTACACCAACAAGAATGCCCACCCTCACATTACAGTAGAGTAGCAATATATATGCCTTATGTTTCATGATCCCTATTCCCTAATAGGAACTGCGGCAACGTATTGTATGTGATATGGCCAATATGTATTTATGTTCAAGTGCCAGCACTGATCCCCACTCACACTATCACTGTTTACTGCCAGACATTCGAGAACAAGTCAGCTTCACCACCTGTGGCCCCGAAGCTCTTGCTGCCACTTGTTGTGTTAGTAGTAGTTGTAGAGCTAGCCCAACCGCCAAATTCGTCGTCAGCCGAAACCACAGCGGCGGCGGCGGTGGCAGCTGGCTTGCCCCCTACCGAGAAGCCACCAGATGCACCAGGGACAATAGGAGTAGAAGCAAAAGAAGAACCCCAACCAGAATTGTTAGCAGATGCAGAGATAGTCGGCTTGGCAGGCTCAGTCTTGGTCTCAGAGCCCCAAGCATTGCTACCCCAAACATCTGAGCCTGACCAAGCGTTGTTGCTGTTAATGGTCGCGGCGGCAGCGGCAGGGATGGCAGTTGGAGCCTTGGGGGCAGAGGAGAGGTTGAATGGTGAAGCTGTGGAAGATGCAGGAGGTGAAGTCGTTGCAGGGGCGACGGGCGCAGATGGGGCGGGAGCAGATAAGTCAAACAGATCACCCATAGCAGACGATGTCGAAGGTTTGGACGCAGCTAGTGCGGGGGATGAGAAGTTGCCAAAGCCGCTGAATGAAGATTGCTTAGGGGCAGCGGTAGGAGCAGTAGCAGGTACCGGAGTAGGTTTGGGCTTTGTATCAAAGAAACTGCCACCACTTAACCCGCCAAGACTGACAAACGAGCCATTGTTGTTTTTGTTGCTGGTATTAGGAGCGGAGGACTTGGTAGAAGCGAAACCAAAGCTGGCAAAGGGGTCAACAGGCTTAGGAGCAGGAGGCGCCGCAGACGCGGGGGACGAAGTGCCACCGAAGCTCAATCCACTAAATGCATCATTGAGGCCACCCAATGATCCATGAGTGGAGTGAGTGGGCGATCCCATACCCCCGAACCCACCAGCGGCAGGTTGTTGTGGGACTTGCGGGCGAGGAGTAGTAGCGTAAAGAGACAGAATTGATTGCTTGAGATCGGGGCGGGACTGGGCGTTGGAAGACCCGATAGTAGAAGCAGAAGCGGGGCGGGGTGGTGTACTGCTGGAATCACCCATAAAATCAAGACCTAGCAAAGAATCTCTAGCGTTGGATGGTTTGGGGGCACTTTTGATGTTGACCTTGGCAGGGGCTGGTGAACTTGAAGTAGAAGGGGCCATAGAAGGCGGGTCGCCGCCAATGAGGTCAACAGTGGGGGGCGGGGCAGCTTTGCGAGTTGCAGGGACAGATGAGTTCCCAATTGACGCCTTTCGTATCGACTCCTTGCGCTCAATGTTATGTTTTTCCTTGACTAAGCTCAAGGGAATGTCTTCATCTCCGTCTGCATCCAGAGTGCTGGGGTCAGGACGGGGTCCATCCATAGCCCAGCGCTTGAGTTCGTACTTGGTGCGGATAAAGTTCTCGATCTTAGTTTCCATGGGCACATGGTTGGCTGCCAATTTAGACTCCCAGTATTTGTTGGCGCGAGCATTTCCCCAGGCAAGAATACTGGCAACTTGCTCATCAGTCCAGGAATCAAGATCGACTGATTTAACACGGCTAATGTGGGTTCCCATACTACGGTGAATACCAGAGCAGCGGATGCAAATGAAGATGCCAATGTTCCAACTGGCCCATCTTGGGTCTACAACAAGAACAGAAATTAGTATACTGATTTGATGCGACCCAGGTTCTGCCTTCGACCCGTCAATGTGGACTGTCCGGCTACTTACGCTTATTGCGCTTGCAGTCGGCACACACTTTGTTGCATTCAAGCTTGAGGAGGCTCTTGATGGTTTGTTGATTTTGGGCTATCCGCTCTTGAGCGGGGTTTTGAGCCCGACGAGACATTATAATGGAATGGTTCGGTTCGTCTTATGTATTTGTCGATATGTCGTTCAATTCGGCTTTCGGAGCAAGGTTCGAAGATAGAGGGGAGTCGTATAGGATGTCCCAGTCTTCGTATTAAGCTCATCCGCCGATAATTGACGTCGTCAAATAATACGCAAGCAGAGCAGATGGGACAGGGTAGGTCAAAGCCCAAGGATAGAGAGACAACTTGATGACAGGGGATTAGTAAATAAGGTCCATAAGTAGCAAGTTATGATGTGATGGTTATAGGCCTCAACTGTTAATGAGCAAGGAAATCTTGACAGGTATGAGTAGATGAGTCAGAATAAAGAACAGCCGCGTCAGATGAAATAAATCGAGTCGTTTCAGATTATTGTTGTTGATTTACTTGAGGCCTACGCTCAAGCGTCCAGGGAGAGTTGACCAGATAGGAACCACGGTTGAACGACACAGACTAGTGGGGCTCACTCAACTCTGTGTAAGCGGGATCAGATACACGGCTAGTTGACAAGACGCCACAATGGAACTCCACTATGATATTATGTGGCGTCGTGGGTTTGTATCAAATATTAACCCTATGGCTTCACTCAAAAATACCGTAAGGAAATCGAAAGTCGTTTAAGTCCAGATCTTTATACAGCTCATATAAGTTAATACCCACGGGAGCCCAATCTAAAATATTTGACCGTTCTATCTAACTTGTATATCTATGCGGATCATTCAGCATTCGATCTTTCCAAAATTTATTGCGACTCAGTACAGCAGATTCAGTTAAAATTTATTATCTAATGTAGAATCCGCAAAGTGCTTAATTGTATTAAGGTATGGAATAACAAGCTTTTCATTATAAGTAATCCGTTGATCGTAAGCTTGTAGTTTCTGTTGCACAGACCATCCTTACGTTTCTGCTGCATCAGAAGCGTGGCTATAGTATCATTACGCATCACGGCATGAGGCTAAGCGAGCGGATGACTTCCATGGTAATGATGGTGTACACCTGCAAATTGCGCAGAGTCATGTAGTTTATGAGGGCCATTATGGGCTATGGCTTGTTTCCTACGAGATATTTTCCGACAGGATGTCCCTAGTGTTTGTCCCGAATTGGACATACTAATAATCGGTGGTATACCGGAGGTTTGAGTTGTGCATATGGGGGATGTTATGATCCGGCAGTAAAAGTGACACGGAAACTCTACGTAGACTCTCATGAATCATTCGATCTATCTACTCAAATAACGCCTGGTTTTCATATATTTTCCTCTAGTCACGAAAACCACTTATAAAGACCTGTAAACAAGAGTCTGGCTGAAGTAATACCGGATACGTGCATGCAAATCTATGATGAATAGTACACAAGGCACGATATTCATTGGCAAACCATTGATGAGAAGTACGAAGTTACTGAGCATTACCCCAAACTATCATTTCATCTGCAAAGGAGCATAAAGTAATTTAGGTATAGTGACACATATTGCGGTTCATTTAGTATAAATTGATCTAAGCTACTTTCCCCGAGTGAAGTCCACTTAGTGCTCGGAAACTTCGTTTTTTGTCCGTTTCCCACGTACTTATTTTACTCTCTGCAGGACCTCTTATCTTTACTTGGGCATAAAGGCGGAAGGTCTGTCTAATCCGACGACTCGTAACTAAAGGGTAGCCAGGGGAACAAACGAAAACACTAAAACACTAATTGGACCAAAGTGCTCTAATTTTACTCAAAATTATTGCACATTTATATATTCAGCTTTTTATTCACTTGAATGTACTTTCAACCCGGGTGGGTCTTTGAATAAAATGATCCATGTATACATGTAAGTTTTCTTAGAAGTGATTCCGGACCACAAGTGTAGATTCGTTAATTGATGACTATGTCGTAGACAAACCTATATATCGTTACTAAATCTTGTTTCGACCCAGAGCTGCTATCCGCTATCCGTTCAGTGTTGTTTCTGCCATCTCCATTTCCTTAAAGCTGCAATTCTCTGTGCCTGACCCCGGGTCGAGCCACGTAAAGCCACGAGTTGTTCCTTCCGCTTTCTGTACAAGTCGGATCATATACTCCCACAAAAGGTATACAGCCAACATTTTCACGTTCGCACTTGCCAGTATTTCTAGATTTGCTCATAGCTTTTATTGTAACTAACGCTTGAATACTGTCAAATCTCCTTCCGCGCATACGCTTTCTACCATTTTACTACGAGGAAAACGGGCCACACGCCTACCTATTCCAGTCAAGAGAATCAATGAGCTTTAGATCACATAATTTCCACTGTTGTTCTACCATTCTCTGCGTCAACGTATTTTTTGCTACTTTACGCTGTCGCCATTATTTTCAAAACCGTAGGTCTTTTTGAGTTTGTTCAATTCATCAGACTCGTCTGTTTGAACTCGGTCAAGCTGGACATTTCTTTTGGCAGGTTGGATTTCATTTCCCTGTGTTGATGGTTACTGCTTCTTCAGGAATCATTATCCTTATCGGCCTTCACTAAGAACTCAGTCTGGAATTTTGCGCTTTCATTGCGCATCTTTTGAAGTTTTTTTCTTTGATTTCTGAGACTTCTTTATTGATTTTTTTACCATGTTGTCACATCATACAGGTCTATAACGAACAATCTAGACTAGACTTCCGATAATCTCAGTTCTTTATCCCGCATTTGTCGGGCTGGTTCTCATCTGTTTGGAGACTTATTACTTATTGGACAATTTCCCCAGCTTGACATACTGGGCCATCTGATACTGGGACTTCGAAACATCTATACAAATGAACTTGTCATTTAAATTCTCGGGTATTCAAGCATTATCAATTCTAACATAGTGCCCCAACATTGTCGTCACATATTTGTGTATCCTGTGCCGCAATCCCTCTGGGCCCGAATCAGCACACAACCATGGATAGAGACTGCAACGTCATCCACACCTATGAAATTTTATCTGCAACTCAAAGATCCATCCTGCGACTTCCGATTCACTATCATTGTCGATAGCCGAGTCAACTCCAAAGCCGCAGTATTGTTTCGAGGAGGGCTAGTAGAAGGTTGCTGATCTGTGCGGCCCGCTCTCATGCTTGCTCCAAACTTGGTTAAATAGTCAGTTTTGTGAGCATACCCCAAATCCAGATATATTAGGGCGGGTATCTACCATTACTTGATCTCATATTTCTTCTTTTATTCCTTTCTTATATGTTAGACTACACAACAGATAAATGGCGCAATCAACAAACTCGAGCCACTCGTATATCGAAATGAGTGACAATTCGAATTCCAAATCGGAGGACGAGAGTCAAACTCAACCTTTATCCGACAATAGCCAACGCAAAGAGGGATTTGGTGGCACTCGACAACATTCCACTTGCCAGAGTACTCCATCTCCGACTAGTAGTTGTGATCACGGAGACTATACGCAATTTAGCAGCCACGCCATCACCTTTAAGACCTACAAACGACGATGGTTTGGTATTCTCCAAATGTTTTTGCTCAATTTGGCAGTAAATTGGGGTGTAAGTGATATATTTCCCGACTTAGTACTCAATTTGGTTTATCTACAAGCTTAAATGCATCCATGCAGTCGGCACTCTAGACATGATTTGGTTAATCTTAAAGTCTCCCATGTTGGCAGATATCAGATCTCGAAGAAGTCTTTGCCAGTAAAACTCTCATCCTGTAGTTTTGCCTGTGTATGGAATGTATATTGGATATTGTTGAGAATACCAGTTGCAAAAGACAACTCGAATCTTCCGTGAATGTTGACAAAGATATTGTCTGTGGCACATTATGTGTTTTCTAGAACTGTCGCTAACACATAACGCATTTAGTGGTTGACATTTGCACCTGTGTCGTCACAAGCTGCCGAATATTACAAGACCAGTAACACCGGAGTCAACTGGCTGTCGATCGCGTACCAATTTTCCTTTTGTCTCTGTGCGCCTTTTACCATAAAGCTCTTACGATATGGCCCTAAGGCAAGTTTCATGGCGGCTTCTGCCTTGTTGTTAATTGGGAACTGGATCCGTTATGCCGGTTCACATTCTAAGAACGGTGGGATCTATGTGCTTGTTTTGTTTTCACAAGTCTTGATCGGGTTGGCACAACCGTTTATTCTATCGGCGCCCACGTGTTACTCTGACATGTGGTTCACAGAGAAGGGTCGGGTCGGCGCCACAGCACTGGCTACACTATCGAACCCTCTGGGGGCCGCGCTGGCGCAAGTTATTACGCCCAGTTGGGTGTCGAGTTCAAGCGACATATCAAATGCCGTATTATATGTTTCTATTATTGTAAGTCGGATGTATTACAGTGCCCCTGTCTCCAAATACTAATGTTATACAGGCATCTGTCGCCAGTATACCGACTTTCTTTATTCCCGCTAGGCCCCCGACTCCTGTCTCGAATACTAGTGAGGTTGCCCGCCCAGGACTCTCGGATTCGGTCAAGATTCTCGCTCGAACACCCGAGATTTGGCTTGTGGTCATCCCCTTTGCGACGTACATTGGCTTGTTCAACAATGTCTCGTCGTTACTCAACCAAATGCTAGAGCCTTATGGGATCTCGGAAGATAATGCGGGAATCGGTGGCGCCATCCTGATTGTGGCTGGTCTCGTGTGCTCGGCAATTACTTCCCCAATCATCGACAGGTACAAGAAGTTCTTGCTGGCTCTTAAGTGCGCCGTGCCGATCATTGGGGCAATGTACATTGCTTTTATCTGGATGCCCGAAACTGGCGACATCGTAGGACCCTATATTGTCCTGGCCATCATGGGCGCCGCCTCGTTCTCTGTGATTCCGGTTGCATTGGAGTTTTTGGCTGAGCTGAGTTATCCGATTAGCCCCGAGATCACGTCGACCATATCGTGGTCGTTGGGTCAGCTTCTCGGCGCCATCTTCATCGTCATCAGCGATGCACTTGAAGCGGGTGGTAATGCCAACCCACCGCACAATATGAAGAAGAGCTTGATCTTCCAAGCCGTGATTAGTGCGGCGGTTGTGCCTTTGCCATTGATGTTGGGCTTGTTTGGACGCTCTAAAATGTTGACACTTAAGCGCAATGTATCAGCTACGCAATTCAATACTCAGTCGATAGAAGAACCGGGGGCTGGGACCTCGGAGTCGAATGGGACTTGAAGATCGAGACATGAACTTAGATATCATCTCATAACCAAGTATTTGTCTTTTCTGTACTGTATGATCTGATGGTTCCTTTTGTTCATTGCTTGCTGAGTATGGTTCCGTCTTGAATTGAGACCTTTTGAGATTTGCTGTCACGATTTGTTGTTTGTTATTATTTGCTTCTTGTCCTTATTACTTCTTAGTATATACTTAAAACATGATAATGGTCGTTTCCTTTTTGAGTATAACATATTCAGTTCCTTTCTTATCTGCGGTATATCTGGTAGATTTTTGAGTGATTGAAATTGGGAGATGTTTGTGATGGTACAATTCAGTTATTGGATGTTGATATAATTCAAGAGAATTTTGTATAACTGCCAACAATCAGTCAGTCAGTCAGAATAGATAGCATCAAAAGTAGAAGCAGATGGTTGTCTATGCCTATATTCATGAATGTACTGCAAGGATAATGGTTGGCACGGTAAATAGTTCCGATTATCGAGTCCCCTATGTAGAATCATGATGATGTTTGATTATTAAGATTAAACAGTGTCACTAAGTGGCTTCTATATGTAGTCTATATTTTCCGTGCCCTTTATAGATAGATCAAGAAGATCTTCCCATTCTTTCCTCATTTTTTCCATCTCCCTCCAGACAATAATACCAGTCTCAATGACCTCCTGTCTACTCTTCTCCGTCGCATCCGTAGCATGAGGATGTCTCCCCACTGCCATCCTCAACAACTTCGGCTCCGCAACCTCTCTCTGCATCTCCTCAACAGTGACACTTTCAGCCTTCCAACCCCACCCATCAACTTCCGTGGCCTTCACATACGTCTTCCCACTAGCACTGACAGCAGAACCCCATTTGGTCTGCTCAGCCTTCGATTCCCGCAGCTCCTGGGATCTCGCAAGAACAAGCCAAACGGCAGCGGTGGCGCCGGCGTAGGCTTCAACAGGGTGCCAAGGGGATCCGAGGAGACGGCAAAGGAACATAACCCACCGGTAGAACTGGAACATCCAGGTGGCGAGCGGGAAGAGGGGGGATGCAACGACACCTGGGTGAGTGACATACATGTCAGGGCGATCCTCGGGGGCAATTCCGTCGTAGAAAGTAGTCGTTTCAGGGGCAACGGAGGGGAAAGTACTAATGATGGACATAACATCAGTGAGACGCTTGGAACTCTCATACGGGGCAAGGGAGGCTTTTCCCTGGATGTCTTCCAGGACAAGACTGTCGGCTTGTGGTTCGATACTACTAGTCCATATGATGCGCCCTGGCGACGAGCGGGTGGTGCCAGTGTTGGAGCGAGCCAGGAGGGGCATGAGGCGGTGCGCAAAGACATAGTGGCCAAAAACGTTGGAGCAGAATACAGTGCCAAGGCTATCAGCAGGAACGATGGAGCCGGAAGAGCTCTTTTGGTAGATGACATCTCCGGGGGCAGCAATCTTGAAATCGGGCCAAGTACAGGAAGCAACAATTCCTTCTCTTATGACACACTTGGCCATTTTCCACCAATCGATTCCTGTCCATCCGCCGAAGCCAGCGTTGAAGATGACGGAGTCAATCTTGGGGATGCGCACATCACTAAGGGGATCGGCCGATCCATCTTTGAGAGGGGGATTCGAGACGGTTTCGGAGACGAGAGTTTTGGCCGTACGATAGATCTGCGGGAGGGCGCAGAGATCGAGTTGAATAGAGAGTATATGGATGCGTGCGAGGACAGAGTCGACAATAGCGGCAGCCGAGGAAGCGGGCGACGTCGGCGAACGAGCAGCAAAGGCCGTCGCAGCTTTGTGAAGATGCGCCTGGAGGGCAGTGATCGTCTCACGGGACTTGGCAGGCGAGCGGGTCGTGGGGATAAGGAGGAGATGCGAGGTTGCTGGCTGGATGGTAAGGAAGTCGTCGATGAGCTTCTGGTTGATGCCGAGACCGATGCCGCTGGGAAAGGGGGAGTGTTGTTTTGTTAGTGAAGAGAGGGGAAATGAGGAGGGGAGAATTGAGATTTACCTGTTGGCGCCAGTGACAAGGACAGCCAGGAGGTCGTCCAAAGGTACGGAGTCCCAAGGGGCAGACATGATGACAGGCAGGGTCTTGGTTGTTGGTGTTCAGGGTCACAAAGGGAAATGTAACATCGCGACATGTGAATGGTCTCAGCTATTAGTGCAGGGATTATGTATTGTGAACTGAGGTTTGATAGGGTCTAGGTATTTGTATGTTATTAACCCTAACAAACGCCAACTATTTTTTGCTTGTTATCTGATTGTTAAAAGTTAATTTTATTATATATATTTCAGGATGGATCTTCTACAAGACGGAAGAAATGTGAAATTAGTTTTGACATAAAGAACAGATCAATTTAAGATAGATAATATCCTACGAAATCAATAATCATACTGACCCGAGATATGTTGGAATATTGTAGCAATCTGTGATTTACGTGTGTTGACGTAGAACTCTGAAGGTATGACGAGTAGCACCGGGCATCAATAACTTAATTGATCCCGCCCTCCAATAACTGGACGGGTAATGATAACTGTCATACATTGCTAATATTTCTTTACTGTCATAGAGTAATGAATCCTTAGGGCATCTGTGCACGTTGATTCCTGCATGATGATAGTAGAGATTGAGGTTGAATCTGTCAGATTTATTAAATGCTATCAGCATATCCCAGGCAATGCAATGAAGCTCAGGTTCTTAACAAATCAAGAAAACTCCGAATGAATGTTAAACTACTATTCCGGAGCGCTGCCTGAAGGCTGAGTGTACCTGAATGACCGAGATGTGAGAGGACAACGGGATTAACGAAAGTCGGATATATAAGTATAAGCCAGATTCGGACACCATATAAATACTCGTCCCGTAGGACTATTTCCATGTTGCACATTTAGATATCTAGAGTGCAGACACATTATACCTTGTAAATTATCTTGATATATTATCATGCATTTGTTTCTGTTTTCAAAAACAACATTAATCTCCATTATCTTGTCATTCGATAACTCAGAGAATCACGCTTTTGAGGTTTGGCTCCTGCCATTTTTGTATCACTAATTATTGCCACCCCACATAAAAATTGTTACTGCTTGCCGAATCGGCAAAACGAGGAAAAAAAACCAGGTCAACTTATCAATCAGTGAGTGATACAACCCTATCAGTTATCACACTTCGTGACGCAAGCTATGTAATCAGCATAAAAGGCTAATTATATATTATGAATCCGGATTGAAATAGAGAAAATTTATTGGCCCGTCCCGCGCGGGTATGGCTGCCAGTTTAGCGGTCAACAGGGTTTATCAGACTGCCGTTCAATGAGGTCACCAAACCCATACCCCGGGCTGCAGAAGTCAAAAGTCTGGGGATAGATGGAATCGGGGTTTACTGATGCTTTGATAAACAATGTTATATGCCTCTGACGAGTTTTTAGAAGCGAGGATATCATGGATATTGAGCATCTAACTGAGACAGCATGGCAACAGATGTAAAATAAATCAGATAAACTGACCAACTTTTATATTGATCTGGTAATTACAAGAAAGCCACTAACGGTAGCAGCCCGAAATCCTTCGCCAAAGTGGCCCGCATATAAAAGCCCCGTCGCCGCCCATACAGCCCGTATAACCCCATTCTCACCCTGGATCTACCCTCAGAGAAACCCCTCAAACAAAAAAATGGCTTCTGGTCTCCGTTCCCTCTTTTCCAAACTTACCACCGGCGGTGACGGCGACTCTGCGGCTCCGTGGGGTGCCCTATTCCCCAAGACGGTCCCGGAGAAAGATGGCGATGACTGTCTGCAGGACTGCGCTAGCTGCACGGTCAAGTATTCTAAGTCGTTTATCATTGACAAGAAGGATGTCCTCTACGGGCAGATCAAGGCGTTTAGTACGCATGTGGTTATTGCGACGGGGAAGTCGGACTGGGTGCGGGATGTTGCGGATGAGAAGGGCAGTGTTATGGCGGCGATTGATAAGGCAAGCAAGCCAACCAATGGCGTAAGTGAGATAGAATTGTCTGGTGCATTTTCCGGGGAAGCCATGTAAGAATGCCTTGATGGTCTTGGCATTGATCTTCATGAATTCCCATTCAAATCAAGACAAATAAGCTAACCTAATGGTTTCTTTACAGAAAATGATGCTCTCCGCTTCAAACATGCCGCAACCCTCAGGAACTACCACCTACGATGAGCCCACTCGTGTCCTCCTCCTGCCAGCCTTCGTCTACCTTGACAATATAACCCCCGAGAATGTCCCCGGAATGATTGAAAACTATGTCAACATTGCCCCCACATCCACAACACCGTTGGCCCCGTTATCCCTTCTGGCCGCCGTTCCGACCCCCTCACAATCCACAGACCCCTTGCCATCCATTCCGCCCCAAATTACCGTGTCGCCGTGCCCGCACAGTGTAGTGATTCTCATGTGTTCACAAAAGACTCGGGATGCTAGGTGTGGACAGAGTGCGCCGTTGCTCAAGAAGGAATTAGAGAGGCATTTGCGACTATTGGGGTTATACCGGGATTACGATGATACAAGACCGGGTGGTGTTGGCATTTACTTCATTTCGCACGTTGGTGGCCACAAGTATTCGGCCAACATGATGATCTACAGAAGGCCGAATGCTTTCGGGATTGATGATGTGGATAGAGCGTCATTACCGGAAGGTGAAGTTTTGAAGATCAAGAAGGTACATGCGAAGTCCCTGGCCGAGGATGTCGGTGCTGCTCAGTGTATGTGGATTGCCAGAGTCTTTCCTCAGGACTGCGAGAACATTGTCAAGTACACTGTTCTGCAGGGAAAATTGGTGAAGCCTGAGTATCAACTTCGTGGCGGATATGATCGCGAGAAGGGTTTGTTGAGCTGGTAGACTGATGTATAGAGGGTAATGTTAAGGACTAGTAAACTATCCAATCACATATAAAACCAGAGTCATGGGATAGTGTTGGCTGTACAGAACCTGCTCTAGGTAGAAATATATGTTTATCATATCATGCAACAGATATATACATATAATGTAACAACTGATTGATAATCATGAAGGGCCCGTTGTCTCTACAACTGCTGTGAATCATCCCATCGTCACATGTGATAATCAATAACATCTGTAAATGATATCTCTGTTTATATATGACGTTGCCATTTTGAGACATCGTCTATGCATTGACAGGAAGACAGGGTCTTAACAAAGCATGAGGCTGACCCAGATCCTCGCCTGATATCGCTCAATTGCTAAGCTTCATGGCATCCTGCGTCATACTCGTGCATACTCTACATTGCCGTTTCCATGACAGATGGTTCCATCAACCAGCCAAGACTCAGCCAAAAAAAAGCACCGCTCCTTACTTTTCACCCTGTAGCTTTGCGATTTTGAGTTGGTGATTACTGCAAGGGTTCCGTCCCAGTGAAAAAGCGCCCAAGTTTGGCCTCAGAAAGCAGTGTCGGCCTGTTGCCGTGGCGACGCGAGGCGCTGTATTTACTGGGCTGCCACTCGACTGTGAGAAGTGAGACGCAGAAGAGCAAAGAAAAAGCTCTAGCTTGTGGGGAGCTTGGATGTGCTGCGAAGCTTCATCATAGTCCTGGTATTGAGATAAATATTTCACTGGTGAGGGGTGGTAAATGGCTCGCGGGGAGGGTTGGCAGGAGGAGGGGAGGCGGAGAGGGGGGTCATGTTGTTGTAGGTGGTGGTTTACACGGCATCGCATAGGCCGTTTGGCTAGGTTTCTGCGGGGACAATGATGGGATATGGAAATTTCTGTTTATGGCAAGGACGGACAACGGAATTGACAGGTGAGCTGCTGTAAATAAAAGTAAATATTTAGTTACTGTTTGAAGTGTCACTGACGGAGTGGGGATATTCTGGGTGAAAACAAAAGACCAAAACTGGGGGTATTAAAATAACGAGGAATCCATTCCTCCCGCCGCATGACGAAAATAACAGCCCTGGAGATCCTTTTGTTTTGGGCAAAGTCTGAAGATACTTGAACTCCATCTTTGCACATTTCTCACGATTTTATTTAGTCCTCAACGAATCTTTGATGCTCAGCATTCCGGTACCTAAAAGCTAAATTGTGATATCAACCTTGATATTTATATCCTTCTTTTCCCTGCCAATCATCTTTTGCATACTGGTCTTGTGTTTGCATTTATTCTCACCGCCTACTGTTCATCTACAGACTGCGGCAGTTGCTACATTTTGTCAACAGAATCTTCCCGCCCAAAATTTAGGGAAGGATCTCCGGAGGCCGAAAAGCCTTGTAGCAGAGCCAAACACTTGACTCAGAATTCTTGCCAATTTTTTGAACGTTAGAGTTTTTTTCTAGATATTCCATATTGCCACTCTATCTCATACTCCATCACCACGATATTCTCACCATCACACTACATTATTCTTGACATATCTTAACGAGACATCACAACCCCTCACTGTATATTGCCAGTCTGACACTCCACCGTGTGTGCTGCCCGCCAATCAAGCCATCAAACACTATATCACTATTATCACACACAAATCACAAAATCACTGGGTCAGCCATGGCATCACAGATATCATCTGGTGTCTTGCGACCGGGCTCATCTTCTCCCCGAAAGCAGCGTCTCAAATCTTTCATTAGCCGCAGAAGTGACTCTTCAGACGACGGCTCGCCCATAGCCTCTCCAATGTCTATCCCGACTGGTAACACTTCCGACCCTTCTTTATCAATATTTGCCCAGTATGCAGTTACCAGCCCGTTGGCCGAGCTCCATCCCAACCAGAATCCCGGACAATACTCGCCTACTCGCTCCCCAGTCCGGTCACCAAATCAGGGATACTTCGAGAACGGGGCTCAGCCAATCCGCAGTCCTACAGATCCCCCAAGAGAACGTGGTCGCGATACGGACCGGGATCCCAACCAGTCTAACAGAAGAGGGCCTTTGGCTTCTTTCACCGGCAGACCCGCGAAAGAAGGGGCTTCCAAGTTCATGAGCCGCGAGTCATCGCCCGTTAAATTTCATAAGAAGACCAAGTCCACTACAAACTTGGCAAGTTTCCTCATTAGACCAAAAACTGCTAAGAAAGAAGATGAAGGAGACACGAAAATTTTCAAAGACAAGGAAAACAGATCACCATCGTCAAGTATTGCGCCACAGCAGCAGCAGCTGCTGCCGATTTATCGTCAATTCATCGCAGCTGCCGAATCTTCTCCGACTCATGTCCCACCGCGATCAGCAGACCCACGGACAAACAGTGGATCTATGCCTACCTTACCATTCGAAGCTCCAGAAAGAGTCAAGACAAGCCATGGAACAAACAGTGGACTTCCTTTCCGCGGCGCTCTGTCACATAGTCGAGCAAAGAGTGTATCAGCCGGTTCCTCCAGGCCGACAAGTGCGATAATGGCAAAGAGAAGTTCAGCAGAGCCCTACATCGACCCGACGGATATTGATAAGCATTTGGAGGCCATGCTCGATCGCCGCAACATTCCAGAAAACCAAAGATACAAGATGCGAAATCTTGCTTCGTCTATCAAGGAAGAATTCATCCGTCAAGATTGGGCTGAAATGACTGCTGCTTCTAACAAAGACAACAAAAGTGGCAGTCTTGACAGCCATCATAACAACCCTGCTTCAGCATCTGGTAGTGCTGTGGATGATCGGACAGATGCCGAGGCTTCAGCCAAGACTAAGAGAAGTCGCGGGCGCAGCTTTACATTGTCTCGGATAGGCGTCAAGACCACCAAGAAGAGTGACAAAAATTCATCGATGGGCAGACATCTGCGCTCAAAGTCTAGTGAAACTTTAGCAGATGAGAAACCTTTAGGCTTTGTCAATGGTGGTGAAGGTGTCTCTGGAGCCGGGCATGGTAATGGGACTGGTCTTTTAGCTAAGATTATGGGAACAGCTCCCGCAGACTTTGTGTCGTACTTGCGGAAGACGACGAAGCCCCAAAATGTCGAGGTTGGAAAACTGCACAAATTGCGTCTGCTCTTACGGAATGAAACGGTCTCGTGGATCGAGGACTTTATTAAACAGGGGGGTATGAAAGAGATGGTGGGACTTTTGCATCGGATCATGGAAATAGAATGGCGGTAAGTTGACTCTTATTGGTTTGCGTGAGGACTCATACTGACTAGACTAGTGATGATCATGAGGATGCCCTTTTGCACGAGAACTTGCTGTGTCTCAAGGCTCTGTCAACAACAGCACTGGCCCAGATCTACATTCACTCTATACAGGATCTGCTATTCCCCCGTCTTCTTCATCTTCTTTTCGATCCCGAGAAGAAAGGCCCGAGCGAGTTTACCACTCGCAACATTGTGACATCGATCTTATTCTTGTACATCGAGACGGGAAGCCTCAAGGTCCGGATCTCAAGAGCAGCAAATGTTCTGGTTCATCTACGTGATCCCGAGCCACCAGAGCACGAGAAGCCTCTGAATTGGGTCACAAACATGCATAGACCCCGGCCGTACAGAGTATGGACCAAGGAAGTGGTCAATGTCACCAAAGAGGTCTTCTGGATCTTCTTACATCATCTCAATATCGTGGCCATGCCGGATGCCAAGATTCTCAGTGCCAATGCTGCCGCTGAGGCTGAAGCTGAAGCTGTCGGTGAGAGTACTGCTGCTTTGCGGTACATGGCCCGGCACTTTCCGGCAGAGAGACCACCGGTCGCTGCTGCCCCGTACGTTGGTGGCGTTGAGTGGGATGCTACCAACTATCTGGCGTCTCATGTTGATCTGCTCAATGCTATCATTGCCTGCACGCCCACTAGGGATGCCCGCAACCAACTCCGCGCCGACCTTCGTGTCTCTGGATGGGAAAGATGTTTGGGTGGCTCGCTGCGTCTTTGCAAAGAGAAATTCTATCCTTCAGTTCACGAAGCACTGCGCAAGTGGGTAGCTGCCGCAGCTGAAGACGGCTGGGATGTTAAGGACGTCCGTTATGGGCCCCCTCCAGAAAGTCGCAATCGCAGTGTTTCCCCATCCAAATCCAAGGCCGCGCCTATGATGCTGGCGCCATTGAATGTTGGAAATGGTCCCATGCCTGCAGGTCCGTCTAGTGGAGGAAATGCAAACCCGGTCATGAAGCCAGTGGATTTGCCGGTGCCGAAGTTGTTAACTGATAGTGGCGGGGAGACAACTTCGTCACGAGGCTATAATGCGGCACCGGCGGCGGAGATTAGAGCTGATGACTCATGGCTACGTTAGAAGAAAAGCCTGAGGCGTCAAGGTCACTGGTTTAAGTGAAGGCTGGCTGAATGTCTAGGAAGTGATGCCGATGATAGATCAATTACATGTTTCTTTTATGTTATAATGGGTCATTTTGGGTTGGGATTTCGATTTTATAAAACGATGAAGACTGGCTGCTTCTTTTTTACTATAAAGCATGAGACAGAACGGAGTAAGATAGGATACGACCAGAAGTTGTCTTTTTTGTATTTATGAATAAATTCAGTAATACAAATATTGATTCTCACAAAACTGTCCCTACTATCTAATTAATGTTGCTGCGGAATTTGGCAAAGGCTTCGGCTACGGACATGCCCGCGGCTACTGCTTCCTGGACCTTATTGTCGGCGACTGTCAAGAGCGGCATCAACCGGAGGACTTCGTCAAGATGTTCAATGGGGACAACCACTACGCCATTTCGCTCATCGCCGATTAGAATATCGCCGGGTCTTACGGTTATACCGTCGATTGTTAACGGAACTTGGTGGGCATGTGGCACTGAGGAGCCTGCTGAGCCAACTGTTGAGACTCCTTTGGACCATACCTGCAAGCGGAGTTAGTCTTGCCATAATATTGATGCTTATATATGATACAACCCCACTTACTGATAAACCTGATTCCTGCTGCTCGTCTAAATCGCGTATCCGCCCATCTACAACTACGCCCTCCACACCTAAATACTTCATCCTTCTCGCCATGATCCCCCCCACCACTGCATTCCCCTGCCCCCCCGGCTGCTGCACCACCACCACTGTCCCCCCCACCATAAAATCCACCCAATGGCCGCCTTTTGGCGGGAAATTCTTCGCCGGCAGCGTCGTCTTTTCCGCGTCGCTGGGCGTCTTGCGGGCGAAGAGGACGGTGGAGATAGGGAAGGCGAGGAGGCGGGGGGTTGTTGGCGAGGGGGTGGCGTGGAGGGTGAGGCCGGGAAGGTGGCCGCCGTTGGGGACGGAGAGTTTAAGGAGGGCGTCGGAGACGTCGCAGGCGGTGAAGGATTTGAATTGGGAAAGTTTGGAGGGGGGTGGAGATGAAGGGGGCATCTTGAAGGTGGTTAGGGTGCGGGATTTGATGAGGGTGGTGGTGATCCTGATGAGGGGAAGTCTGATTGTTCTGGGAATATGCATTCTTTTTAGTATTTGGGAGTTGTCTGAATGGTGTGGGCTAATTGTAGTTATAAGAGATATTGATGTTTCTCCGGAGGGACGGGAGGGCGGCCAGGCGTCGGCTCGGGTCTGCGGGATGGTGGTATTATTGCCGAATATGGCGATTTGAGTGGCGATATGGGACAGATTATTTCGGTGAGTGACCAATCAGCATCTGCGAATGGTCCCCGGTCAGACTTGGAACCCGGAAAAGTGGAGACGGCTCAACTACACAATGTGAATAAACATTGCCATCCGGGTAATTATTTGTGCAGTATTGTCAATCAATTAGTATTCTTGGTCATTTAACATAGTATTATTCATTTCAGTTTCTATTCGTGTGACCTGGCAACTGAGGTCTTGTGGGACCAACTCGATCCCTCAAATATTATTATTGACTTCACACCTCGGTGGGAGAGAAATGCTATGCTTCAACTGATTCTGAGTCAATCTTGCAAAGGCGCAGTATTCTTCTGGGGATCCTCTTCATCCCCCTTTTCCTCCAAGAAAATC
Organism: Ambrosiella xylebori; assembly: GCA_002778035.1. Taxonomy (NCBI): domain Eukaryota; kingdom Fungi; phylum Ascomycota; class Sordariomycetes; order Microascales; family Ceratocystidaceae; genus Ambrosiella; species Ambrosiella xylebori. Next base: position 1,456,500 of record PCDO01000007.1, read on the forward strand.
TCTGCTTCCAATGGTTGGAGGCCACCGGTCAGTCGGACACCCCATATAGTATTGCCCCCCATAGTGACTATTGGACCAGCCCGTCATAGGAACAAAGGTACTCTGCCCTCATTACCCTCTCTCTTAGGATTGGTCTATATTTATTTATTAGAGAATACAGACATGCCTTCCAGGCCTGATATGAGGATATTATGCTCTGTGTTGCCATGTTTATCGGCAAGTGACGTTTTCGACATCTATCGTTAGGCGGGCTCGTCACATCAACCGTGATATCATTGGTTCCCTGACGTATTTCTGGGCCCGGAAATATACCCCCCCCCCCCCCCTCCCCCCCATCACATACCTGCGTGTGTCCATATGTTGTATTGCAGAGTTCGACACTTTTTCGGCTATCGCCAACTGATAAGCTCTGTTACCGGCTGATCTTTCATGCACAGGAGCAGCACCGGGTCAACACACCGTGGTTACTTGGGACAATGATACTTTCGTCCAATCATAACGGCTCATTGAGTGCGGATTTCGTCTGGGGTATACGGCGAGTGACGAATTACATCTGCAGTCAGCCAATGATATGCAAAGATTAGGATCAGAAGTTTCTTTTGCATCTTGCCTCTAGAGATGGACATAATAATGACACATCGCATACCCACTCTTGTCACCAGCGGTAAATGTATCTACTAGTGCAAGCATTTCACTCTTCGTCTATTGGGAATCAAGGAAATTTATGGAGTCACACCTTGTTTATGATTCTATAGTACTGAGGAGGTATACAAATTCAGATAATCTTTCAATATACTTGAGTGATCGCCGCCGGGTGTTCATGAGGATCCCACGCCACCGGGCCAGTTCTGGATGACCATGCTCATGCCAATCTAGCTATTGAATGGATATAGGCTCAACTCCGGTCATTTTTCCTTTGTCCCTGCAGTTTCCACAGGGCTCTGCTTCCAGTGCAGGTTCGAGGCGGTGAGGATGCATATAGGGACATGGGTCCGGCGTACAGTATATATTTTAGAAGCATCATGCTAGTGACAGAAGTCCGTGACTTGTGTATCGGATCCATTGATGCTGTGGAGTCTTATCAAGATTGATAGTCTATCGATCATTAGGGCAAACAAGTTTATTGCATGCACATGTGGTGGGGGCATCAGGAGTCCAAGGGGCTAGGTCCACTGATACACACCCTGATAGTGACAGCGGTTAGTATCCAATAGATGTGTGATGATGAGATGGAGATGGCCATGGCGGATATTATATTCCCAGATACAGCCCGTTAGTGACATCTGATCCCGGCTAATTTCATAGCAAGAAGGGCTTCGTGACCCTCCAGTGGCAACTTTCGTGAGGGGTAGTTATCACTTTCCTTAATACTCTAGTGACGCTTCATGAGGATGCCTATAACAGGCTTAGTGAAAAAGAGGGAATCTTGGCCCGTGATCATGGCATCAAACACGGAAAGGTCTCAATGCTCTGTGGATAGGACTTCCACAGACATTTATTTGGACGTTGGAAGTTGTGCCTAGCATGGAAAGGTGAAGGAAGGATTGCGCATCATTATTAAAAGGAGTTGTATACCCTCCATTTTGGCTGATTATGACAAGAAATCTTCTATGGTTTATTGACACGCAGGCCACCCGGTATAATACGAGTTACGAACCAATAATACCGATAAAGGTTGACATAATCATGCTAAATTGGGCATCGAACAATGTGGGAAATGAATGTCACATATGTTTCTGATGTCAATCGCGGAATTGTCAAAAAATTTCAAAAAGCCCAAAAGAAAAACATGTTGACAAGAACGAGATTCGAACTCGCGCGGATTGCTCCACTGCGAAGGTTAACCTGATATTGAACCTGAACACAGCGCCTTAGACCGCTCGGCCATCTTGCCTTTTGATTCGCCGAAAATGAGCTTGGCAATTGTTAGTTATGGCAGTCTGACAATGAAAGCTGGGACCAACGATGTGCAACGTGGGATATCATGAGTTCCAGAAATGTACCACAAGTTAGAATTGGATTGGGATGTACCTGTTAATGCAGGACTACGGAGTCTACAAGCACACAAAACGACAATAACTTGCCAACAGTACAGCAACAACAACACAGTTAATCAAAAATTTCCAGCGATACTTAATATGGTGACTGTGTACCGAGGCTTGGGAAGAATACAATTCCTATGAAATTAAGCGATATCGGAATCACAAGTGGAGTGTTGCACTATCTAACACAGATTGCCGCTAGTATACTGTGTCCCTGGTATAGATATTAAGCACAAGGACTTTCATCCTGTCACATCATATTTCCTGCTAGGGAACTATTCATCTGCAGCAGAATACAAGGACTAATGTTTTCCTAAGTAGAGTACCATTAATAATTTATGCATTGACTTCTATAGACATAAAACTCAGAAAAAGACACATAGTCTCCATTCCTTCTCTACGACAATGCCTCTCATGTCAGTTTAGTCCAGAACTCATCTCCGTTCGGTTAAGAAAGTGATGTCGTACAGGCGCCAACCCCGGGTAGGATAAAGAGTGATTGATGATGTTACGACACTTCTAACCTATCAAGTACGGGAGGATTCATAGAAACTTTACATGACAGCCGCATACTGAGTAACTGAGTGCACGTCCATACCAGTACACCGCAGCAGTAGTAACAAACATGACATAAGCCCGAGTGGCCAAATTACTATGTTAAATCCAACAAGTTCTATAAGTTCGGACCAAATCTACAGAACAATTCACGAGTATTGGATATTTGTCTACGATAAGATCTCGTGCGTCTCGCGGCACCCTTTCTTGTCACATAAACGATCACGATGTCATAATCACTTGATTATGAGCCAACCCCATACAATCTGAGCACTCATAAACGCTGGATGATAAATTTGGAACAAATAGCCACTATAATGTCATTGGTTTGTTTTAAAGATAGAACACAAAATCGATTATTTTTCCTCCTTCAAAACCATGAGCATTTGACCGCAAGTATTCTGAATCAATTTACTCCTATGTTGTGTGTTCTAATGATGATAAATCCGTAATCACTAAACAGGATGCGAAATGCATGCAGGTGCTTTGATTATATTGCTTTACGGCTGAGAAAAAATGACCATAATACAATGAAGAGTTGATTAGGTTTGATAGTATAGATCAACGTATACTATATTTACAAAGCTCTTAAAACGGTAGACGATGTTAATATTGATGAGATTTGAACTCTCGCGTGCTTTATCACTTGGAAGTTTCCTAAGAATTCCAACATATCCCCTTTGACCACTGGACTATATTGCCGCTGAAGACTGTTTGTGGCACAGGTAGCATTGAGAGTTATAAGCCCGGAGGTAGTTGGTAACACGTCACTGCATCGTCGCTTGTCAACTAACGAGAGTGTGTCATAGATACTCACAGGTGCTCAGTGCTCTTCATCGGAACCTTTTAATGTCAAGCGCGATCTCCGCGAAGCTCAACCCCTACCTTTGGAATAATAAACAAATAATTAGCTGCCTGAAAGCGGATATCATTCAACGTCACTCTTTCCGTCGCCGAGGGATCTGCCAATGTCCAGAATTGCCCCGACTGTGGAATGTTTGCTTTTTGGTACATTGATCATACCGCGGAATTTGTAAAGGGGTACACATTAATGGGCTTCCAAGTATGATTTTACTCTCGAGCTCATATGCACAGGAATCTAAATACATAAATGCTTCCCTCCGCCGATCTGCCGAACGCAAACCTGCCAGGGAATCTGCCGGGGTGGACCAGGGTGCTTAGCGGTGAAGGCTGCGTCAAACTGTACCTCCGCATTCAAATTTGCAGGCCATAGTACTCTCAGCTATGTTGTCAAACTCTAGAGCTATCGGATTGGGAGACTAGGTTTTTCTTAGTCTCTATCCTCACGGAGGACCGGAACATGTACTGTCAATTCGAGTTTAGAAATTGGCAAGGGTTATATACCACATTAATCCTGATATTTGATTAGGAGCTTGTGCCACATGACATAATGTGTCGTACTTGCCATCTTGATCTAAACAGTCAACGTCATGTGCTATCCTGACAATATAACCTTCAGGATGAAAGTACAGCCCGAATCATTTTCATACACTAATTATCACCCGGGATTTCCAGGCTTTACAAATATCCCACTATGTACCATATATTCCTGAACGAGTAGTGGCCACAAGTTAATAATCTCCTAGTCGCCCTACAACCATTACCCCCGATTTGTCTGTCCCAGGTAATCTAGTACAATCCAATGGACGAATGGCTTTCCGGGTTGGGAATTTCTCTCAAGTCTTAGTTATAAACATTGCATTGCATGTGCTGTGTCATATTTTAAGGGGACCCGACTCGGAGCTACCCAGACAACCGAAGACGAGGGTCACTGAGTGCAAATGGAACAACTCACTAATCATGCATGAGGACTTCTGTAAGACCAAGAGAGGAGACAAGGGTGCTGATTGGCACTATGCAGTGCAGTGGTGATATCCAATATGGCCAGCTATTGACTTTATCCGTACATACCAAAAGTAAAGCGGTATGTAATGATGGTATCAAGATCATGATAGAACTGGAAAGAATTTGGTGACATCATCTATCATAGTTTATGAAATCAACCCCATATTTGGGATATACCATTCAATATATATCATTGGTAAAATACTCTAAAGCTCTAGTTTTGTCCATGATTTGTCCATCAATAGTTACTGACTTGTAGGGAGGTATTGGGAGCCAAGACTGGCTCGCCATGAGCCATATCTTTAAGCATGACAGTTGATAAACCTTGTGTGATTTCCGTAGATTCGATGAAAGGAAGTCATGAAGGTGATAAACACATAAACAATTAAACATCATTTCATATTGTGAATAAACTCCAATTCTCTTTCCTGATAGAACCTTCGACAGATTCAAGCGTCGTACATGCAACCTGCAGGTTCCCCGTGATTCAATGTGGTAGCTCTATTTATTTGCCATATAGTAAATATACTTTAGAATCTGCCCATATACGAAAGTTAACTGCATAGCGCATTGTGACTCTACGCCTGGGACTGCAACCTCGATGAGTTGTACAATGCAGGTGGAAGACATCTGTCTTCTTAGTGCGTCTTGACGCAGACCTTGGTACTCATTATTCCAGTAAGCTGAGCACGATTCCAGGAGATCTACAACGCAACTTGTAATAATAAGAATAACGTATCAACATTAGCGGCCCTTCCATTACATAAGGTTGTTGTTGTATCAGCCTCAAAATTCTAATAACCCTACAATTCCTACAATGTCAATTTTGGAGCCAAGTTGGATTGTTTCGAACCAATCAGATACATGCCAACATTTACCACGTTCCTCGCTACGCTACCGACAGGCATGCCTACAAATCGAGATAGTCTAGACGGCATCGATGTGATGCATTACCTACCTATCTAGCACCAAGTTCATGGTTTCCATGAGTGAAATACATCGTTTGTTTGCATCCAAATATCTAACATTTAGTGACCAAATTCTTTGTAACGATACCGTTGTATAGTGTTATGGAAGGAAAGATCAAGATAGTATATTTGTGCTCTCACTGCAATTACCACGCATCTAGAGCCTCATGACATATTCAATATCTAAACTGGGAATTATCCAGGACAGAAGTGCAAAATCAACCTTGATGGAGAAATTGCAAATATAATACTATGTCTTATGCTTCCGATAAACCGGGATCATGAGACTCAAACTTTTGAAAGTGTATCTTGCATGTGTCAAGGCCATTAAAATGTTCACATATATCCTCCATTATCTTCGTCTCCATCCACTTGTCGGCTACTGACTGGTAGAGTCGGGGATACAGCACGCACACTTCATGTACGTTCTATATCGGATGTGGGAAACACCGTACGCCATACGGACCAACTGGGCACGTAGCCTCATTGACGGACTATCCGGGGCTTACTCAAACAATTTGTGGGTACTCAAATCAAATCTGGACTTGCGGTAAGCTGGAGCTAATGTCGACGATGTAACAACAGCACAGAAAAATAACTAGCACAGGAGATTCGGATGTAGAGTCTAATATTTAGTAATAGCAAGTAAAATTTGGATTAGTCTGAGTACAGCACGTGCCTAAAGGCACATTTTCCCTTTCTCACTCAGTCCATATATCAGATACTTTCACTGATTATACCGAGCCCTGAAAGAAAGTTTCCTGACAATATTCAAACATTTCCCTATAATAAGCTTGTAAATTTGATGATTCTGAAGAAACCAGCGGATGATACCTCCTACATAAGTGGACCAGCCCCCGTTAGTAGCCAAGTAAACCAAGCATCATCATAACAGGCCTTTCTACTCCCACGTTTATACCAGCGCAGGCTCAAACAAAACCAAAACTAGGTCTTGAGAAATTCATGTATCCCTGTTTCCAGTCATTCTGCTTCCCTTCTGCTTGAACCCCTGTAAATCTAGCATTCAGAAAGTATGTAAATTTATTTCTGTGATCTGGATTACCCCACCTTGGGCTTCATCATCATTGTATCATTATTGTAACAAAGATACCCACATATTTAAATCTTGGAAATTCTTTTATGAGTAATTTTATATGTATCTATATCTACATAAACTCTGTGTGCCTCTATCAAACGCTCTACAAATTGCTTCCGTCGGTGATCAACCAATATCTTGTGTATTAGTGAAGTCTAGCATACCAGCAGCTTTGCAATTGGCATTGACAGTGTGCCAGGTGTCTGCCTCCCCATTTATATCAACTTAGCAACCTAATACTAAGGCATATACCAAACCTGATATTGCGGTCCCCCGGGGTCTGAAAATATGGGTCATGTCAATTTTTACACTTACTGTCTCCCCTCAGATTACACTATCCTATCAGTTGAGATATGACCAGACACAATGAAGGCAGTACTATATTATAGCAGCTTTAAGTTTGTGTATGTCTTACAGACTGGCATGAACCAAACAAAGGGTAGAGTATACCGTCTCTGACATAACAATGCTTGAACGGCAGAACTCAATATTATCAACATTCTGACGGTTCTATTTCCGTAGAATCTAGGCATTCCATCCCATCGTCTTTCAACACTTGTGGGAGCAAGGATCTATCATGAAGCTTCAATACAATAACCCCGCGTTCTTGAGCATGACAGGCAACATTTTTCTGTGTTTTTCTGCTTGTCAGGTAGAATGAAACTCTTAGTCATGTTTCTAAACGATTGTCGACGGATAGGCAAGCCCGGCATCGGTTTAATAATCCTATGACTCCACTTTATCGATAATATCGTCGGAGACATTTCTTATGCTTGGATGAGGACATATGAGCATTCAGTGTAGTAATCCAAACGTTGACAGAGTTCGTATCTGATGGTGACGCCATGTCACTAATACTTTTGCAATAAGAAAAGTCAGTTCAGTGTGACTTCCCATCAAGACACAATGCTAGTGTGGAGAGCCAATAAAATGTAGCATTGCACCTTCGCCTCAGCAAGCCATGATCCCTCTAGGTAGTTCTATGTGTGTAAAGCATCGACTCAACTAAAGACTATGCCGAGTTGGTACCAGTGATATGTCATCTTAGCTATAGCCCAAAGAGTTCTAGCCCTCGGATTTCTGTCATCACTTCTCTATTTACGATGTCCCTTCTCACGCATCACATTGTTCTTGGCCAATTATAACTCGCATCTACAGATATACCCATTTGAACGATCCGCAAGTATGCCTGACCATCCTTTATCACTACCATGGGAAGCAGTCGTCATGTATCTCGACAAGAATGACAAAAGAAAAGCGGAAGCGAGTCCTATAATTGGTACTTGACTATTACAAGGAATCCTGTCATGCTATTAAAGGTGACATGCCAGTATGTCAGTGATATGTTTTGTCCATTAGAAACTGTCTACACCACATCTTGTATCCCAATCCACACAAGTTCATATTCTTCATTTGCCGTAGGCATACTGGATGTTAACTCTAGCATCGAAAGCCAAAGAGATACCGAATACAATGGGGACTGGAAAGGTGACAACAGCAGCATGTCCTCATGCATATTCATGAAGCTAAAGTAGAATTTTGAAGCCTCCACATAGACCGGAACAAACTTCATTATGTCTAGGTTACCCTATCCAGAAGATTTTTATCCAATCTCCCGATTTTTCCTCCTCATGTTGGATTTTTTTTTTCTTTGTATATATACATACATATACTTCTGTATTTTTCTGAGGCACTGATCAAATCCCGACGCGTGTTGATGGCTTCACCATAGAGGACCAAGGGAAGGTTGTAGATACTGTTGATACTGTGATATCTTAATCGATAAATGTGGATTTACATATCCAGTTTCGATCATGTGAATGATCAAGCTCAGGTTCATTCTGTCATTTTCAAATTGGCCAGGTACGTTTAGATCTTGGTGGTCCAAACACTACCAGGCCAGCTTCAATTTCAACCCTGCCAACATGGCAAGGTAGCGACATTGGTCATAACCATCTGAGCTGTCCACCAGGAGACCCAAGGAGTTGGATTCTGGGCAGTCTCGCATCACGGAAGGCCTGTCGGGGTTCCATTGTAAAGCAGCATCAGTGACACTGGGCTTGGGCAGTCCCTTTCACTCCATTTTGATATTTAATCTATATTCTGTTTGTGCTTCATGGAACTTCGTGAACATATGATCAAAATGTTGACATTTCCTTGATTGTAGATCATTACAAGATGTCTCAGTTTCACAGTTCAGAATTAGGACCAGATTTAATACATTTCTTTACAAACATTGTAAGCAATTGTCTCCAGACTCGATAATTGTTATCTAAGATTGTGGGGTTATTCCAGAAATTCCGAGTTCCATACAAGGGTTGACAGGGTTATTTGTGTGGTACCTTGTGGCGTCAGAAAACGCCACATATGATTGTGTTTGCCTGCCTTTCAGAATCCCGGAAAACTGGGACACCGGGGTTGGCAGAATAATGGTACTTTCATCATCTTGATAAAACTTCATCAATTGGATCAATAATTTTCGCACTTATTGCTCTTGCTGCATTTTTCACTCGTCTAATTTTCACCGACAAACAATCGCTCGTTGAATCACTGTTAAGTCGCTATTAGGTAAATCACTCTATTCCAATATCACTGCCCCATAGCTTCACAACCCGATCCCTAAAACGTGTAGTCTCTCACATGCTGAGCTTTCAGGTTCACATGTGTTGAGCACTGCGGCTTCAATGAGAAATCGTGGTATCCTCAAGAACATGAAGTCATGACACTTGGATATGATCTCTATACCCTTACAGTACATCATCTACATGTCGTCTGCTTTATTTGTTTAAGAAGAGGCATGGTTTGTTTCTGAGTGACAATTTATACATCATGACATGGCGACATGAACCAGAACATATCGGATCATATCTATCTTTGGGTATTTGACTATTTGATTCTCGTTGTGTCATAAACCATTTATCTATGGCAACTTGACAGTACTCACCATGTCAATATTATCAGCATCATTAGTCATAAACCCCAACTTCTGATGACAAGCTCATCAACTGATTTATCTACTTGTGTCACCAATCTTCAGAGTCCTTCTACATATCCAAGTCCATACACATCTATATCTTGAATCTCAACGATAGTCCCCCACGCTACTCGATAAAAAGGCTAGAATTGGCGTTTTGTCCATTCGCAATCCGAACTATTGGTCTGTCCCCATTTGGTGATGATAACCGTGAAGTTTGCTCAAGTCCTTCCTTCAAAAATGTCCATTTGCTTTTGGAAACTAGAATGTGCATGATGTTGCATTCTTAACCTGTCAAAAAAATTTACCACACGATTACTGAACCAGTCCTGGATCTTTGCTTGGATGCCATAAGTTGCTTCACTTAACCATTATTTCCACATATTCACACTTCTTTGTTATATCTCGTTGCAGATCTTGTGTTCTGTACTAATTCTAGAGCTTTATTCCCCTTTAGTGCACCGAAACACAAAGACCAAATCAATGTCATTTTGGATTGACTTCTCCATCTTACTACAGAGGCCTACTATCCATACCCCACTCAACATCTAAAAATCGACAAGATGTCAATAAAGTAAGTTCAGAATAAAATCTTTACCTAACCACCAAATACCATGTTTGCCCCCTGCGTTGGTCAGCCCAGACTCGTTAGGTTCACCCTCCACCAGGAAATATTCGATATTGATTATCAGTTATCTACAAATTATATTTGAATATTTTTTGTACTTTATGCACCTCTATACCATTCTCTCCCGTTTCGGCAACACTACATCAACACCTGACTTCGTCTCGATCCACCCTGACGTTCATTGATGATCAAATGTGCTCAGCATTAATTTATGACCACGGAAAGTTGCCGGTTATTAATTTCGTACATTAGTACATCTTGATCTATCATGGTACAATTATGTTGCAGCCATAGTCAGGCCAATGAAGGTTCTCATGTTGCTTCCGAGTCCTCAACACCAGGAATCAGCACCAGATTCCTAGTCATGATTCTCCCGAGACTTCGTCCCTCCCTGCTCCTTACACACAGTGCTCCTGGTCCTTGTCGTTTTCCAGGATTCCTTTGTTTGTCTGGATTACAATTTGCTTCTACAATTACAAGTCTATGGGGTTGTATCTTCCCACTTCTTGGACCCCATTGAGTTTGGTGTCGTCAGCCTCCACGCTGATGGACCGAATTTATACATGATTTCCTTCTTTTCTTTCTCCATCATTTCTATTTAACGCTCCTCCTCAAGCCAATGCAAATACCTCGAGTAATATTTGGCATTGAAGTTTGTACAAGCTCTCCCAACGCTTTTATATGTTGACGTGGAGTCCCATGTCAAACACCACTTAAACTTCTTGGTCTACTTCATTCAACAGGAGCGGCCTCGGGCCGCCCTCTGTGCATCAGATTGCCTTCGCCTCGCTCAATCTGGGACCCCCTTCCCACACTTGAGAAGTGTACCCCCCTAAGCTATTGATCGTTAGCCTAGATACACACCCATCGGAACCTTGCCGGTACATCACCCCGGGGTAGAGTGGCGTCTGTTTTTTATACAACAGGCTCGCATGCTACAAAGTTTTAGTTTGTCGGGGCGAGTATATTTATAGTCCCACAGTTCCACTCTCATGAATTACTCCACACCTATATTACCTACTGGTTGACCTTCGTTATAGCCAACAACATTATTTCAGTATATTATCATCATACCACTTCAACCTTCCCCTCAGCTTCATCTTTATAGTGTGTTATCATTTCTCGATCTCTCCAACATCGATGAGAGCCTGCTTTGAGACCGATATTTCGTGAGATACGGATAGTCTTTTGTATTTCAACTCTTGTCCAAGTGCTGGTGTACATCCTTCCCATCAATCATAGCATTGGATCAGTCGCAAGATCCACATAAGCAAATCAAGTCGACACACATTTGACAAAGCTGAAGCTACAACAGTTGGATGTAGTTTTCAAAGCCTGCCAGTCTTGTGCTCCGAAAGCCCTCTGCACCAAACCAGATATCATTTGTTCTCCAGTGCAACTTGATATAGTATCAGTACTCACTCTATTTATCATACATAACCCAGTTCTTCAAATCGAGAAATACACTATGACAGATCAATATCTTCAAGAGCAACATGCCTACATCTCCCGAGCGGCAACTGAGTCATCACCATCTCCTCCAAATAGTCCGGATATTGACCATAAAAATAGCTGGGTCATGTTGACCCAAGACAAAGAGATTGTGCGTCTCCCTCATGAACACATCAGATTCATGTCCAGTCCCCGGGTTAAACTGGAAATTGGACCTCCTGCGAATTCCAGCACCCGATCTTCATGGAAACTCAGTATCGACGATGGTATTGCCGTTATAACAACTGTGAGGGTATGTCAAGTCTCGATCTCAAACCAAGGAACAGGATTGTTAATTTTTTGATAGGTTATCTACATTCCCACCAACCCCACAGAGCAGTTTCGTTCATTTGCAGCCCCGATTCTGAACATCGAAGATTCCCACTTGTCATCACCATGGTTTGGATCTTGGTACTGGACTGCGTTAGTGAAACCAGTATCACAAGGTGGTATCCCGGCAGAGCTTCCCCGTGTGGAAATCAAATTGACTTTCCGAGAAGGAGGCCAAAATAACTTTTTGAACAAATTCATAGAAGTTAAGGAAAGGCTTCATCATGTTAGAGAAATGGAGCGTGAGACTGGGCAATCGATCGGGAGCATACCTGACGAACAACTTCCTGCGTATAGCTCAAACACTGCAGCTGCTCCTGTCGCCAATCCAACTACAGCACCTGTGACCCAACCAGAGCCTACCACAGTCACATCTCCGAATGAACCTCCACCAGGGTATGATGAGGCTCATGCCCAACAAGTGAGCATGCGTCTTGAAGATCACATCCGTCAGGAAGCGGAGCGGGAGTAAAGGATTCTAATGTCTGAGACTGATGCTATCGCAACGCAACTATTGAATTTCACCAATTGCATATTGTTGCAGATATGTTACCATTAATACTCGCCACTCTCTGGTCATATCATCTAGCCTTTGGTATCAATCTCGTCGGTTGCGATAGAAGTCACGGAAAACCCCATCGTCATGTACCGGTAGGATTTCGGTAGTTCTCATTGCATTGCAACTCGCGCCCTATCATATGGGCATCCTGTTTACTAGTCTTTGGTGCCATTATTGTTTCGGTTATGGGCGGAATATTAATGAATTCCATTTTTTTATTCTTCGCATACTTGTTCGCATACCTGCTTCGCGTTTCTAAATTTGTTGTTCACAGACTAAGTTTATACTAAAATCGTGCATCTATTGACTGTTGACAGACCTAGAATTTCAATCTCTCTGATGTCAACACCATGTTACTCTGAATTTACCATTGTCTACAGGGCCGTATTCAGACAGTGATACCATATGACGTCGTAGGCAATATCTCATAATAATTATGTGGACAAACTGCTGGATACGCTTGGATTATGTGCGAATTATGTAATATCTTTACAGCTCTAGGCGTTATCATATATTGCCACGCCTTGACCCCTTTACATGGTTTGTTATTGAGCTCTTATTTGAGCACACGGTCAGTACATTGTTGCCACTAGAATAAGCAATTCTCGTTACTACCCCCCCCCCTCCTCCTCCCGGAGATAGGTTTTGATGAGCGGTGCTGTTAAGGTCGGCCCAATTTTTGACTAGGGACCGTTAACAAACTTTGGTAATATCACCGGTATGAAGATGGGTAGGGGAATGATGTTCGTTAGATTGGTCGTGTAGTTTTATTGAATAGGTGTACCAATACTAATCAATAACAAACTTGGTTATGGCATCATAGTGTATTGTGAGATATAATCATCCACAGAAAACATCAAGATGTGGTGTACCATCAAATTCACATGTTATTATCGCTCAATTGATATCACAACTCAAGTGATGTCTAGGACGTACATTTCTAGTGTCATTTCAATATGTGTGCAACATAGGAAGTGCAACTATTAGCTTCGTGTTACAATCGGACATTGGCGGGAAGGATCGGAACAGACCGTAGAGAGTACCTCTCCAGTATCATATCACAAGATCAATATTTGCCTGTTTGTGATTATATCGATATTTAAGTATGAAACGGCGATATTGCATCATTATCATGCTCTGTCTAATTGTCCACACCTGGGCTTCATGGCTAGCATCTCATATGCAATCAGGCCTGAAGCATATACAAACCCTATACTAAGGGTTACACAATATCCATAATATCTATAATGCAACTGCTGAGTAATATCTTAAATCCAGGTATTCAATTATCGATACCTGACACGTGACACAGATTCCTCAAACTGGTCATCAATTAGAAAAAAGCATTGAAAAAATATCAGCAGGGTCGGCCTGCCAATCAGAAATAAGTAATTAAGCAGACGAACTTTTGCCGCCCCACTTGTTTGCAGCTGGTCCAGGTACAGAAAAGATTCGGTGGAGTCTTTGTCAAATTTACAGTGGCCGATAGCTCCCGAGATTTTCCCACACCAACCAGAGCTCGCCGTTATTCCGGTGCATTATTAGAAGAGAAAAAACTATGCCACCGAAACTTAACTTACATGGGTTGTTTATAGTGGAAGATTCAGTAAATATGGGGAATAAATAGGCTTTGATCAGCTTCTGGAATTTATAGTAATGAAGATGAACGAAATAACGCCTCACATCGTGAACTTAAGTTATAGAATTGCTGTACGATAACCCCAAGATCATCAAGCAATAAAATGTAAGTATAGTTATGCATAGTTTCAAGTAAAAAGTCTGCGTGTATCCTGTCCAATTAGCACTCACCGGTATCTCCATTTGTCCTAGCCCTACCCAGTCAAACCCAGGCAGTACCCGTGAAAAAAAAGGCGCCCCAGAAGCCCACTACGTGCTACATTTTCTATTCGTCCTCCGTTTTACTCTTTGTCGACCTGCCCGTAAACTAACTGTCCTTCCCCCGCGAACCAACCCGAACTTCTGACCGTTACGAAATTCCACTTTTGGCCCCTTTCTTCTTCTTCTTTTTTCCTTCGTGTCCCCTCTTCGTTGCTTTTTATACAGAATACAACCGCCACAATGTCCGTCTGGGAGATGATCACCGACCTTGTTGAGGCTTCTAAGCCCTGGTCTGAGGCTCACGCTGAGGCCGAGGAGACTGTAAGAACTATCATTCGCTATTGAGACCCGGATACTTGTGGCCTTTCTATCCAGAGACCTGCGCCGAATCTGTACTGTCCTATCGAACTCGAGTCCTCGACATTTCCGAACCCGCGTCAACAATTGGGTACTTGGCCTCATTGGATTACCGGGAGATCCGCTCCGGGCCCATCGACCACCCCGCAACACCAAGCCATTGGACCATCATATACTCATCACAATCATCAATTGACACATTGTGATGACATACGCACCATGGCATTTCCTTTACAACAAATATCATGAGTCAATGGCTGGGGATCACCTGGACCGGACACCCACCCGGAATATGCGCGTCCGTTCGGCCCGTCTTAACGGCCGAGTATCGATAAGACCTTCCATTTATCCATGAATAATCACTAACAGTCCCGTCATAGCAGGAGGATGCCCCCACTGAGGAGACCCCCGCTGAGGAGGAGGAGGAAGCTGATGATGATGATGACGAGGATGAGGAGGAAGAAGAGGAGCTGGTTGATCCCATGGTCACTATCCAGGAGGGTAGGTTATCCCCATCATCTCGATATCCCGAGATATACCAATCAACCTCAATGATCTCGACAATACACCCGACTCTCGCACCATGCACTCTCGACGACTATCAGACTTGTATCTGCCTTGACGCCGATGTTTCCCCGTGCCAGTTCTCAATATTGTGAGAGAATGATATATCCGGCTAAGAGACATATCAATCATCTGTTCACGCTCTATTTTTTACCAACGGGTTAGGTGTCACGATAGAGCCGCCCATATCTGTCTTCCTTGACCTGCTACGCATCTTACCTAGCTGTCATGTGGATGGCACTCATGACGGTTGTTTCTTCCAGTTGACGGTTTTGTCGATATATTTGCGATCTACACGAATATCTGACACGATACGATGGTCTGTTGGTCATTACTAACTCAAATTGTTCGACAGCCTGCATGAACTCCAAGGCTTGCCATGAGCCCAAGCACCACTACGATGAGTGTGTTGCCCGCGTTACCGGCCAAATCGAGGAGACTGGTGCCGCTAAGGAGGATTGCGTTGAGGAGTGTAAGTATTTGATTCTTTAGTGTGGGAAAGCATGGCTTTGTGTGGCCTAGTTGTTTCCTGGATCGTGATGGTATCCACTTACTAACAAACGTGACAGTCTTCCACCTTCTGCACTGCTCCAATGACTGCATGGCCCCCAAGTTGTGGGCTAAGCTCAAGTAAACTCTTTCTTTCAAGAGTTCACCATCGAGCAGAACTGTCATAACACCATGATGTTCTTCTCACTCCCTCCATCGATACCCACTGCCTACTTTTTTCCGTCATCCACCTTCCTCACCAAAGTCAGACAAGCTCGCCATTCATGATCATTGGCCGGGTATGCCGCGACATTTCTCAATCGATATACCTTCTTTTTTTTTCATCTACGACATTCTGTGTACATCATTTCAAGATCTTCCCGTGGACAATGTTGGTTACCGTGGGCGGGACATCACCTTGGAATCCGGGATTAACCGAGGGAACTTGGGCTAGTCGCAGACAAAATGTTTTGCATGTTTGTGATTGACCTAAGTGGTACTTTGAATCGGAGTTTATCGTGTGTCTGGTTGTTGATGGTGGTGTAATGTATTCTTATTGTCTTGGCCTAGAAAAGCTTAGAGATGTTTTTTTTTTTAGTTTGTTTCGTTTTGCGTGGTTTCCACATACATGCATCTGGGCTTTTTGCTTTCTTCTCTGCTCTCTACTGGGCCAATTCACATGTGGTTGAGTAGTATAAGGGAGGTACTTTATAGAATGTAATGAAACCGACATATTGGGGTTTTTATTTTGTGTGATCTGATGTCTCACATCTTGGTTTATTCCGTACCATGAGCCGGCGGGAGAATTTTGATGAGTATCTACATGGATGTCATGACTGAGCTTGGGTCTTGAATATGCTTTTGATTCTGGAATATTACCCGGGGCCTATGTGCCGAAACAGCAGCCGGTCACCTCCAGGTGTACAATATATCAACTCACGAGCTTTCAGATTTCTTTAGAAAAATTGTAAGTACAGACGAATCTGCGCCAACATCAGACTATCGCCATGAAATTTTGTCTACTCCCCATCAAACTCAACTTCCTCAATTCAACACAGCTCAAACCATGAACCAATCAACCCAAACCATGCACATCCTCGTCAAAAAGCCCATCACCGAACGAATGTTTCTCCTCTTTACCATCTGCTACTTCGTCTAGACCCTTGTCCTCCTCGCCGTCTTCATCTCCAAATTAAACACCCCTTACTTCCTCCTCCCCTCGCCAACCTCCCCCATCTCCCCGCGCGCTCCGTAACCACCGGCGGCGCCCCCATGTCCACAACCTACACAACCACACACGTCGCCTACCCGATGTCCTCGGCAATATTGGGGCCGCAGATTTGCTGGTTTCTAGAATGTTATATGACGACGGATGCCCGGTGGTCGGATGGGGGGAAGCTGGTGAGGCAGTGTGTTCGGGTGTGTGAGGCGGGGGGGCGGCAGTGGGTGGTGGATGGAAGAGGGAGGTTAGCGGGGTGAAGGATATGCCGGAGAGGTGGCCGTCAGTGGGGAATAGTAGGATTGATGTGGCGGTGATGGAGTTTAGGGAGGAGGGGGATTGGTGAGGGGAGGTTATGTGGAAGGGGAAGAGGGGATTGCAAATGATTATCGGTCTGGTGGTTGCGGTGGCTTTTTTGTGGGGTTTTCCGGTGATTTTTATGGTGGTGGCGCTGGGGGCGGGGAAGAGTTATACTCTGGTATTTTACTATGAGTTTTACTACGTCTGGCCTAATAAGTTTCTCTGTCAATGGCCCTATCGTGAGGTGATACTAATACGGGTTATTTATTACAGTCTATGGCCTTCAGTGGTTGCTCTTCAAGACTGTTGACTTGATCGAAACCCATCTGGTCGAGGCTGAGCTTCAGGAGAAGGCTGAACAGAAGCTTCGCAAGTACTCAGGGAAATATATGAGAAGTCCAATCAAACCGTGGGAATTGGAGGCTATAGTTGGTCACCGTTGAACGGATATCTGTGTGATCTATAATTACCGGATTTGTGATGTCACAACAGCCCTAGGTGATAATATAAGATCAATATTTTGCAATCAATAGAAGCAGATTGGTATATTAAATGTTCTTTAAATTCTATGAACCAAAACAATAAAAGCATTATTATGTTCAAACACGATTTAAGGTGTAAATATAGCTTTGTTCATTCCCAAGACTTTAGTTTCATTATCATTATAGTCAATTATTCATAACCCAATGGATCAATCAAGTCACATTCAATCCATAGATGGATTTTGTAAGACTTAGTTTTCAATTTGTCCTTCAACATAAACTTAGTACAGACACACCACTAAATACAAGCAAAATCAAAGAGGCAGATATGATTTATTAAAGTCTGAATATCAGGGTTAACAAACCAAGCCGTGGTAGTATTGTCCTGGCGTGATAAGGAGGTTACAGCCAGTGATGATGAACTGTAAACAGATATAAACCCCTGTTTATTGATTTGATTGGTGAGTTCCACAGCCTATTTACTAATCCAACAATCCGATATATTTGTTTCATGAGTCCTTTCGACCAAAGCAAAACCCAGGTAGGTTATATTTATGGCGGTCATGTGACAAGCAGACTGAGTCAGCGAGACGAACTGGCCACATACAAGCAAGGAACAGAGGAAGGCGTGAATAAGTAGTTCAAGGGGAGTTCAGCTTCTGAAATTATCAGGTTGAAAAGTAAAAGTGGAATTCTGGGGGGATTCAATGAGATATTTAAACCATCATGAGGCAGTGGCTGGGTTGACCGAGCCAAGCTTGGTAAAGGACCAAGAGATGTATATATCAGGAGTTTTGATATGAAGTGTGGGCGGATTTAGCAGAAGGAAAGAACGGGATTGTTTTGCTCCTGTTCCTGTTGTACGATTCCGGCGGGGCATGCATCTATCACGGAATATTAAGCACCGCTAATCCGGAGATTTGTTGATATGTGTTGATACAGGCAATCTTGAAAAGCTAATAATAGGCTGGGACTTTGACAGTAGTGTAGTTGGATCGTATTTTTACATCATACCGTATCCCTTAATGCCATCTGATAAAATGTGGTACATAGATATGACGCTGTGTTATTGTGATCTTGACTTGCTATTGTGCGTCTCCGGGTGATTTGATGTTTTGAGAGGCTAGGGTGGGAATAGAGAACACAAGAGGAAAGAACGGAATCATCTGGAGATAAGCTACTAACAGTCACGAGATTGTCTAGAAACTCGGGTATTGTGTTTGGAGGGGAGAATAGTCTTTAGGTCAGAGACGATGTTAAAGTTAAATGATTGGCATGACTTTAATTTTTTTTCTCTTCAGTATGTGCATCTAGAACGTCACTAGAAGCCTCTGTATACCGCAGGTTATAGGCCCTTCATACCCTAAAGTTACAGTGACAGCAGTTGCCTTCCACCCGAAAGTTGCCACCCTCTAACGTCACGCCATCTCAGACCATCATGTCTCCAACCATCGTCGCACTCTTTCGGATTTGTCTATCCTTTCCCAACTAGACAATTCTCGGCAAAGGGAGGAAAATGTCAATTTCCATTCAATTCTTATCTGTTAAATACCACTGAAGCCGTGGGTCTACTTGTTCCTATTATTTTTTTTGTTTTCTTCACTTTTTTCCCTTTTTAATCCCCTGGTCTGGTCCATCCACCGCCAGGTCGCCTAGCCCTTCGCCGCCGCTACCGACTTGTGTAGTTGATGTCCATGCTTTATTCCATTTGCTGCCTGTCTACTACATAATAAGATTTGCTTCTGATATCACAAGCGAGTAAACTGCATACATTCTATCGTGATTGTTTGAAAGGATTCTTTCTTACTCCCCGCCTTTGCGTGGAGTTGTATAACTTTACTATAGCTAACATTGAACCTTTGCTCTTCTCGGTCCTTGTCTCTTGTCTGTCCTCGAGAAATCAACAATTACGTTTTTTTTAGACTCGCACAAACAAGCCCGGTTTGTATAGTTCAATATCTCCAGAATTAATGATTCCTACCTTGATCTCTTGTTGAATAACTCTCAGCGACGTTGGGATCATACTTCAATCTCGATCTCGAACCTATATACCAACATACGGTCTCCCTGATACATAATAAACTTCCAATGGCTGCCAAGGCTCCGGAGGCTGCCCCTCCAGCCGCCGGCGCCTCAATTGAGGTTGCCGAAACCAACCCGCGCGATCGCAAGGAACTTTACCCTATGGTAAACTGGAAGTACGATGTCTTTTCATGGTGCATGTCAATTCTCATCGACCTCTTCTTTCGTGAGGTTCACCCTCGTGGTTCATGGAAGGTTCCAAAGACCGGTCCTGTCTTGTTTGTTGCTGCCCCTCATGCCAACCAGGTACGAAATTTGCTGCACTCGACAACCTCTAACTTCAAGACGGTCTTTTCTAACTAGTCCTTTGTAGTTCGTTGACGGTATCGTCCTTCAGCGTACTCTGCGCCATGAAGCCGGCCGCCGTGTCTCTCTTTTAATTGCCCAGAAATCTGTCCATGGCTTCATCGGTTGGGGTTCCCGCCAAACCGGCTCCGTCCCTGTGGGTCGTGCACAAGACCATGCGAAGCCCGCTTCCGGCACCATCTACCTTCCTGACCCTATCGGCGACCCGACTATGATCCGCGGTATCGATACCAAGTTTGGCCAGGGTGAGGGCGTTGTTGGCGGTCTAATCTTCCTGCCGGCGGGCAAGAAGGCTGCTAGTGTCAGTGTCGATATCGCTGAAATAATCAGTCCTACTGAGCTTAGATTGCGACGCCCATTCAAGGGAAAGCTTTCTATGGAGCAGTTGACTGGCCGTGACGACATCGATGCTGATGGCAAGTTGATCAATCAAGATGTCCAGGGCCCCAAGCCCGGTTACGAGGGTACTAGATTCAAGCTTGCTCCTCACATTGACCAGACTGTTGTCTACCACGCCATCTTTGACCGTCTCAAGGCTGGTGGCTGTGTTGGTATCTTCCCCGAGGGCGGTAGTCACGACCGCACAGAGCTTCTTCCTCTCAAGGCTGGTGTTGCCATCATGGCTCTGGGTGCTTTAGCTGAAGCTCCCAATTGCGGGTTAACCATTGTCCCTGTCGGCATGAACTACTTCCATGCGCACAAGTTCCGCTCGCGGGCTGTTGTCGAGTTCGGTCCTCCCATTGAGATCTCTCCAAAGCTTGTCGATATGTATAAGAATAACCAGCGCCGTGACGCCATTGGTCAACTTCTTGACACCATCTACCAGGGTCTTACCGCCGTCACCGTTTCTACCCCCGATTATGATACTCTTATGCTTATCCAGGCTGCTCGTCGTCTCTACAACCCCTCTGGTAGCTCTGGCAAGAAGCTGCCACTGCCCGTCGTTGTCGAGTTGAACCGCCGCCTGGCCATGGGATACGAGCGTTACAAGGATGACGAGCGCATCAAGCAGCTCATAGAGGCCGTCCGCGACTATAATAGCCGTTTACGCCATCTGAACCTTCGTGATCACCAAGTTCAGTATGCCTCTCTGTCTCTGCCCAAGGTTGTCTTCACCTTCATCTACCGCGTGCTTAAGCTGCTCGTATTGTCGATTGCTGTGTTGCCTGGACTGATTCTTTTCTCGCCTGTTTTCATCGCGACCAAGGTTATCAGCATGAAGAAGGCTAAGGAGGCCTTGGCTGGTTCCAGTGTCAAGATCCAGGGCAAGGACGTTATTGCCACCTGGAAGCTTCTCGTCGCCCTCGCTCTTGCGCCCACTCTCTATAATTTCTACTCTATCCTCATAACCTTCAAGGTTTACCAAGATTGCCTCTGGGGCTACGTTCCCGAATGGATGCCCCTCATCCTCGTCTTCATCAGCGCCTGGGTCGCCCTTGTGGGCATTACCTTTGCCAGTCTTCGCTTTGGAGAAGTCGGTATGGATATCTTCAAATCGCTTCGCCCCCTTTTCCTCTGCCTTGTTCCCTCTAGCTCCTACTCTATGGGTAATCTACGTGAATGCCGCAGTGAGCTCTCCGCCCAGGTCACCGATGTGATCAACGAGCTCGGTCCCGAAATGTTCCCCGACTTTGCACGCCGCCGCAGGGAAACCACCGCCAAGAAAGATGCTGAACGTCCCACATCTGCTGGCTCTGGTGCTTCATCACCGCCTTCTTCACATGTGGCGTCCCCTGATACTGTCCATAACATCACACAGAGAGATAATCAAAAGTCCTCGCGCCTTCTTCCGCGCAACGACTCCTTTAGCAACATTGGTGGCCACCCCATGTTCTCCACCCGTCCTCCATCCCGCAGTCGTAGTCGCAGTAACTCAGCCGTTAACTTTGGCAATTACACCACTTTGGATTCCAAGGATGGCTTTGACGAGGCGACTCGGAAGATCCATGAGGCCATGAGCTTGCGGAGGAGAAAGGGTGGGGCGAAAATGGTTATTGTGGGTGATGATGATGACTCGGAGGTTGAAGATGAGGAAGAAACTCAGTCAACGGAGGCTGAGTACGATGAAGCTCGTAAGAAGACGACTTAGTAGTTAGCAAATGCCTTCTGAGATGCCTTGTCGTCAGGTTAATTGGAGGGCCGATAGTAGTGGATGATTATAATGCTGTCTGGTTTGCATCATAGTGTAGTTAACATTGGGTTTTGCTGTGTTGTTTTGTGTTTGGCTGTTCGATACCGCGTATCTAATTGCATTTCACTTGTCAAAGTCAAGGCATTGCGTCTAATGTACTTAATCAAAAGGTCCTTTTTTTCATTCATGTCCCTTTGAAACCGAAACCCCAAAGCGTGAAAGAATTTCATGGGTATCATTTTTCATGTCTTCATAACATCATACAATCATATCGCCCGCCACCAAAACCGTCAACCCTTCACTTCCTCCGTCTCCCCTTCTTCCCCGCCGCAACACTTGCCCCTTCAACCTCCCCCTCACCCAACTGCCCCGATACCTTCATCTCCTCCAACTTCTCCTGCATCGATAACGTCATCGATAAATCCCTATTCAACTCATTCGCCTCTTCCAACTCCCCCTGCACCTCCGCCATCCTCTTCTCCATTTCCCGATTCTTCCGATCCAAATGCCCCACCCTCTCCATCAACCCTGCTGTCACTTGCTTCTCCTCCTGTAGTTCCTTAACCGTGTTCCGTGCCAGCGCCGTCGCCTTGTCCGCGCGGTTCTTCTCGCGGGAAACGTCATTTTCGAGCGCGGTGGCCCGAGTAGTTTCAAGGGCGAGTTGCTCGCGGAGGGTGGCGAGATCAGAGGTGAGGGAGTCGGCTTTAGCTTCGATGATGGAGACGTGCTGGGCGTGGGCTTGGAGGAGGGTTTCGTAGTGGCGGCGTTGGCTGTCGAGTTGGGTGGCGAGGACTTTGGAGTAGTGGAGGGCCATGGCGTCGAGTTTTTCTTCGAGGGCATTCATGTCGAAGGTGGAGGTTGCGTCAGCATCGGCATCTTGGGGGTCGGGGTGGCCGTAGAGGTCCACGAGTTTGCCGTTACCTTTGCTGCGGAGGGCTCGGTGCGCCCATTTGTCGTCGGCGTAGTCCCAAATGTACGTAGTTTCGATTTCGAAAGCAAAGTGGTGTGCTGTTTCTGTCCAATGTTCTTTGGCGTGGCCTCCTTTGTATCTGCCGCAACCGACATGGCCACATAAGAGACAGATCCAGAGATCCTCATCAGTGCCACAGACTGAGCATTTGTGATCAATGTTGTCTCCGAAAGGTCCAGTAGGCAGAATATCAGCCAGTGGGGAGGCAAATCGACAAACAGGGCAACCGCCAGAAGACCATTGGCGTAGACATGTTGAATGGAATATGTGTTGGCAAGCAATAGTTACCAGACCGCTCGAGTCTTCCATACGGTCGAGGCACACTGGACAGGTGGGAAGTTCAGCCGGAGATTCAGTCGAGTTTTTGTCGCCGGTCGATTCGAAAGTAATAGCCTGGAGAAGAACCACTTCACAAATATCATTCTACCGTTCATGATTCACCGTTAACTTAATTCCAAAAAATGGCATAAAGATACCTGTCTTGATGTACGTACCTGTCTCTCCATAGAAAACTTTTTCCCATTAAACTCTTTTCGAAAATCACGAGCTTTGCGCTTCTCGTGAAACTTGATAAGTGTTATCCGACCCGATGACTGCTTGGTAGAAACCATCCTGATGTGCGCAATCTCATCCAACCAACAATCTTGCAAAAACAAGCAAAATTGTGGATGGCCCATGTAGCTTGGAACCGACGGTAGACACACTATACAACACTCATCTTCATCTGCGCCTGTCGGCTCCTTAGCATTGGTGATGTCAACCGGCAGCTCATGAGAAGTGTCTCCGGATGTCTCACGATAGAAATGTACACGGCCCCAATTGGTTTCCCCGTGTTCTGTGTATACGCGCTGGAGATGCGCCTTCGTTTGTAAACCGAATCCGCCGAACATTGGCCCCAAATTTGTCGAGCCGGTGATCTCGGGTTGTGTGGAAGCGGCGGGGATGTTGGTCGAGAAAAAGGACGACTGTCCTGCTGTCGCAAATGTAGCAGCCATAACTCAATTGTTGAAATACGCCTTGTCTCAGTACTCGTAAAGTGACAATAACGGAATATAATATATGGATTGGTTGGTTTGATTGAGACACAGCCGGATAGTCGTGTCGAATGAATGTTGGTGCTGAGGTTCGTGGAGAAAATGTCGTATATATGGAGGTGCAGAATAGAAGCAAAATTGAAGAACTGTGTTCTCAAAAACAAATGGTGGAATATCAAAATGGTTCAGCATTGGTCATCGGTCCTAGGTTGATTTTGATTTGTGGTACATTTGCACAAAATGGCCGCGAAGATTTTTACTACTCAAGTTTTGAGACAGGCGCATGCGATTGGTTCCCCAACAGGATTTGATTAACGAAAATAATGAGGTCATACCTCCTCGGTGACTAAGCGCAAGGTTTCACACAATCCTGACAATGGCCACGGTAACATACTGTGCTCGATGGACACGACCGAAGACCAGTAACATTTACCAAAATGAAAACATGCACATTTTTAAGTCAAAAAATAATTTGTCAGCTGTAGCGCTACGCTACAATAAGAATATCATTACTAAAACAAAAACTGGCGATCGGAAGTTCATAAGTCCAAATCGCGTTCAACCCAAAAACACAGAAAAGCATTGGCAGCCGGCTTACTGGCCACCACGGAGACGAAGAACCAGATGGAGGGTAGACTCCTTCTGGATGTTGTAGTCAGAGAGGGTGCGACCATCCTCGAGCTGCTTACCAGCAAAAATAAGACGTTGCTGGTCCGGAGGAATACCCTCCTTGTCCTGAATCTTCGACTTCACGTTGTCGATGGTGTCGGAGGACTCAACCTCCAGGGTAATGGTCTTGCCAGTAAGAGTCTTGACGAAGATCTGCATACCACCACGGAGACGCAGAACCAGATGGAGGGTAGACTCCTTCTGGATGTTGTAGTCAGAGAGGGTGCGACCATCCTCGAGCTGCTTACCAGCAAAAATAAGACGTTGCTGGTCCGGAGGAATACCCTCCTTGTCCTGAATCTTCGACTTCACGTTGTCGATGGTGTCGGAGGACTCAACCTCCAGGGTAATGGTCTTGCCAGTAAGAGTCTTGACGAAGATCTGCATACCACCACGGAGACGCAGAACCAGATGGAGGGTAGACTCCTTCTGGATGTTGTAGTCAGAGAGGGTGCGACCATCCTCGAGCTGCTTACCAGCAAAAATAAGACGTTGCTGGTCCGGAGGAATACCCTCCTTGTCCTGAATCTTCGACTTCACGTTGTCGATAGTGTCGGAGGACTCAACCTCCAGGGTAATGGTCTTGCCAGTAACTGTTCGCAATAGAATGTTAGTGAATGGTCAAGAGGGAAATGTTATGGATCGTAAAGTGCGAGGCGGAAATGTGATGACGGATTAAACTTACGAGTCTTAACGAAAATCTGCATCTTGGCTAATGGATAGAAAACAACAGCAGTGATATGACGATGAATAAAATCGAGAGGTTGATGCGATGTGTAGTGATCGAATCAAGGATTCAAATGCAAAAGCAGTTATGGAGAGAAGAGAAGAAAATAAGAAAGCGTGAATTAATATGGAGGGGGAAATCGGCCTTTATACCCAAGCCTTGGGTTGCCTGCCATTTGCAGCAGAAGCTACCAGCATCATTATCAATAGAAGGCGCAGTGATGCATGACTCCCTTGAGGTACTTGCCCCAAACAGATCAAACTGCTCGTGCAGCCTTAGCCTAGGGGGGGAGATAAAGTGACATCTTGGTAGCCAACCGTCAACCAGCCGCTATAATTCAGGATGGAACAAGCTACTGGGCGGCTGTCGGGGTTTGTTGGATCACAACGTCATGATCCTATGCGTCGCAAGCTAGATAGATATTACTTATTTATTACTGATTTATCTATGGACTTGTCATAAATATGTGCGGACATGTGGCCTGCACTGATTGATAGTCCTACGATCTCTTTCTCGGCTAACCGATCTATAGACGAACGCGCAACTTGTCCAGTGCCTTATTGTACTGTTTATCTGGAAGTTAGGAGATGTCGCGAGTAGTTTCCAGACATGAGCGGTGTATCAAGTTACCCATGTAAGTTTCCAGTACTTCTAAATACTGTATAATACAGTGGCCTATGGAAGTTTCTGGTACCTGACTGGGATGTCCAATTACCCCACTTTCTATTAGTTTTAGGCGCAGCCGTTATCACCACCACTATCTCAATCAAAGGGGCAGTACACTGTAGGATTATGACTACCAATCACTATAAGCCTTTGGTGGGGCTTTAGCTGTTTACCTCACAATCGTTGTATTGTTGCGAACCTGGCCTAAATTACGAAATGCTGAGCTTATAAATTGTTCTATCGCCATAATTACCAAGCTACAAATTCATACAAAAAGTCTACGTTATTTGCTCTTCTATCTACGAAAACAAATAGGAACCCGCCGAGAAAATGCACACGTCAAAAACGGGGGGTAGGGGGGAATCAGGTAAACGCAAACAACACTGTCACTAAACAGAGGCAAAGGTTAGGCAAAGATTGTTGGCACTTTCTGATTAAGGCACATCGCATCACAGGCAACTCAGAACATCAATGTTACTGCATGATAATTAGCATTCTGTGCCCACACCACCTCCACCGCCTACGACCATATGTGCTCTTAATCCGGGTTTGCATCTGGTCTCAAGAAGCAATAGGCAACGAAAAGGGATGAAGCAATCATGAATTGCGATGATAACAACAAGTGCCTTGAAAAAAAACATCAAGAACCGTCGGGTTTAGAGCGTTGCTTGTTGCTTGTCTGTTTAACACATTTATCCGGGGTAAAGATTATCTGTGTTTGAGCCCTAAATTGAATGGTCCCAATTGAGTCGGGAATGACGACATAGTAAGAGCCCTGGGTATAGTCAGAAAGGCGAGTCCACCAGCTATCTGCATATATGTGTAGGTTCGCCGAGCCTTTCGCAAGTGTACTATCTAGCCTCAATCATTACATGTTTTTGTTTCCTTTTTACCTTTACGATAAATATTCACAATGAAAAACTCTATTGCCTGTACTCTTTAATTTATGCCATGAAGTGTCGTTGGTAATTGTGGAGCTTCATGTCAGTAGTACAAAACGATTCATAATCGTAGTCAAAAGCGGTAATTCACGATCTTTGGGTTCCAGCCACTAACAAGTGAGTCGCCGGGATAACGAATCTTAGTGCGTGATCGAAAAAAAGAACCACCCCCTTGCAGAATCTAGGTATTGGATCCCGCCATTAGTTAGAAAAGCCAAGAACCCCGGAGACGGCTTAGCTGGTCTGCCGATGACCCTCCCCGAGGCTACTTGCAAAAGTGGGGTTCCCATTTGAGGCGCCCAACCAAGGCTGTGACGGCTTCTAGGAATAACTTTATCATTGCTGTGGCGCGTGCCACATGTTTTGTTCCTGGATTTTAACGACAGTGTAACAGAATCTCATGGAATGAATAAAGTAATCAGGTTAATCGTGCCATCATAATAAATCATAACGAGTATATTTGGAGCGACAGGTTCTCAGAAGAAAAAGTACAGATTAATCAAAACTAAATAATCATCGGCAGAAACCGTAAAATAGAGAAAAATACAATCATAACGCTTGATATCCTAAAATGTCAACGCTACATTAATCCTATATTCACATCACCACTCCAGTATAGCAAAAATCATCATTCAGCACATTTTCAATTCATTTCACCATGACCTGTAAAAGGCCGGGTTTAAATAGTGGATGCAAGTCATACATTATGGTCGATAAGCGGGAAAAACAAGAACGGGATCGTCGGTTAAATAAAGCAAAACAGGTCGTTAAAGAAACAGAGGTAGGTCGTCACACATCGTCAGAAGAAATTCAAAATGCGCTCGAGGATAAATGACAAAAACGAGGAAAGAAAACAAGAGATAGAAAAGAAGAGATCCCCTCACTCGACTTTGAGGGCCATTGTGAAGAGCAAAGTGCTCTCAAATCAAGGCCTTGGAGAGTTGTGGCAAAGGAAAAGGAAGACAAAAGAACAAGCAAAACAAAAGTGTCAACAAAGATAGGAAAGTCATCTGCGGTCGCTTCTCATTGAAGCCCGTTATGAACACACAGGATCCAGACTGCCAACAAATCACAAAACCGAAACAACAACTTTTTTTTCAATACCCATGTACAGGCTTAAAGAGGGGAGAGGCGTCTAGTTAGCCTTGATGACCAACTTAGACAGGAACTTGTTCGACAAAGAATCAAAGTCGTTTGGGTTAAACTTAGCATCAGGACGTGTCCGAAGATAGGACTCGTGCTTGATAACGTGTTCTCGAACCTCAGTCAGAGCCTCGCAGACTGCTGGGTTATTGTTGAGAACGTGGCCGTGCTTGCGGGTATCCCAATCAATGAAGGCAGGCAGCTTCTGCGAGATGGCATGGAAGAGACCAACAATAACACCCACAGGGGTAGTCTCCATATCGCTGCAGAACTTGTTGACTGCGGCTGGGTCAGGGACACGGTAGTGGCAATCAAACTGCATCTCTTCCCAGACAGCAAGCAGAATGGAAGCCAGCATGAAGATGGTCGGCCAGTTCTTGAGACGCTCACCGCTGTATACAGAAGAGTAGAGTTGGGACAACTCCTCAAGGACATCCTTTTGAAGCTCACGCCACATGTCAGCCATGGCACATTTTATCTGAAAGTTAATCATGACAGGGGCAACAGTGCGGCCGTAGAACTTGGAATCTTCGTCATCAATGGTGCCCTCAAACTCATGCTCGGCGGCAGGGTTCTCAATCATGGTTATGTGCATAGTAAGGTTGTAAGCCATAACGAGCTTCAGAGCTTTACGGATAACGGGACTCTGCTCCTTCTTGTAGTAGCGATGGGCGGTCTTGAGAATCTCCGTGATGAACGGAGTACCCTCGAAATAATCATCAACAAATTCTTGGAAGCGTTCATCAATGTGCTTGTCAAGGTACTCGGAAACAACGGCAGGGTTAATGCCACCGGCACCCAGATCGAGACGCTCGGTGCGGACCTGGTAGCTAACGTGTTCAGTCTCAGGAGGGTTGTTTTCGACCCAGTCGACCTGGAAGCAGTCATCATCAGCAACGAAGACTTCGCGGACCATGACAGGAAGGGCGAAACCATAACCATGAGTGATCCACATCAAAGTCTCAACAGACGAGAAGCCCTTGACATTGTACACGGAGACACCCTGATCGAGGTGACGAGCGTAATCTGCCTTCCAGTCCTTCATGAAGTACCCAATATCCTTGATGTCGATACGAGTGCAAGGAACCTGCCACAGACGGGCATGAGACGGCTGACAACCAGTGCAAGGCTCGCCCTTATCACAGGTCTTCTTGAGGAACTTGCAACGCAAGCAGGCACGAAGCTTACGGATCTCGGAGGCTTGCTTACGTTGCTCGGGTAGGAGAGGGCCCTTTCTACGGCCAACCTTCTTCTCTCCAGTACCATCCTTCTTGCCAGTCGAGGTACGGCGAACCACCTTGGGCTTGGAAACGGGGCTCTTCCTAATGCCCGAGTTGCGCCGCACCACGGTGGAAGAAACGGGGGACGAAGAGATAACACCAGAACCCTTACCAGGGCTGCGTGACTGAGGTGACGACCGAGCCGTGGGCGGAGCGGATGTCTTTATGGGTATGGGGGTGGCTACCGTGGGGGACAGATCGGTGGTGTGGGAGTGATTGTGACCATGATGAGACATGTGAGCATGGTGGGCCTCCATGTGTATACCGTGAGGGTGCTCGTGGAAACAGCCCTGACCATGACTACCGGGGGAGCTGCCATCATGATGATCAGATCCAGTTGGTGAGTAGGAAGTGATGGGGAATTCATCGATAGTGCTGAAAGCAGCGCCAAGAGAATCGGAGTCGGACGGACTACCACCAAGGTGCAAAGTCTGGCCGGGGTTGAAGATGGCTGGGTTTTGCTGCATCAGGTTGGTGTTCCAGTCAACCATGCTCCAGTTCTCACCAGTTATGCTTGGGTTGCTACCAGGAATTGATACCACCTCGAGATAGGCACTGTTAGGAGATCCAGACCCAACACTAGGCATGCGGGGCATGGGGCTCAACTGCAAAGAACCACCCAAATCAGCCCAGGGCTGGACACCAAGATTTGACCATTGGAGCGGGTCATCCATGGCAGGCATATTGTTAAACTGCTCCATGGCGATGCTAGTAGCCAGCGCAGCTTGGCTGGTGGGGATCAAACCAAGAGGGGCAGTATTAAAATTGGTAGGGAAAGCACTGAAGCCGAGCAGAGCAGTGTCATTGATGAATTGGGCATCATTGGATGGCATCGAGACGGGAATCTGAGGATGTTGCATCGGTGGTGAGTTTGAATGAGGCATGGGCGGTGATTGTTGATGAATCGCCCAATCGGGAATTGGACTCAAACTCGCTGAGAAGGTCAACGGTGAGTGATGTGAGGAGTGAGGGCTGTGTTGAGAATGAGGACTGGAGCATTGGCTGCCAGACTGAGAAACATGGTGTGGTGATCCAGCTTGCGGGTGCTGAAGTTGCTGTTGGTGTTGTTGCTCATCGTTAGAAGAGGTGGGGGATGGCACCGACGTCACCGCAGCCATGTCCAGGCCCATTTGCCAGTTCTGAGAGGGCATCATGGTGGCGAGAGCAGATGAAGTCAATCCGAGGGGAATCTGCTGTGTTTGGTGGTGAATCTGTTGATTCTGTGTCTGTTGTGGTTGCCGCTGGAAAATGTGATTTTTTTGCTGATGCTGCGTGTGGGGAATCAACGACGTAGGTGACACGGCAAAATCAACAGCGCCGGGTGGTGTGTGAGAAACAGGAGAATGTGAAGCCGCAGCCGATGTGGTGATGGCAAACCGCTGGCGTTGAGGATCATAAACAGCAGCGTTGTTTGAGAGATCCAAGTCCAGTAGATGATGGGCGTCTGCTCCTCTAGAGGAATTGAAGTCGAAAGACATTTCGAAAAGAAGAAAGGGGAGCAAGAAGTAAAAGAGCGATCGGGAGATACGCTCGGGACGGGGGGGGGTAAAGGTCTTAAGCTAAAGTCAGCCAACGCACAGCACAAAACTGCAAAAGCACGGTGTAAAATAATGGACAAGGTTAAAAACAAGGTGTAGTGAAAACAACGGTGAGAGCGGAATTGAGAGGGGAGAAGTGTACGAAAGTGAGGGAGAGAGATTCTTGGAAAACAAGGCCCTCAGAAAGGAAAATGCAGCCAAAGATGCAGAGGTACAACAATGTAGCAATGAGCAGTGGTTGTTGGTAGATGGATGCGTAAAGCGATGTAGCAAGAAAAGTAACAGGACAACGCAAACGCACAAACTCTGCAGAAAACTGGGATCAGGATAAGAGAACGCCAGCTTGTGTGGATTATCGTTATTAGTGAGTCCACGAAAAAAATGGGAAACTACTGGTTGCAGACTGGGTGAACTGGTCTGGTTGACTGTGGATACTGCATCATACGCTGGGAATAATTGCGGTGCGGGAGAGGAAGGACCGGAGTAGAGTATGGCATGAGACAAGCCAGGCAAGGTTAAATAAGGAAAGGGCAGCAGTGGTTACTACCTAACTAGAGTAGAGAGTCCAGGGCAAAATGATGTAGGCAAAAAAGTGACTACAGGAAGCCACACATGTAAGGGTTGACCCTGTTCTCAGTATGCAACTTCGAATTCTTTTTTTTTTTGCGAATCTCCGGGATATAGATTGATAGAGAATCACTGGATTCTGTTGGTGGCTGTATGGTCAAGTGGGATTATAATGGCTTCTCATCCTGCTGAAGTCAGGTACATCTCGTGATGGTGGTTGAACATGTGGAGAGACACGTGAGAGACAATGTGTTGGCTACCAGCAGATGGAGATGTAGACCTTCCTTCTGTTTGGTTTGATACCCTTCAGTCCGTTTGTCCGTGAAGTGATGATAGTGACAGTCGCTAATGTGCTTGAACAAAAAAGAACGGGCAAAAAAGACTTCCTAGCCAATTATCCCAGTGACTTTGCTACTGTTCCATTGGGATGAAATAATTGCCCTGTAGACTCGGTCAAGCCTAAAAAACAAAATGCCTAATCAAAGCTACAGCCCCGATCGGTAACATCATTCTCCAAGCATCTGCTCAGCAACAGGTAGCTGACTATTCACCCATCACCTCACTTGAGGGAAAATCTATGCTTCTGTGATGATATAAAGGACTTTGATAGAAGCACGAGTCAATAACTTTCGATTGATCAGGCGGGCCGCCGAGTCGCTGTGGAGTTCACAAGAACTCAGGGTATTTATTTGGAGGTTGTATGGCAGTGTGCAGTAGCATGTAGCGCAAGGCCCGGGGTCAGGGCAGGGAAACTAGGCCGGGGTCCGTCACCGCTCTTTTGACTTCGCAAAAAAGAGAAAAATCAATCCGCTTAATTCAATGGTAGGCTTACTCAGCCACGATGAAGAAAGTTAAAGTCTCTCTTTTGATCAGAGGTCTTGATGGGTAAACTTTGATAATCAAGACTCTTATGTTCCATTGACGAGGACTAAATCTGATTCTCGATATGAAAGTTTATGGGGACCGTCGGAGTCAATAAAATCGAGATGGCCGACGGTGACGACATAAGCTGATGGCCAAGTATATCTTTTTCTTGACGGCAGATGGGGAACAGACGGCCGCAATGTCAGTGCAGGGCGCATGCGTTCAACAACGTTTAGATGACTCGAGTAACGGGCTCTCCATTCTTTTTTCTTTCTTTTTTTGTGGCCAGCAAGTTTGATCTCTTCAACTAAACGATCATTTTGAAATTGGATCGCAGCAGGGGTGAGGGGTAAGCACTTGCTAGGAAAACAGAAAAAAAAGGTTATACATCGTGATATCAACTTCGGATGTATATGTGATGTGATAAGATGTGAATGAAGGACAGCATTGGGGATCTGTTTGTGGAATTCGCTCTCTCATTGTGAATTCATAGGAAGTCTAGGTGGATGCTAAATATATTCGTACCAATTAAATGATCTTTGATGAAATCTTGATCCGATAATAATGGGGTTTCGACAGCAATGATGTCGAGTCCGAGATGGGATAGAATGACAAGATAATCGGAAGTACGTTTATGGGACTCTGCACTATGACCAAGCCGTATGTATATCTCGATCGGTGCCGTTGTATATCCTGTGTGGTATAGGTTGAAGCTGTTTTGTTATTTCGATATGGTCCTTGATCACAGATGCCTGTCCCTCCTCGATATCAAAGCATAAAAGATCAGTCAGGGTTCAGAGTTCTGACGAAAAAAAAAGTGTATAGCACAAAAAGCAATCAAAGGCTGTCAAGCTCAAAACGACAAAAATTGAAACAAGAGAGAAAGAGGAGAAATGTCGAGGTGTGCTTGGCTTGGGTGGCCAGGAGGCTTTGAAGAAGCGGTGAAGGAAGGCTTTTTTTCTGTGAAGACTTGGTGGTGCAGGACAAAAAAATCACGATTTAAACGATGACTTGAGGGAAGATTCTATATGTATTGCGTTCAATTGCAACCTTTAATGCATAGGCTGAAAGAACTTGACAGTCGTTTTTTTTCCCTCCCCCTCCATACAACCATTTGCTGTAGTGTGGTAGCAGACGACGAAGTCAGACCATACCGCCCAAAAGAGTAATCGGATCGTCCATCCAGCCAATCAACGTGTCGTTCTATTGTCCCGGAGAGCTCCTCAGCAGGATTTCGAACTAAAAGCTTTAGTGGCCATCTCTGTCAGCGAAAGGTAAGGTTGGCAAGCTATTTTAGCAGCGCAAAGTGGGACAGTAGTCCAATTCTTTTCCTATTTCTGTTAGCTCGGAATCAATATTATTGTTAATTTTTGTTCTTTTTTTTTCGGTCTGAGCGACCATTGAAATCGTCATCATATCCCACCCACAGTCGCTCACCCACACGGCAGCATATGAATGGATTTATTTCTTCTTGCGTCATTGGATTATTTCCACTTTCTGATTTGTAGGTAAATTCATTTAGTTTGTATTTCGTGCTTCGTTTTACCCGCTGCGGGCCGCGCATTGCAGAAATACACTTCAGCGTCAATATAAACAGCAAAGTATCTATATACGCTGCTGCCGTTACAATCGCCTACGCAAAACTCGCCCATGGAGCCATCGTAAATGGAGCCCATCAGTTATCCGGTACCTTGATTCCAGGTGGGGCTCATCTGCAGCTACGAAGCACTGGATACCCGCGATCCACAGCGACTCCACCATCTTACAGGCTCGGCTCTGTCAAGAGGTGGCAGTCTGGCAGACGGTTTAGAGTGGCCTGGAAGAGTGGCCAGTCATTGTGAAGTATGGTGGCCATTGACATTGTGTAGGTATCTTGTAGGTGGCAGGCACGCACCATAGCATGGGCCACAGTGAACGATGGGTGTTACTGAACCTGGATTGGATGTGAGCTTCCTGGAGCTAGATACCCCTTCTGGGATCAGAACCGAGAATCTGCAGACACTGGATTTCACCCGGAATTCGATTTGGAACGAGTGAGCCAAGTCAAAGTAGCAGATAAAACCGAGGGGATGACTTTTCCCTGCCCTCTTCGTCATAAGCAACAGGATCCCAACCCGAGTCATGATTGTCCTCGTGCTCGGCCTCGGGTCAAATTGAAAGCCTAAATTCGTCGTAAATCTTCATCATCAGCATCTTGCCATAGCCCAATTATCAACGAGTTCATGAACTCTCGCCAGAGAAATAATGTACATTTTGGGGGGCCAAGATGGCTTCCTGTTGTGTTCCTAGTGGTTCAGGGTTCCATTAGTTTGGGGGAATTGTTTTTCTTTTAGCTGAGAAACAACTCATCCATTATTCTAGAGCATACGATATGGCGTATGGCCCCATCATGTTTCGATTCTTCTACCGTGACGCCGTGGCGGTGATTAAGGCGGTTCTTCATATGTCTTCTCTGTCTGATACGAGAATATGCATGTACCTCAAGGCCGATTTAACGAAAAGCTAGGTACACATATCGAAGTGGCCCAGCCCTGTATTTCTGGTGCATGCATATATTGATACTATCTTTGCTTATATTCTCTTGAAATATCCAGAAATTCATTCAGTTTAGTTGTGTCCCATTGATATGTTGCATATAAGCCACAGACTTTGACGAAGCTCCAATATATTGGTTAATTGAAGTTCGAGAACCCATAGTCAATGTATAATCAATAACAAGTCATTGACATTAAAAAGGATTCAGATAACCCTGTATGGCCCCTACAACCCTACCATTTATCAGACTAGGGAGGAATTGTATCTACAAAAACCATACTTCTATACCTTAATAAGGGAAAATTTTGAGTGTATTGACTGTAACATCAATGATTTATTGAAACCAGCTTTATGATACTCACATATCCAACTATTTGAAGCGATTCATAAGTTTCCAGAGTATGTAAGACTATGGATGCTTTTCGCATGTTCGAGTAAATGCTATGGTCATTAATCCCCAGTATCTATATGTTTATATACATATAAATGTTACATTGAGTATATTCCATACATCTGCACTAATCTCTGCCTTGGCTAACTACAGACGCCCGATGGTCTTGATCATTGATGCTGTATTTGTCTACTTCAACCCCCACACATTCGCTTAGAGCCCCGCTGCAAATCGGACCTGATTTAGCGTCTGTTTACACAAGCTTCAATAACTGCTACACACTGGGAGCGGTATCTCGATATCTAATCTAAATTGTTTTGTCTGTGGGTCAACTATAAATGTATTGCTTTTTCGGGACTTTCTTTCCTCTAAGTGATCGGGTCGGAAGTGGTCATGCGGTTGCTTTGGGTTGGGTCCAAATGATTTAGCGTTGGGCAACAATAGAAGAAATTCGATATCTACATACTATTTACGTTATTCTGATTGGAGTGTAATTACCAGCATTACAGAGAAAATATTACTAGCGCTTGATCGCAATGAAAACAGACATTGCCAGTATTGATTGTATAAAAACGGATTGTTACGGGACTGCCCGCTGTGTGATTCAAGGCTGTGGTGACGGCTCCGGGAACCACACCATCAAATGCTAAGTAAAACCCCAAAGACCTCTTCTAGACTGTCTGCAAAGCTGCACCTTTACCATATTGCCATCCAACTGTAACCATAATCCCTCCATGATAACGCATCCGTACAACACCATCGTCACAATCAGAAGCACTATAAGGCCTTCATTATACGCCGGTAGGGTTCACTATGTTACTTGAAACTGCGGCCACTGGCCGTGTCCTATATATTGGTTTCGATGACTCCCCGCAGACAGACTGGTATTTAACTAACCGATAGGCTAGCTGAGCCTGTTTGGCACGGACAGTATTTGGAAGGAAACCCATCTCTTTGACGTCGTGGTGGAGCCGGGATCAATGCGCCTTGCCAGCTTTCAATGACAAGGCAAATCCGGGCAGAAACAGGGTCAAGAAAGAAGAAAAAATCAAGCTGCCTTGTCTTTTCGGCTATACTACTCGAAAAACCAATCGTCCAATTGCTAACATTATTTTCAATATTTAGAACATAAGCACGAGTATGAGTTATCTGAATTGTAGCAATAACCCTAGTATACAACCCACCGTTACACCCCCCACTTAGTCACTCAGGCCTTCAACCAGACCTGTGCAACTCGGTATCGCCACCAGCGAGAGGAGCTCTACTCTTACCAAGCGAACGTAACGTCGCCCAAAACTTCCCCTCTTGTCATTCTCCAATCAAGACTTTCTCTCGGCATTGATAGTGCCTCATAGATACAGACGTATACCACACCATCGTGCGTGGCGACCCGTACTCTATCATTGAATGGATCAGACGCTCAAGCAAGCAACACATCTCGCAAGCAGTCTGATGTCTGCGCCAAACACCAAGCTCTGGTTCTAGACGATAAGCAAGCTGCAAGCCAGGAGTTCAAACGAGGGAGGGGAGGGGAGTCCCGGGGTTCTGAGTTGGCCTACATCTTTATAGCTGTTTACGGGAGGTCCTTCCTGAGAGAAGCTGGGGAGTTTGCTGATGCAGTAGTTGTCTGGTTTCTTGAAGTGTATAATGGCGCCGGTGGACCGATATGGCTCAGATACCGAGTCATCCTCGAGATTTACATTGTGTTAACATGCTATGAGAGTTGTCATCTGAGAATAGACCTCCGTAGCTTGCAAGATAGGGTTTACGTGGCTGGGGATTTTCCTTTAACAAAACACGCTAGAAGAACCTTGCTTGAATACATTGATTCCTGGCTCTAATGTCATACAGTCCGAACACTTCCTTATTGCCGATAATTAGGATATATTCATCGCAGTACTTTTTGTTTCAGCTAAATGGATAACTCAGAAACGAGGCTTGTGAAGCTAAATCCTAAATGGTGGATATATCTGTAAGTCCTTGCAGAGCCACATGTAAGGAGTCGATGTCGATATCAGTCCGAGGACCCTAGGAACCGAGTCCATTCATGACAGTCCACGGGCCGTGTGATGGGTAAACGAACATCACAAGACTCAGGAACACCCCTATCAGAAAACGCTCACCGTCATAGACCTCCGATTATCATTGACGCTAAACAGTAAATCTATCCTCATGTGAAACGAAACATCAACTAGATTGGCGTACATTCACATATAAAAAAAGCCCTCTTAATCTCTTGCTGTGATGTATTCGCTGTCCGTCGGGGGATGACCCCGAAACCTCTCCCAGCCACCTCTTACACCATTTGGGTGAATTGAATGCTGAATTTGTACAATTGCCATGGTTTATTCTCTTTCTCCAGAACAGGGGCAGAATATGGCGTGTAAGCGGGAAAGTTAGGGTTTGTAATTCCACATCTTTCGACCTGTCCAGTCGAGAAGTCTAGGATATATGTATATTTCGATTAGACTATTTAGCAAAAAGGTAACAACTATGATGAGAGACTTATCTACAGCAACTTGCGTTGTTAATTCAGTTGCCAACGTCTGTGTGGCTTCAGTGTTGAAGTCATGGATACCCGAAGTAACCCTGTTCAAGGATTATAAGGGCTTTTCAATTCGGACCTTGGCGTAACCGATGCGAGAGACTACTGCATCAATTTAAACTTGCAGATTCTCTTGCAAAAATTAAACCACAAAAAATAAGAGTACTGTAATCACTGGTAATGTATTGATGATGGCCTGTGTAGCGTACAGCAAACTGGATCTATGGTATATGCGTTTTTGAAATGTATTATGTATTTGCTGTTGAAGACTATTCAGTCCAAGACTGAGCCTGGAGTCAACAAAAATGCCACGAAGGAAAACGGCTAGTGACGGCGTGAAACATAACAAGAAACTCAGTAATAGTGATAGAGTCTGCAAGCGCTAAATGTGCGTAATAACTATAGAGCTTTCATAGTTTGTCTAGTGATGTAACATTATCTAAGGAGCCCCCTATATTGCCAGTCTGCAACATGCCGTAATGCAATCAGCTGATAAGGCTATGGTGTCCAATTTTCAGGCCGGGTTCCAAGCATGGTTTAATATATATACATATGAAAAGAGAGTATATAGGTCCAGTTAGTGGACGCCGGGTTGCTGCGAGGCCGAAGCGGGCACTTAGTGGCTGCATTGACCAGGACAAATGCACAGCATGGAAGAGGGAATGGATGAGTTTTACAGGATACTTTAATGCCAGTCCTTCAGAAGTGAGGGGAGAGGAACTATTGACTGTAATGGGGGGTAATCTTCAGAGGCTAGACCGTGATAGCGTCATGGCGAGTGTTGTTTCCCGCAGTAGCGAGGTTCTCTCTAGCTGCAAGTGAGACTTGGCCCAATAGGATAAGTACTTGCATGTTGGCATATTGCTTGGTATCTAAGTCCAACAGTACTAGGAGTATCTATAAATCAGAACAAACAAGATGCTGACAGTTTCATGGAGGGCCCCTATGGTGTCAGCATTAAGACGACTCGGTATCTCCGAAGTACCGGTGGATGGTACCATGGTGCCCGTTGAATACCACGCAGACATGTGGGGGATAACGACTCATCACTCATAGAAAGCCATCTCAGGCCAGGCCATTGATTTGTGCTTCAATATCTCTTGGACGACATTATGGATACCTTGCTCCTCGCCCTAGCCGCCGGCCTTCGGCAGCCACCCGGAGACCCGTGACATGATATAGAAGCCACAAACCTCTACTTTTCCCATATCCCAATATACCTGACACACTCTTCCACCTAATTAAACACTCTGACATCGTGTATTGGTTGCCATCACGAGTCTAACTTCTTTCATGAAAGGCCCATTATCGTATTTGAATACTAGTTCCGGGTCCCCGCATTAATTCCGTCCCACCACCCACGCTTTATCACACCATCTCACATTTGACCCTTCCACTCATAAAAAGTAGTGAGCGCTGACATCAACCATGCACCCACGCGATTACTGAGAACCATAACCCATGATCTGCTCTTGCCCACGATGTACTTTGACTTTTATTTGCCACATTCCCAGCAGGCTTGCGGGATACCGCTCTTACACTCCGTAGCGTCTGCAACCAAGCAACCGGTCTAGAGATGGTGGATGGGGAAACTCTTGGGAAAACCTTATGTACCGCGATGGCCACGTCAGAGGTCCTGCAGGCGGCGTTGGTTTTGCATGAGAATGGGAGGGGGGGTAAATGTGGGGTGATGTGAGGATAGCAAGTCGTGTCATTTGTTGTGTAATTGCCTGGAAGAAATATTTATGTACGTCCCCCCGGAAGTTGGAACTTGGTAGTTTGGAAAGGCACATGATGATCTAGACTGGACTTAAGGTGAAAGTAGAGGTATACGATAACGAACTATCACCCATTAACTGTGCTTTTTATGAACCTGGCGCCCATAACTGCGCATTAATACACATATCAACCCTCTCAATTACCATCGCCACTTTGAGTTCCATCAGCTGCAGTCTAGATATCGATTGAATCTTGTGCGTCCAAGGTGGCCAAACAAACATACATGTGCATGCTGTTTTTGACTCCGTCTGGATTAGTTTCAAATAGCAACAAGAGGTTTAGCTCACCGCCTTTACCAAGAGACTCTTCATTAGCCTATGAGTCGGAGAAAAGTACTGGAAACTTTTATCACTGTCAATTTGTAGCTGGATGGCCCATTACTGTACAAGAGATTTGTGATTCTAAAATTTTGCCGCCGCAAACATACACAGCAGTGGGATGATGGCCTGTCTGGACACAGTCGCATGTCTTGGCACTATTGACTCTAAACTGAGACATCTATGATATAGGGTAAAAGAAGAATCTAAGGAAAGCGAGAATGAGTGAAGTGTCTAGATTTCATACAATGTATGGGTTTCGGGATGTGAGTAAGGGGTAGAGGAAAGACCGTGTTAGGGTGCATGAGTCTTATGAATAGGCTATGACTGATACTTATACGGGCCATGAACGCTATACAGTCTAGCGTAATTCAATCTGACCCTTACATAGGTGATCTCCTTGAGAGGGTTGTAGATACTTGAAACTTGGGTCGTGCGCCAGCTACTTTATCTCGCTTGACTACTGCTGAACAATGTGATAGGAGTCCATGAAAGCAACAGAGCAACGGGGCGGTGTAACACGACAGCTTTGACACAGGACTGCAAGTTTATGGCCATTATAGATTATTCCCAATGTTCCCCAGCATCAGGTTGATTGGGGGTTCAGGTGACAATGGTATCAGGTTCTGGTATATAACGATGTGGAAAATGTCGATCGGACAACTAGCAGTCCAAATATTGTCAAGAACCAAGGACTTTGAGAATCAAGCATAGGTAATGAGGAAGGATGTAGTTAGTGGCGAATATGGTGTGGCCTTGCTATAAGGCGGGGTCACGATGGTGATATTGCAGGTGAACAGCCTTGACAGCTCAGTCGTGTCTGGGTTGATCGACAGATGAGGCTAGAGCAAAGGGTTTTGAACATCTGGCAAGAGATATCATGAATTGAGTTGGAATGTAGAGCCTGTGAAGTACAAATAGAAGTTTGTGTTACTTCAGAGTGGTCTCCTGAAAAGAGGTCATTATACCACGAAAGTATGGCTCAGTTTGTAGGTACAACCATATGAACCCATAAAATTACGTTACTGCCAACAAGCGTTGGGCTTGGAATGAACGGACATATACTGACAGCAAATGAACCATGTTCCTGAGCAATTAGAACTCCAAGGTTCAACTCTATGAAACATCTTGATTGTCTTCATTGTTCTTGTCTTACTGAGACTTTGACATAGTCCAACCTTATTACCACCAACCCTGACTTTGTGATTTTTTGTAACGGGGGTTACAAAATACAAATATTCTTTGACAGTTTAATCATTTTTAAAATCTGTTTTTAGAATCCAGGTCTTACATCTGTAATCCTCTACGGACACATTCAAAGTTCTGTTGAATGGCAATTGAATTGCATTGTTCTTTGAATTCTTCCTATTGTTCACCAACCCAGGGGAGTTAAGTGATGAAACCCTAGTCCGATGATTACCCGTCAACCAATAATAGTTGAATTTGGAACGTAAAGTGGGGAATATGTTCAATTGGGCCTTAGTGTGGATAGCGCTGGGAAAGTCACAGTTGATGGGCCATGGGCTTTGGGGTTGAGATGGTTGATGAGAGAAAGAGACTGAGTTGAAAGAAACACATAAAAACTTCACGTTGATGATTCAAAAAGAAGAGACAGTGTTCTGAGGTGGTATTTAAACCTAGAAATCTACCTTTCTAATCTTTTGAACATCCTATTTTCCAGCAATATTCGAGTTCCTTTACATCGCCCTTACCAAAACCCTGAAGCCAATCGTTGCGAGCCCGGGGTATCATCAAGCTGTCAACATAAACTGGTCTCTCCTTATCATTCTGATCTATCTTGGATTTCTCCTTTACTTTTTCTGTCCATCTGTGATGTTTGAACAGGTTCCACAAGTCACGCCAGCGGCTCCAGCCCCAAAATCGACCACCGAGCCTGATATGTGGGAAGACATTGACTCCTCTCTTGAGGGTCATGATATCCCTCTGTTGTATCTTAGTCTCCCTCCTATCCGTGATTTTCTAGAAACTCATACATCCAATCTTCAAGATGAAACGGTCCGCGACATCTTGCCCTACCTGGCGGCCGACCTTGACCGTCACTTCAAGTACAACGGCCATGGTGTCCCAGCTCTCAAACGCCATCACATTATCCCTTTCCTCAAGAAATTTCTCCACAGTCTTCCATCTCCACTTTATTTCGCTGATGCTTCCAGACCTTGGTTCTTGTACTGGTGTCTCGGGTCACTGGCTTTGTTAGGTCAGGATGTTACGTTCTACCGGGAAGGCATGGTCAAGACCGCCAAGTACTTACAAAACAAGACAGGCGGTTTCGGTGGTGGTCTCGGGCATAT
Organism: Ambrosiella xylebori; assembly: GCA_002778035.1. Classification (NCBI taxonomy): domain Eukaryota; kingdom Fungi; phylum Ascomycota; class Sordariomycetes; order Microascales; family Ceratocystidaceae; genus Ambrosiella; species Ambrosiella xylebori. The sequence continues at coordinate 1,499,056 of PCDO01000007.1, forward strand.
TTCTCATTTGGCTACGACCTATGCTGTTGTATTGGCCTTGCTGGTTGTCGGTGGAAAGGAAGCGTACGAGGCGATTGATAGAAAAGCAATGTGGGAGTGGTTGTCGCTACTGAAGCAAGAAGATGGCGGGTTCCAATTGGCGTATGGCGGTGAAGTGGATGTGCGGTAAGTAATGCTTGGTTACACGAAGTAGGGTTGAGACACTAGCTCGCACATTGTAGATGGCTCGGAGAATGTTGAACATACTAACGGTAATTTCTATCTAGCGGCGCGTACTGCGCCTCATCAATGATCAAGTTGTTAAATCTGCCACTGGAACTTGCTCCTACCTCCCCACTCAAGGGTAAAGTTGATGAGAGCTTCAATTTGTTCTCTAAGCTTGGTGATTATATTCGCCGCTGTGAGTTCTATCTACTTAAATATACGGCCATGGGACTAGTCCTAATAATAAGCTGCTTTCAGGTCAAACTTACGAAGGAGGAATCTCAGGCAAACCGGATGGCGAGGCCCATGGTGCCTATGCCTTCTGTGCTTTGGGGAGTCTCTCTATCATCGATGTACCATTTCAGTCGATCCCTCAGTAAGTACCTGTGTCCTCTTTCTCAACTTTCGACATCAAGGTCCTCTTCATTCATCTCCGTCGGTCCCTCTGCCTCCGCATATGTATGCAAATACTTTCCGCCGTTGTCACCTGCTCACTCGATCAAATAGAGAGACCCTCACGGTGCGGGCCCACGATGCCAATACCTAGCAAGTGGTAAACTGCCATGGAAGCATTGCAGTGTACCCATAGACTGCATTCCTAACAACCGTGCATACTTGCAGCAATGTGGACTGCTCACCGGTGACAGGATGTACATCTAACTTGGAGAAACGGGCCATGGCTTTATTGGCGGCGGGTACGATTGTGCAAAAGTGAAAATCTAGACCCTTTTGGTCGCGACATAGCGGGTGATGATGTGCGGTCAATCAAGATTCTGAGTGGCCCGTCACGGCGATCTGCCATCATATACTGTGTTGCCTTTTTTCGAAACCTATTATCTCTATAGGATAGGCGCGGCCTGACGCAACAACCGACATCATTTTACATATTGACTGTTTCCTCTTTAGGTATCTGAATGTCCCCACGTTGATCTCGTGGCTTTCGGCTCGCCAGTGTGGGCCCGAAGGTGGTCTATCGGGGCGGACAAACAAGCTTGTTGACGGCTGCTACAGTCAGTGGGATGGTGGCTGCTGGCCTCTGCTTGAGGCTGTACTGAACGGGCCGGTTGTTGCGGCTGTAGAAAAAACGGGCCAGAAGCAGAAGCCGTTTGTAGAGAGCATCATGAATAGGGAGGGACTTATTCGATACATTCTGTGCTGCTGTCAGGATGAGAATCTGAGGGCTGGGACTGCTGGTCTTCGTGATAAGCCTGGAAAGTAAGTGGTTACTGATTATTCTATACATCTTTTTTAAGTCCTTAACTAATGCTGTCTTTTCGTCATAGGAGATCTGATTGCTATCATACGCTTTATGTTCTAGCTGGCTTGAGCTGTGCCCAACATAGCTGGAGCCTTCATGCCGATGTTGAAACCGGGGAGTATACTCAATGGGAAGTCGAACGGTTTGAATTCCCTAATGGGCCTATTTTTGATGAAGATTCAGTAGTGGAGCCCTCACATCCTGTCTATATCCTCCCCGTAAGGGCAGTTAAAGAAGCCAAGGTGTTCTTCAAAAACTCGACGTTTTAGGATATTATGGAATGAATAGTGGAGGTTGGTGATGGGAGACTTGCATGTCACTTTTTTTTTTGGATATCATAACAACAGTTACTGTATGTATATATTTGGCTTTGAGCGTTACGAGTTGGTTTTGTCTTTTGTTCTTAATATGTCCACATTGAGAATTAAGTGGCGTTATACATGATTAGAAACTCTTGAGGGCTGTTCCACAAAGACGCCATTCTGTGAGATTTCCAATGTGTTGTTCACCATGAATACATGTAAGACTTCATGCCCTATCTACAAGTTTTGCATTGTCTATGTATACGCGTATAAACATCTTAATTAGGTCGTTCGGGCTCCAACTTGACACCTGCAGACGAGTGTTTGGTGACTGCAATGCAATAGACTGCATCTCAATACAAGATATCACATTCATATCTACAAAGAACAGAGATTCCATTCAAAGTCCCATCTCTATCTAGTTCCTAGATGACATAATTTTCAAAACTTTCACCTATTTTGTACCAATGCCATCTTTTACTCTGGGCCACATCACGATGGCTAAGCTGACCGAGATACTAGTCGGGGTTAAAGACCTTAAGGGTTTCTGAAACCGGATGCAGTGGAATTTACAGCACATGACGGTGTTTTTCTCCGTGTTTTTGTGGGCACATTGATTAACTGTTTTGAGAAAAGGAATTCACAATTGTAGTGAGATTGGGTTGATATTAGTAAGGAGTTATATTTTGTTCTTTATATTTTTATTTTCTTGCGTTTTAGTGTCAACGGATACATGTGCAGAGACTTCTGGACACCAAGTGGTGGCCGGAAGGCAGCGGATGATGATGCAGATTGGATGGATGATTATTTATGAGGATATAAATATGTATTTATATATATGTTTAGTTAGATATATGGCGGTGACTGAGAGAATAGCCGGGCGAGGTTCAATACTGTTGATGACTATTTGAGGAAAATAGAGTTGTTTCAAAGTGTTACCGTGATGGGGTTGAGTCATTAAACCACATCAGGAAGACAATGGGGGTTTCTGATAGATCGGATTCGATGGTGAGGCCAGGTGTCCATTGGGAATATCATACAGCTGCACCCTTTCAAACAATAGTGAGCGCGAAGTTTCCTTTTCTCCCTAGGAGATAGATAGATATATAAATTGCTACGAAAAAGGTCAGTCTTGTGCCGTTTTTGGTGGTAATATTCCTCTATATTGGAACAATGTTCGTCGATTTCCACCCTTTGACATCCCATCCATGCAACGTAGAGGGCCTCATCTACCGGCCCAGCCCGAAGCAATGTTCCGTCGATAGCAATTGGAAACTTCCTGCGGCAATGACGTATAGGCTCAATCATCCTCAGCTACCAGGCCGTGTCACAAGGGCCATGCCGATGGCTTCGGTATCATGACTACTGATCGTGTGGAGTCAACGGAACTTTTTGTTGTATGTATGTGGCTGTTTCTGAAAAGCACGGAAAAGTACCGTACAAAAGTCTACTTCGGTAGTTGTCCGGCAAATCATTGGTGCAAGCGAATGGTCAATCTTAGATAGTCTGGCTGTAGCTGGTTATTAACTGTAGTCAACATTTCTCTCGGACTTCCATATCACAAACACCACACCCTGAATTTCCCTACCCCGCATCTACAAAAACTACTCTACCGTTAAACAATCTGTATACCTTCTCCTTTTCCCTAAATATCCACGATCTCTGATATTTATACCCGCCCAAACCGCTTCGCATCCTCCCTGTCCTTCACCCTCAATACCCCCCGATGATCTCCTCCCGCAGTAGCATCTAATACTTCCCTATGAGTTCACCGTACAGTTGGTTGCACTTCCCGTGCGGTTGCTTTCAAGCGGTGTAAACTTTTCTGTGGGAATATGCATATATTCATACAGATACATACTACGGCTGTCGTCCCATATGATTGCATAGAAGAGAAAGGGCCGAGACAATCCAACGGATCGCTAAAGATGCGGAAGGGATCCATTATCGTGACCTTGATGGAGGAGATTTAGACCAGGGCGTCGGGGAGAAGAAGAGGAAAGAGGCAGAGAGGTGTAAATGTATGTACATAGATACATATGTCTGTTGTGGGTTTGTATGCGCTGGTGACCTTGGCTGTAGACCTTGCGGGCGCGTATGTGAGTTACGGGATTTTTTGACGTTTATTCTGGGACGGCGAGTCGCTTGTCAAGAGAAAAAACTGCTAGATCATTCATGTTTATCAAGAATTAAACTGACGGTCGATGTCAGTATTGTCATGAGGTAGTGCTGCTTTCGAGCTAAGGGGATTTTCATTTTGAGGTTATTTTGAGGTCCGTAATGCGGGGTCATCCAGTTCCCCTGGCCTGAACCTGACTGACGCTGGAAAAATCGCAAGCTGCCCTGTTTCAGTGGCCGGTGGGGTCCAAAGGATGCTTGCACTTGTTCTATCCTTCTCCCATAAAATTATAACAAGCTTATAATGATCTATTTACAACAGAAATTTTTACCCCTCCACCTTCCGATCAAACCTAGTACAAATATTGGACCCAAATGGCACTACACAGACAATCACTTTGCATTAGAGTTCTCAGGGTTGCCAGCAAACGTTGGTTCGAAGGTGGAGAAGGTAATCTGGGAGGGGGTTGGGAACATGAGATGATTATGGCAGGTCCAGAGTGAGCAAAGGTTGCAGTCTAGCCTGCAGCTGTCTGTCTTTAGAAGCTGTCTAGAATCTACTTTCTAGGCCTGGAGTTGTTGATAATCCAGCCTGTTATCAGGAGGGGAACTTGTCCATCACCCCAGCGATTTCATGCATATGATTCGCCCCTCGGCACAGTAGTAATGGGTTTGGTGCACCCGATGCTCACCACTGGGCTTTATTTTGTATGTTTTGCTTTTTTCTTTTTTGTATTTGTGTGCGGAATAGATCCCATCACATTTCTGCGGCCCTGCCCTTCGCCAAAGATTTTCCAAGTGAGACATACCATTTGCCGTGTGAAGATTCTATGATTTGTAGACAACATTCTATATCCTCACTGTTTGGTACCTGTAACTACGGCCTTGCACAGAAAATGTGGATAAAGAATGTTATTCATCTGTAAAAACTACGGCCCGCCACTTTAAAGAAACCAAGTCAGTTGGGCCTATGATCACCAGTCTGAGCGAGCAAGCGTTTACTACATAATCACCATATTCCATTCTAATTCTGCTTTAGATCCTTCTATCACCACTGTCGAAACTCCGAACCAACGCCTCTCTAACCAATCAGCACACTCTATCTTTCTCAATCGGCCGGAACCTACCACGATCTACACCCCCCTGACACCCTTAGTCCGATCCACCCTGCCAACCGACCACACCTTATCGATAACGTCACCTAACATAACAGTCCATCGTACCCACCCACACCGAACATTAGTCCCAAAATATCCCCCTTCAATAACGTGCCCAGACAACACTCCACCCCACCCCCTCAATGACGTGTTCAGCCCGCCAAAACCGGCCGCATACTGTCCGGCAAACCTCCCGTTATGATCCTGGTTTTCCCTCCATTTCATTTTTTTTGACAGCCCATGAAGAATAGCAAAGTCCAAGAAGCCTACTGAGATGTACCTAGGAACTAGAACAAGACTCTTTTTTTTACTTCAATTTTTCATCTGTAAAATTATCCGAGAGGACCCGTCCATAGCCCATGTTCCTGCCTCCACATCCGGCAGCCGGCCACTAGAATCGGCCGCAGGTGGTGGACCGGTTGAATAGCCTATCCGATACTCTGAGCTAAACGGTCCATTTTCAATTTCCCAAGTACTTCTACAACTGGAAAAATCTGGTTAAACGACTCAAATCTGCGGTAATGTGACAAGTCAAGTGCGGTGGGTAGGCACTGGAGTTTACGGGCCAATCAGAGGGCCGGGTGGAACCGCACAGGGCCTGATATATGCAAGGTGGGTTTGAATTTTCGGTGAGAAGGTAGAACTTGAGTGGTTGGGCTGAAATTAGGAGGGTGATGAATCATTGCTGTAGGCGGGTTGGCAACGGGTCATATCTGAGAAGTGATGTCTCTACGGTTAGAGCAGTTATTGTATGCACGGCTTTCAATCGAGCCATGCAGCACAAAATTAGATAATAAGTCTCATTTATTTTTTTGATTACCGCATGCGGCGAGGCGACAAAAAAGTACAGAATCTTCCGGTAAGCACATGCCTTGGTGTACGAAATACCGTGAGATTTGGCTGTCAGGGTTGACGTGTAGGGTCTATTAAAATCCAACTCTATTTCCGCTTTGGGGCTTACACGACCATCATTCAACCCATATTTGAACCAGGCCCAGTATTGTGCTCAATTTGACATGCTTTTCAAACCATTTACTTTGGAAACGGACACTTAAAACTAAAAGATCATCAGCTGGAAAATCTATCAAAAATCTTTTCACCCATTACTCTCTAGACAAAAGCCAGAAGACTGACCCAAACCAACCCTTATGCACAATGTAATGTCGCCCCTCATCTCCTTTTATGTAGGAAGCAAGCATATTGATCATAACATACATGATGCTACTGCAGCATGAGTGGGACCATTCATGAAAAGGAGAAAGAAGGAACAAGCAAGGAACTTCCATCATCAATCGTTTTTTTTACAACCGCCCAGGAGCACATTATTGGGGAAACGGGCACAGAAAAATAATAAAAAATAAAAGAAAAGAAGAAAGGAGATACATAGTGATAATAAAACAAAAGGTCATTTGATAAGTCTTGTAGTCATGGAGACAAGGCGAGACTTTTTTTTTTCTTGTTCTTTTTTACTGGGAAAGCAAAACAACCATCACAGACAGACAACATTGCCAACTCACCTTGCATTGCATGAAGCTACATGCCAATATACAGTACTAATACAGTATAGTTCTTTCATTATATTCAGTCTTTTCTTAGTGGACATGGCCCGTCTAGTTCCGGGTCTATGGGATATCTGTCGACGGGAAAAATAATTGTTGTGCCAAATATGGTGATTTGAGGACTTGACTAGTCTCCAGATCAAAGGTTCTAGTACACGATTTCCCATAACTTGCCAAGCTTTGCTGAGTTCTATCAAGCTATAGATTCATATACTGAGGTTTAGGGTTATCAGTCTGGATATATGCACCTCCGGATGATAAATCCTTTGATTAAGACAGTGCTTTGTAGAATCTTCCTTCCCTGAGGGTTGGAACCTCAATATTAGGACACAAGTGGATCTCTATCCGTTTTTGTTTCTTATACAAGGAAAGAAAAAATTAACACTTCTCAAAAAGAGGGTTCCTCGAGATTTGTTATGGAATGTGATCAAGATGCCGAACCACCGGAAGTGTGCTGTAGTGACTGCGGCCGGAGCCGATGGTCATCTTGATAAGTAGCACAACGCCACTTGCCACCATATCTCGATTAGCGGAAAACAACTATATAAGTCATCAAGATCATCCTTTTTAGTAGGATACATGTATCTTCTTTTGAACCTTTACATTCTGGCAGTGGTTTTTTTGGTAGATAGATATCTTTATGTTGGCTCAAAGTTCACTTGTTGCCTCAGCTCTTCGGGCCTGGGTACCAATGGGATGGAGTACGAGCCCGATGAGATGACATCATAGTACCGATTCTAAAATGGTGATTCTATATATGTGACAACCCTGAGCAGTGCGCAAATATGTGCGCTCCAATTGGTCCAAATCCAATTGTTCGCCACGTCCGAGGTGGCGCCGGGTCGTCGAAGGCACAAGTCTCGGTCACCACTGTCGGAGTATCTCACATTGAACAGATCTACGGACGCTGCGTATATTCATATGTACATAATTACACTATAGCATCCTATATTATAGTCTGGACTCTAATAATATGGCTTCATTCCTTATACCTGCCAGCTTCTTCTCCGATCACCCCCATTAGCAAGAAACTTAGAAAGACTTGCTTTCTTTGGAAGATGTATTTGGGGATATCCCTGTCTATTCCCTGTATTTGGCAAACAACCGCCACGCCAACTTTTGTCTTGAACTCTTTGAGAAAGACGTTCAAAAGAAGTGGTGGCATGAGTGGGTGCCAGCACATTAGCGGAATCAGAATTATCCTGGAAGAAACACTGCATCCGACTTGTATTAAACTGGAAAACAGAAAATTTTGACGTGAAGTCTAAGTCTTGTTAAATCCATGGATTTTTCTGTAGTACTGCCCTTGATGTTGGAAATCTCTATGTATATTAACCTTAACCCTAGGATCCGTATATAAGTTCACAAGATCAGCCAAGAGCTTTAGACGCCTTGAGATGTCAGGGTAAGATAAATCAAGACACTGACAACCGGACAATATCCAACATGCTCTCATTTCTCAGATGCTGCTATTTCCACTTACTGTCTGCTTCTCTACCGTCACCTGAACATTTTTCGTGCTTTGCAGCAGTCCATTGTATGCAAAACACACTGACCTCATCAGGTCCGTGCTGATGTCGAGATCTTGAGCCCTTTCCAATATCAAGACAGATATATACATATGTGAATCTTAATCACATAAATATGTGCCATATGATATCACACAATAAAGCTATCTTATGACAATCAACCACAGCTCACAGACAGATAAATAGATCAAAACTGGAATCCTGAGTGGGGAATTTATCTTGGATATCCTGAGACTGTCCTGGGAAACTGTGAATCTTATAGTTTTATTATAACGGCGTACCTCCGTTCGCCTCCGCTGAATTAGTCTTACCAACATTCCAGGCCCAGTGTCTAAACCTCTGCTGGCTCCTAAATCCTTCCGTGATGGAACTTAAGGTGATATCTAGTCTCTAGCTCTGTCGTCCGTGTTGGTTTGCTTGGAGCACAGATATGGTGACCGCAGGTGGTATTTAGCAGTACAGTCAGGGAATCTCAGAAAAAAAGTGTGTCTTGTAAATATTCCGCATGTATCAAATTCTGTGGTTCTTGTATCTTGAGTCCGTCACGAATGTCGAGACCCGTTCATTCATGTTGCGGGGTCATGTGAGATTCAGGAAAACAAACTTGTCAGAAACAATGTGGAATGTGTAATGTTGAACCTAGCGGTGAAGAAGATGAATGAATGCGTTGTCAACAAATTATTTCTCAAAGTAAAGGTATCCCAACTTGATTGTTTTCTGCTATGAGCGTAAATAAACAAAAGTCAACTTTTCCGTTGTCTGATATTGTGCTGTAGGTTGTGTGACCAGGTCGTGATTTTCTTGTTCGGAATTCCGTTTGGGAAAAAGTTAGTTTTGGCCGGCGGTGGGACAAAGACAATATGGTGATGATGGCGGTTTCACATTTTGCAATAGGATTATGAGTTTTTTTTTTAAAAAAAAATCTAGATTATGATTGCAACATCTGTTGACCACAACAGAGTACCAATTACACTGGCATTGATGACCAAAAAGACAGGATAGTATTGGTGATGTTTTCCATCTGCATTCCAAACTTTAATTTAGCAACATATTCAGAGATATCTGCTTCATGGTCATTCAGGTCTTGTCTCAACTCTGTATCCATATTCACACTATAAAACAACTCTCTGAACTGGAAAACAAGTCATCCCCTTCAAAGACGTCATGACGATATCGATAATTGTATCTAAGTATAATAAATCTGTCAAACTTTCACCATGCCCAGGGCTCTATTGTCCTATGTCTCACATCTTATCCATTTTCAGATGAACAAGTCAAGTCCCACAAAGTCTTGCCCCAAATCAAGCCATGAAAAGAAGAGAAAGGCTTTATTGCTGGGAATAAGCTCAGACTACACCGACAATTCAGGAACCAACGGAATCCCGGTCATGGAGAGTGCGCAGATGCCAACGCAGGACTTGAGACAGACAGGTGGACCTAGGGAGCGTTGATGATCTAGGATTTTGTCTTATTTTTTTTCTCTTTTTTTGCCATTATGATCTGAGTAGAGTCGAAGATCATGTTGACATGTTTGATTTTTTTTAAAAAAAAATCCCAATTTGATAGGCCAAGGGGGCGCTTGCAGACCCGGAAGACGGTCGGGATATGCCATGTCCGAGCGTGATGTGTGCAAACTCTGAACTCTGCTCCACCTGCCGCCAAAAGAGCCACCTCCACCAACGACAATAACAGGACAAGTCCCCATACCTTTTTTTATAACAACCTGTCAAGTCCCACTCGTGTTCTCAAGCCTTTGCCACATAAACTTTGCCCCTGGGATGCACCAAGTATGTACAATGTTTTGCCCCTCTTCCCCATCTTTGTAAAAAAATAAAAGTCTTTTTCAAGGGACAACTATTCAACGGTAACCACATGTTCCCACTTGGCATCAAGTCTGGTACATATCCTTCTCGAATAATAGTCAATCTATCGAGATTCCCCTTGGTGCCAGAAATTGTCCCTGGCTTATACCGCTCCGTCCCAAGTTAACTGATAGATAGTCCCTGTACCGCGCCAGGGTTTTGTCATTTTTTTTTCTTTTTTCTGGTCATGCTTCTAGAGTGACATAATGGACAGATGCTCTGAGTCTTCAAGACTTAATGATCTGCTATGATTGATCTCGAGTATTACTGTACACCTATCATGAAAATTTATCTTCAGTACTATAGTTTTGTTCCTGAAATTACCTAACCACTAATATTGCACATATATGTATCATATAAACATCAGCATCAATCCCGTATCAATAGATCTGCCATCTCGCCTGCTGCGTACTTGGTCCATATCCCCATTATGTTCCTTCCGGTATCTTGAATACATTACCTTGAAATGTTTTACAAGGTTGAACACATCTGATGATCAAATGCCAGTTGTAGCTTTCTCCTGCACTTGTAGACATATCTACTCCTTCGGGTTCATCTTTTATCCACGCTAATTTTTGACTGGTGACATACTGCCATACATTCACCCGGTAGTGCCGTCTTTTCATCACATAAATCAACCCACCGCATTCATTAACCTCAATAAATGACCGTCTCTTTCTATCATATTGTAGATTGTGTAGCCAACATGAACTCTATCCTAATGATATAATCACACCTTATAACCACACCCATGATATTACTGAACAGCTCGTTGATATATAAATACCTCCTCGTTTACTGTAGTACCACCGTTCTCCCCCATCCATATCCTTCCCCACCATGAACACAGACATACCCCCCCCCCCACCACTTTCCCACTCCCTCCTCCTCCGCTTCCATAATTGTCTTGTGCATTTTCCTCTCCCCCAAAGAGACTCGCCATAACATTCATTACCCACTTGAGTTCACATGTGTTTCTTTTTTGAATAAACCGATATTTTTTTTAAACGTCATTATTTCCGCTTAAATGGATTGAAAATTTTATTAACATTCTCCTTATGCGTAATAGTAGTAGTCGTAGCCGTGGTCTTCCAAGTTTAACCTATTTATCTAAGAATTCCATCCCACTTTATTCAACAGTTCTCTTCATCTTATAGCCACAAGTCCATACATATACTTCTGACTCCAGAAGTCTTCTTATCATCTGTTTTTCTTGTAGCCTTTCTCATCGTTTTTTAATCTATAAAGACCTATACAGTACAACTATCCCCTTTCCACTTTTCAACTCCATCTTTTCTACGCCCTTATCTAGTCTTGCTCACATATCCACATTGATATTATATATACTACGGTCTATCTACGTACTTAGGTTTTGACATCCGTCCTTCTTTTCAACGTCAATAAAAGTAATAAACACACCGGTGGTCTGCATATATTCACCACCAGCCAGGCCATTCATTCACTCCTTCTCTTCTTGGATATAACCCACGTTCATCTCTTGGCCTATTATCTCTCTTATACATTCGAATTCTCCACAAAAGTCATCATGCAGTCTGGTTTCTACATGGAATACTTGGAAAGTAAGTATCAAGCAAACAGTCTTCTTTGCCTTCACTCAAGTGCCTTCTTCTCTGTATGTCTGGCTTGTGGTTTGGTGTTCTGATGCAAAAAGATTGCTCAAGATATGATATGTGATTTCTTGTTTCGACGTAGTCTTCGCATCTAGGAACTTATCTGCATCACTGCCTGCAACACCGAAGGATTGTAGCTGTCATCATGTCTGTTATATTCTTCCTGTGTCTGGAAATGAGTATCTGTGGCTATTCTTGAGGTTTGGATCCTCATCTTGAGGCTGTTGATTGCCTCCAAGTTGGGCACTGATACAGCAGTTCAAGATTGTACCAGGCTACTAAATTTTTGGTCCGCAGTCTTCTGTCTATCAGCCCAACCATAGGAAATCTTCTCAATGGCATGCAATATGGATACAGATAGACAGTGACAACGGCAGCCTCACTAATGAGTCTCCACAACCACAGCATTATCTCAATATTAGTTCCAGTGAGAATGTCAACAAACCTTCCAAAGCCATGACCTAAACTACACTACATTCCATCCCAGAAGAACAAGCACACAGTAATCAATCAACCCAAGTAATGTTCCCCTCGCTAACATCCGCATCCAGGCCTTTGTCGCCGCCGCGGCTGGGCCGATCCCATCTACGACGCCGGCTACAACAACAACGGCTACACCTGCCACGTCCTTGTCCACGGCCGCAAGTACCAAACCGACCTTTCCTACGAAACCCTCCAACTTGCCCAAGAAAATGCCGCTATGCGCGCCTTCATGGTCTGCCGCAACTTCAGTGTCAACGGCGGCATGCTTGCCCGCAACGGCGTCGTCCAGGGCCTCCCGGCCGCCGATATGGGCCGCAATGGTATTCAGAATACGCCGGCATCAGCGGCGGCAAGGGTGGGGGCGGGTAATGGGCAGGGGGGGCGGAATATGGCATCACCGGTGGCGCCGATGGGGTATGGGGTTCCGAGTCAACCGTTGCCGCCGCATTCGCGTATGGGGCGTTCGGGGTCTTCGAGCAGCTCGAATGCGTCTTATGAGTTATAATTGTGTCTTCAATGTTGACACTAATCGCCGGACTCTGTCTTAACAGTTGTCTTCTTGCCACTAGGTCTCGTTTAGCAGCAGGATGATCAACTTCCGTTGCTATCATGTTTTTCTTTTTTCTTTTTCTTTTTTTCTTCTTTCTGTTTATGTTGATCTATCGTTCGATGTCCATCCATGAAGACGGCTGGATAAGCTCCGCGGCTCATTTCATTATCAATTCGATCTATCATCACAAAAAAAAACATTGGCATTGGCAATGGGGATGTCATCAATCAATGCCTGGCTCGGGTGCCAACCCCGAGACATGATACCAAACCCAGATTCCATTATGATTCGCTGGCTAGCATTATATATTACTTAAAAAGTATTGTAGAATTTCTGCCATCACTGGGGCTCTGATTCTTCGATCGAGTGGATTGATCAAAAGTATCTTCGAGCTTCTTTGGAAAAGTTCCTGGCTTGAATTCTGCCCGGCTTGCACATCGGACTCGGTCATGGCACCTCTTTCTTTCTTTGTTCTTTTTCTTCTTATTATCTCTTTTCGCATTATGTGTTCTCTATTCATGACACTTCACTATACACTACACTACACTACATATAGGACATGAACTTACGAATCCCTCATTTTCACGACTAGTCACTACACATATGTTTTTGTTTTCCCTCTTTTTAGACTTTCACGACCCTACCGTTCCGCCCTGGTGCCTTCAATCCTCTGTACAAGTCCAATTAATTACCAGGCTCTGATTGCTTCGTTGCTCCCCCACTGATGTTCGACCACAATTATCAACCTACATCCAATCTCAAGTTCCGATTGGACCAGTACCATCTCCCTGATGAACCTTGTTATGGCAATATCACACGATGCTTGATCGACCGGGGGTTATGTGATATTATTGATTACATTTCCGGCCTATCAGAGATCACCACTATTATCCGACATCCTGATCAAGATAGATTAGTATTATTTGGTACATCATCCGGGCTTCCATCTCTTTAAAAGGCCGAGCCAAGTCTTGAGTCCGGACATTTTTCGGGCTAGTCATGAAAGCAATCGGGCCCTGTCTTGATTCAAAGACTTGTTCACACATAATGCATATCGGCCTCATCACGTATCAACAAGCTCGATATTTGACGGCTACGCTTTTGGTCCCTATGCTTCTCGTGTATCCTGACAACACAGGATCTCATGACCATCTCCTAGATACCAGTCGATACTCACCTTTCTTGACACATGGTCTATCCCCTCCGATGTCAAAATTCATCTCGTTTTTCTTATCTATTCATATCCCAACGTGACCCCTCTCATACTAGCCAGCAAAAGTTATCTCCCATGAATCGACATCTAGTCCTGCTTTTTCACGACTCAATTTTTTCACGACTTACGACTTTTTCCGATCAATTCTCTCGTCCACTTTTTGAATCTGTCTCGATAGTTTCTCTAGACTATGGCCATCAATTCCATCACACATTCAATAAATCTATACTTATGTACAATCTATGTTTGAGCCTCTGCTGACATTCCATTTTGGTGAGCCGTTATTTTGATCTGTGCCGAGAACACACCTCGTGTATTCAGCGAAATTGTATAGGATCTGTCAGTTGGCCAATCCCCGGGCTCATGCCCCTGCAGGTAGTTATGAGGTTAAATGTGGGCCCTCTCGAACCTCACCGCTAGTTGTTCGCCAATTCCTGTTACACATTATTAGGAATTATATTAAATGGTATTCCACGTGATTGTCCCATCTTGTTATCCTTTTTGTTAAGTGATCACAAATGGATCACGGATAGGTGTCAAATGGATGTATCAGAGTCATGTTTGCGCTTAAAAAGAGGACTAGTTGACGTAATGGCTTAAGTTACGGCTGACGAATTCGCTTGAATATAATACACAAACATGTTTTGACAACCAAACAACTGGTGTTCATATCCGGTATGATTTCTCTGGGGCATGAGACATTACGAGGTTAGCATCACAAGAACCAACTGACATTTCATGGCTGAAACAGATTGTGTAAATATTCACTAGAGTATCAAGAAACATAATTCTATACTGTATCGATCACAATATAAGAAATGACACATATTGGGCCATTATGTATATTTCCAATAAGATGGTTGGTGTAATGTGATCTAACCCTATAGTTGACTATATTTTCTGGGGTTACACGCATCAGGAAATTATCTAACTTGACCTCAGCCACTCGATCTGAATATCCTGACGACTGAACACTGGGACCAGCACGAATTGTGATTGGATACAACTTCGTGATACCACATCGGTGGTATTTTCTCTTTTATTGGGATACGATCAAAAGTGGCAATCTGTTCTGAGATATCGAAAGGGAAGGATTTTATGGACTGACTATAGAGGATTAGAAGGCAAGGCACATGACAAAGTTTATTGAGGAGAGCTCATTGCCCCTTTTTACATGTTTATTTATTTACTTTACGGCAGAATAGAGTATATTGAGGAACCGGGAGATGTATAGCATTGGACTTCCCTATAGCATTTTTTTCAAAGTTGGAAATCTCGGCAGCAACATATAAAAGAAAAAAAAAGGTGGATATCTAGACATGGCAAGCCGGGATGGCACATGGTATGTCGATGTTTTAGAACCCAGAAGCTCTCTATTGTACTGCACTTGATGTTGATAACACGTTTACAACTTGGGATGTGCCCTAGTGCCCTAGCGAACTTGGATGATTCTGAAACATTGACGGGATGCGCAGGTTACGAAGCCCCCCCCCACCCCTGGTAAACAAATATTTATATCATCCTGCTGATCACTACGCCAGTGGAGCGCTGGAGGTGGCTTTGCAAAGTTCTAGTCATTCTATGGAAGTCCTAACATTCTTGAAACTCGAGTTTCTAAATTTTCTAACTGGACACTAAAAAGGCACAAGAGCAAGAGAGCAAGTGGGGCAAAAAAAGGTCAAAACCATAACGAGGCAAAAAACCAAAGTCCCTGAACGGTCCCTCAACTGAAACATTCAAATGTACCGTATAAGCTAATATAATATGGTGGAGTACTTTGCAACCCATTTCCACCCTCTTGCGTCAATCACAACATGAGAATGACAGTTTATTACATACAAGATGCAAGATAATTGCAGGCTGGATACTAATTCAGTCAGTTGGAATAAGAATCTATAGCTCAAAGGGCGGGTTGAGAATGTTTGTATCAAACATACACATAGAAGTGGTATCCCAACCAACAACGATAGTCGCTTTTGTCGAATTACTCACTGGGCATCTTAGAATATTGTGGCGATCTATTTATTTAGGGTAATGATTAAAAGGCCACATATAGGTTTTTGTATACCTTTATGTAGTGTTTGAGCAGGCCAAAGGGTCTCATGACACAAAGGTCTTGCTTGTGGTAAGCATTTCAAGCTGTCAAAATCCTGACTAGCAAGTTCTTCAAGTCCCAAGAGTAAGATGTGATACCAAGTCTAAAAATACAACTTAAACCCTTTTTTGAACATTTGGACAGGCTGTGCTTGAATGAGTATATGTTACATGATGTGAGGGTTCTAACAAGGGTTATTGCATGATAATAGGGTTCATAATACAACTGGAAAATGTCAACTCCTTCCCAATCACTAAAAATCACTAAAAGATATGTTTAGGATTGGAAAGGCAAAAGGTTGATGGAACTTTTAGACTTAATAATAATCAAGTAACATTACAGTCAACAGTGTACTGTTTGCTAAATCATATGTACACTGTGTAATATCCTTGGCTATGTGGACACCAGAAGAGGCGGAACACATGCAGATGTCTGAAGTTTGAGTTTTGAACATTGATTTGTTTGATGTGTATTCGAACAATTTCCTCAAAAGTAACAAATTGTAAGCTCAAATGCTTTAAATGCACAATATCTCTAAGTCATGGACGGTCCAACCCATTATCAGATATCTAGATATATAATCCTGACGTGACATTTGTAGACAATGAGGGGTTGGTTATGTCTCTAGATCTACATTGAAAAGGCCAGGGTGCCTTGTCGTGAACAAAGATGCCATGGTGGTAGATAGAGACGAAGTTGGTGGTCGACTTTCCTAGACAACTTATGCATCATGAAATATTCTGGAGCACTTTTACAAACATTAGCCAACTTGAACGATTATGTTGATTGATCTGAAACAGTGATGTTATTTTTGCGTCTCTGTATACTCTAATTGATATATATCCAGTTGAGGCATATCCTTACGTATCCAGACATATCCTCCGTCCAATATCAACCCCTCATAGCTCCCTGGTACAATAAACCTTGACCCCGCGATGACCCGATGGCAAGTCGAGAAGACAGTGACATGCTCGGTTACAGAGTTGACGATATTGATTGCAGATTGGCGGGTACATGCCCTACATGTTGCTGGTTATCTATCAATGTATATAATTAAAAAAAAGCGCTTTCTGTCGAAACTTGTGCCTCATGTATACTCGACTCGCATCCATCTTGTCCTTTTACGTCGAGATGTCGCACAGTCCAACACAGTGTGAACAAAATAGCGGGTGGATTGCGACTGGATTTGCGTTAGAAGTGAGACTTGAGGGAGTCGCCCGTGCTCCTTCCTTCCCTTACCTGCCCTGCTCCTTCTGCGACCTCATCACAGGCGGAGGCCGCGCCTAGGACGTGGCGGAGGAAGGGACGAAGGTAAGTGAAAGGAAGTTGCCAAGAATAGCTGGATAGCAACTAGTTTGGGAAAAACGCGCCTCTCTTCATGGTTACATGGCTGCTCTCTTTGCTCTGCTCTGCTTTGTTGTTGGCTGGGCTTGGGTGGTGGCTGTCCGCTGCTGCCCGCTATGGTCTTCAGGTCCCTTTCGAGTTGCATTCCCAAGTCCGCGCCAGCCTTGGCCTGACTGGAGCCAGAACCCAGGACCTCGTTACCTTCTCCTTTAATACGAACACCTCACCACCATTTATTCCTCCTCGGGAACTCTTCTTCTTTTCTTCCTTTTCCTTTCCTCTTTGATCCCAAACTTCTGTCCATACCCATACTATCATCAATTGACTTTCTTTTTTAATACACATTCTCTTCTTTGTCTGTTCGTTTCTTGTTGCGTCCAGATATCTGTTTCTTTTTGATACCTTATAATTTAATTCTTCCTCTCCACGCATATCCATTATGAAGGGTGAGTTGTACATCCCCTCATCTCTGCCCCCCCCCCCCGTCAATATATGCGATTTCCTAGCGGGCTGAAGCATGCCGAACATAATTCATTGGGCTTGGTGCAAGCTCCCGGGAACAGCTTTCAGTCTTGATTCTGCCTTCCGTCATCATTAGCCCATCAGGCGCGCAGCTCTGCACTGGACCTCCCCTCATGCACAAGCGCATTGTGCTCATATCATTTGCTATCAACACCTCTCTTTTTCACCCACCTGCTTGTCCAGCGCACTTATACTGACTACTATTTCATAAACAGCTCTCATTCTTGTCGGTGGCTTCGGTACCCGTCTTCGTCCTCTTGTAAGCTTGACCACATAACGGCCCAACCTAATGAGTTTTGCCACTTGAAGAGCATATAGCAGAACTACCCCACGAAGACAAGTCTTCTAGCGTCGTCTATACAATACATTCCAAATTTTTGAATCTAACCATGGCTCTCTCCACACCAGACCCTTACCCTCCCCAAGCCTCTGGTCGAGTTCGGTAACAAGCCCATGATTCTGCACCAGGTCGAGGCCCTGGCTGCTGCCGGCTGCACTGACATCGTTCTGGCCGTCAACTACCGTCCCGAGGTCATGGAGAAGCATCTCGCTGAGTACTCTGAGAGATTTGGCGTCAATATCACCTTCTCCATCGAAAACGAGCCTCTCGATACTGCCGGTCCTCTCAAGCTGGCTGAGGGTGTCTTGTCTAAGGACGACTCGCCCTTCTTTGTCCTGAACTCTGATGTCATCTGCGACTACCCCTTCAAGGAACTCGCCGAGTTCCACAAGTCCCACGGCAACGAGGGTACCATCGTCGTCACCAAGGTCGAGGAGCCCTCCAAATATGGTGTTGTTGTCCACCAGCCCAACCACCCCACCCGCATTGAGCGTTTTGTTGAGAAGCCCCAGCAGTTCGTCGGTAACCGCATCAACGCTGGCATGTATATCCTAAACACCTCTGTCTTGAGACGCATCGAGCTCCGTCCTACCTCCATTGAAAAGGAAGTTTTCCCCGCCATGGTCCGGGATAACGAGCTGCATTCGTTTGATCTTGAAGGCTACTGGATGGACGTTGGTCAGCCCAAGGATTTCCTCACTGGTACTTGCCTGTACCTCTCCTCATTGGCTAAGCGTTCGCCCAAGGAGCTCGCCCCTGCTTCTGAGCCCTACGTCCACGGCGGCAATGTTCTTATCGATCCCTCTGCTAAGATTGGAGAGGGCTGCCGGATAGGTCCCAACGTCACCATTGGCCCCAACGTCGTTGTTGGGGATGGTGTTCGTCTGCAGCGCTGTGTCCTTCTGAGTGGCTCCAAGGTCAAAGACCATGCCTGGGTCAAGTCTACCATTGTCGGCTGGAACTCGACCGTCGGTAAGTGGGCTCGTCTGGAGAACGTTACTGTTCTGGGTGATGACGTGACCATCGGTGATGAGATCTACGTCAACGGTGGCTCTGTTCTTCCGCACAAGTCGATCAAGGCCAATGTTGATGTTCCTGCCATTATCATGTAAAATAGCTTTTTTTTTCTCTTTTATTTCCTTGACTCCTAATCTGGATATCATCACATTTCGACTTCTTCTGCACACTCTTCACAACGATACCTTTTCTTTTTACAACTTGGATTTTTTTTCTGGCACACTCGCATATTTGACATAAATACACATCAACACTATCCTCGACTTACATTACAAAAGGGATCGTTGGCACTTGGGATGGGCATTTGAGATGGGATACACTTGACGAGTTTTTTTTTTACAGTTCTGTTCCCCTTCGTTCCTTGTTTTTATCTATTAACATTTTAAGAGAGCCCCTCCATTTTTTTCGTTTTATTTTTGCATACTTGGAAGGTCAAGGTATCTGTGTGATTGGTGTCCGCAGCTTCTGTGTACTAGGACGTTTTGGTTGATTTGCTCGTCCTGTAAACTGTGTCGGTTCCACCCTTAATTGTCTAAGGCACATGGTCATCTCTACGCTTATACACTATTAACATGGATATGCTGGTTAGAGCTGGACTCTCGGGGGGATAAATATATAATTTTTTATGACATTTAGGTTTTGATATTATAAATGTCGCATGGTTTTGTGTTGATCTCGGAGTGACTTAATGTGAGAAATAAGTCGACTTGGCCTAGTACATGTTGAAGTCTGATCATTCCCGTCTGGCAGTTCTATGTTGGTTGAATTTGCTTGGGGTCAATCGTGACTCTTAATCACAATGCTATAAGATCGATATTTTCATTGAAATTCAATTGATAATGTCCATTCTGTCCACAGGCCATCTTTGCGGTGTCTTCCGGTTCTGAGATGTGTCGGGACGTGGGGTTCTTTGATGTTGACGCTTGCTAGTGCTTGAATTCTTGTGTAACGTCTGGTTTTTGGCGGGGAAATTTGTGTGGCAACAGCTAAGGCTGTCTAGGTGATTGTGGTATTATGCCATACATTTCTTTGAAATTACTAGAAATAGTATAATTCTGTTTGCATATGTTTGTGGCGTCAATGTAGGCAAGCTAATACTCTCGGGCTTAGAAGATCTGATTGAGTGGGGGAGTGCAGGTCTCCTACTTTGGGTATAGTCAAAAATGAACTTGATCTTTTGATGAATACGGATAATATCAAGAAGAAATGCACGAGTAGATGTAATCCTATCTCGGCTGCGAGTTCGTTACTTAATGTTTCTCGGAGAACTTACTGCATTGCTTAGTATCAGCTTAGGCTTGTAGACTTATTGGAAGTTGTTTCGCGGAATCGAGTCATGTATTGATGAATATCTCCAATTACATGGCTCTTCACGAACTATAAGACCATTAATATGTTTTGTCCCACCGTGAAGATTCCCAACTACTGGACTACGGAGCCATTTTGGATGTTTCAGAGATATTACTCACGGATACTTGACGTCTTATGTGGTGGGAGCCCGAGATATGCCAATCGACTTTATGAGAAAGAAGAGATAACACAAAAAACAACTTAATCACTATCAATAAATCTCAAACTAGAACATAATATCTAAAATCTACATCATCCACCGCAGCGTCGAGCCCTTAATTATACCTGGGAAAAAGCAGAGGAAACCTCTCAGATATCCGAGACGAGACTATGTCTCACCCGGGGCTAGGTTTGATCTGTACACCGGTAGTTGGATAGTTGTGTTCAGTAGATGTGTAATATCCAGAGAACAATTTTTTTTCTCCCAAGATCTTTATAATATTTCGAAAACTCTGCTGGGTCTATACCAGATTGATTCCGTCCATCAATAAAGATCAAGTATATCTACTTCAAACCATAATAAATCTACCCAAGGTTGTGATTATATATGCCTTCAGCCATTTTCCTTTTTCAGCATGTAGAATATTTTATATTTCAGGTATATTTATCCATCTAAAATTGACTTTAAATGTAAACGCTTTAAATCATGACCTGCCATGAATCTAGGGTTAACTTCAAATGGATATATATGGGGAAAATCTTACTAAACAAATAAAAAGAAGACTTAGAAATGTAAATATAGCCAATTCTGAATCCTAATGTCTTTGTTTATTTACTTAATACCAACTTTTTCTAGAGTTCTAGCTTCATCAATAACGAGTATGTTTTGAGGTGGTGACACCTTCTGAATAGAGGCCCTATTTATAATTGTAGAATATACATTTATAATAGGACTATAAAATTCTGGAATAATTTTAATGGATATAGTAAGAGCGAAATTATAGATTTATAATAATTTAAGTGTAGCAACATGAGATACTTTTGTATGAAAATTATATTCTTCTAGAGGTCTGATGTGTGAGTTTCTTGAAATTTATCCTAAGCCTGCTACGGCCCGCTTAAATAGTCACGACTGTAGGTGTAGTGTAGTAGTTAAAGTTAAACAAAACAACAAGGCAAAGTTCAACAGATTGAGGAAATGACAAGACACTTCGATTGCAGACTAGCTAGTGGCGTGGTGATGAGTATTCTAAAGTTTTCTTTTTTCCTTTCCATGGATTCTCGGTCTTTTTGTCCTTGTCTCCAGCCAATTGTTTTTTTCTCTATGGTAGTTTCTTCAGGCTTCAATGATGGACTACGCAATCACTGAGGTAGGCCTTTTTTCCAATGTTTGTGTGGGTGCAAGTGTGCAACTTGCAAATCTAGCATTGGGTTTTGCGTTTAGTTAATATAACAAAGCATAACCTCGTCGGTTAGCAAAGCCAAGATTGTTCAGAAAATGTTACTCATAAGATGAGATTATTAGTATCGTCTTATCGTTATTATTATTGTGATTCTTGCTTCTAAGAACAATGACATGGTGTTGTGTTTGACTGCACATACATGGAGAAATCATATGGGTAACTCTACTTCTCTTTTTATTAGTAACTGAAACTGGTGATATCTGAGTGCTTAAATTACCCAAAGAATTTGGTATATATTTGGAGAGTTGTGCAGCTTTTGATTGGGGATAGTTTAGTGTATGTGTGGAATTTGGGAATGTTTGTGTAACATTTGGTATGGTGATTGCTTTATTGGTATTCATGTAGATTATGGGGCTATCCTGGGGTTGAATGGCAGCTGAGATGATTTAAATGAGAATTATGACCTCAGATTTCATGTCAAAGGAGTTTAAACCTAATTCCCGAGCGCTTTTATAATCAAGTCTTTTGGATATTCAAACCCTAGTTCCCGTGCTAGATATATCGCATCCTGAATTGTTCTAGACGGTCGGTGTTTGTTGAGAGATCCGGGGAGCTCTAACACAAATAGAGTCTCATTGAAGAGCCTGAGGAAGGGATACTGTCCCCATACATGGCTCAGAGCTGTGTATCTCATGGTACAAAATGAAGTATTTGTAATGATCTTGACGCAGTCTCTTTTGAGATCAACAAAACGAAAGATGCTAGAGACACTGTGGTTTGTATCAATGCCAAACAAATTGACGAATATATG
The DNA here is from genome assembly GCA_002778035.1 of Ambrosiella xylebori. Lineage (NCBI taxonomy): Eukaryota > Fungi > Ascomycota > Sordariomycetes > Microascales > Ceratocystidaceae > Ambrosiella > Ambrosiella xylebori. The sequence continues at coordinate 1,521,744 of PCDO01000007.1, forward strand.
CATGCCTCGACATACCTGCTTATGCTCTTTATTGAGGCTAAAGGCCGATATTCATCTTCAAACTGATCAGTCCATTTTTTTATTGCCGAGATGGATAGCCAAGGCTCCGCGGACGATATTTGGTGGGGATATCCACTTGTCACTTTTACATGCCTTGACAGCTAAGTTAAATGGCTCATTATATCCAAGATATAGCATGATTTGATGAATGGTCAATCACATAGAAACTATATAATGTTGAATATGGTCACCGGTAGTGATGTCTGTGGTGAGAGAGTTTGTGGGTCAACACGTATAGGCAAAGATGAATGCATTAGTCATGTAAAAAGAATGATCACATAAACACATCTTTACCTCGGGATATGAATATTACAGCTAGATCTTGGGTCTTGGTCCCAGACTTGTTAGAGGAACATCCTAGCGGAATACTTGACTGCAGCAACTACGATATCACTGAGTAACCTAGAAAGACTGACCTCGAATCAAAGAAGTATACATATTCAATACAGAGTATGCTTTTACGTCAATTCCTGGCAACTACAGCATCATATCAACAGATGCCATGATATCTTTAAACAGCTTGCAATCTTACAATAGCACCACTACCTATCGGCAAATATCGGAAATTATTCTTCTTAAAATGCCATTACTACTAAATCCCTTATCTTCTCACCCATCCCAGCCTAGCAAAATCTCATGACTTCCCCTCTTCAGCCCTTACCCTCATGAAACCACCACCACCATCACTATCATAGAAAAAGAATAATAAAGGAAGTCATAAAAGATCACACAATTTTCATACAAATAGTGGAAACAGAATGATGATTTGGTGTGGCATTTAATCCTGTAGGCGAGCCAGAGATTTATAATCGTCATGTAAGGGTTTTGATAATTTGAGAAACATCTGCAGTCAAAATGAATTCTTACATTCTTACATACATACATACACACGTACATAGACTCAACTCCCCGGTGCCAACAGGCAGTCATGGCCGGTCGATCGTCTCAATGGGAAGATGAAGGGATATAATTCGGAAGGTGATAAGATGTGTGTGTCTATACAAGGGGAAAACATAGCCATTCGTTTACAGTCTCGTTTTTTACATGCCGTGTTTTCTCCTCTCTTTGCATTAAACCTCGCTATACCCTCTGTCACTAACAATAGTCAGCAATATCAGATTCCCATAATCTATATCTCCTAAAAATACCTTTTCTGCATAAACATCACAAGACACCGCCTACAAACGTCTAATTCTCAACAACTTACATATGTTAGGGTCCACCCCTACTACAATATGAAACTTGGATGCACTAAGCAAAGAGGTGTTAAAACAATATTTGTAGGGATGTATGGTTTAAAGTAGTAGAAAGGGGAGATGGGAGTTGTTGGAGAGGGGAAATTTCTGTGATTATTTCCTTTTGGGGTAACAAATAACAGGCTGACTAGCAAAGAGACAGCAAGTAGGTTGTGGGGGTTTGTGCCAAGAGTGGTAAAACGGGAAAAACAACATCAAGACACATTAGACGAATGGGATGTGGGTTGGGTTGGGTTAGGCTGGGGTAGGGGCAGGGGGCCGAGTATATAGTTGGTAAACGCTGCTTGGTGGATACTTGGGTGTTGTTTTGGGACTGACAAGCTCTGCGCAGTTTTAAGATTTGACGGTGCGGTGGTGGGTGTGGGTCATGACCAGGGGTTAGAGAGGGTCTTGAAAATGCTTAAAAAAATGGGATATCTGGGGATAGAGTTTTTGTTATTGGGTGGTATTGAGATTTTTTTCGTTTCTTTTTATTTACTTGAGAACATGGGAAGGAACGATTTCGGGTTGTTACCTTGTTTGAATGCTTGTCTTACGTGAGTCAAGGAAGAAATATATAAAAAAAAAGTATAGAGACAATTAAGTTTGACCCGCCTCGGATCGCACCTCACATCAGACGCCAGCACATGCACATGCACATACACACGCACACAGCCGCTCTCATGAATCCCTGGTCTAAACATATATATATATATATATATATATCCTTTAAACTGAAAATAAACTCAAAAAAGGACATTGTTAGTGTAAAATAATTACAGACGCATTCACAAGTGTCTTGATGTGCTCGATGTGCAGAAACAGGAAAACCAGAAAACGGTCTGTGGGATAGCCATTGAGTGCTAGGTGAAGCCGAAAGCTTATGTATATGTTGCACGGGAAGCGTTGCATTGAGCTTGCTGATTGGAAACAGACTGATAAGGAGGGGGGTAACAAAATAGATGTAGGCACCATAAATTTCGGGACTCTATCATTGACCTGGGAGTTTAGACATGTGTGTAGGTATCCGCCATCGGACAAGGCCGACCGGAGAAGACGGAGAAGAAAGATAGTCAAAAAGTGATGTCAGAGGATAGAGAAGAAGCGAAGGTGTTTCCAATTTGGGTTGGTTTGGTTTCCGTCCAATCTCTCAATGTCTCAAGGAACAAGAAATGTCTCGGTGGTTGTGTCTCTATTTTTTTTCTATTTATTTGCCAAATCGTGACTCGTGATAATGATCTCCTTGACACAGCATTCTGCAAGTTCTCAGACCCTCGCACGAAGCAGAAGAAAAAGAGAGAGACAAAGCCCTTATCTTTTGTTTTCTTTTTCTTTAATATAGTCTTAAATAGATCAAGCTGACATGCTGAATGTATTCTTAATTCATCATCTTCGCCTTGAAACGTCGCTTATAACCCACCTGCCAGCCAAACTTGCCAAAACTTCGACCGCTATTCAAGATGACCGGAAGGATTGTGGTTTCACATACTGAATGAGTTTTATGACCAAGATTGTGAAATTGAGTCACTTGAATGGCATTCAATTTGGAAAAATTTTGTCGGCTCTGAATTTAATGAATTCTTGAGCTCCAAGATTGTGGTCTATGTCTATGTGGCCATTACTGCATGTCTTTGGTAACGGTTCAGAAAGTGGCCAATAGCACAGAGCCCAGATCGAATTCAACAATACTCAACGATATGTTATATGTTTTCGCCTCCCTTGATCTTGATGGATAAATAGTTTTATCAATAACAGCGAATTAAAGGAACCCAAAGATATTGGGACAGACTCAAAGACCTCGGAAACAACATGTCAATTATTTCCAACAGACAAAGTGAATACTGTTGATGCATGAAGACTGAGCACAAAGATAACACTGAACTTGCCGAATGATTATTTTCGGAGATTTCGTGGAAGACAACAATGGCCCAAACATTGGTACAGGACTACACATAAAGTAAATGCAAATCGGAACTAAATCAAATCAATGGAACGTAGTAATTCAACAAAAATATCCAATTGCACAAAAAAATCTCATCTATAAAAGAACTTGCAGTGACAAAAGGGCTATTCAAAATATCTTACGTCATGGACCTAGCATTGACCAACTACAAAATATGGCATTGCCAGTCGCACAACTACACCCAGCAGCCACCAAGCATCAATTGAGATTACTCACATTACAATATTTACGTAACACCTAGGACAAAAGGCAATGATTTAGAAGCTTATTCTTATTAAGAGGCCTGGCCTTTACAGCGGCTGGTTCGCAGCGGCCAATGCCAGTGATACATGTACTTTTAGAATTCAAACCCAAACTCCATAACCCCAAACCATTAACCATTTCCGAGGCCCAGCCCATTCATGAAGATCCAACCCAAATACAAAGAGATAAAACATGGCCAGAAGAAAAGAATCAAAACAGACTTAGAGCTCCTGAACCCACGAAGAATGGCCGTGATTATAACTAGAGAGCAACAGGTAAAGCACGGCCAAGAACAAGAACAACGACTGCGCTAGGTTCATCCAGAATAGAGTCCGGCTGGAGACCACAGGCTTCTCGGCAGTGTAGACATCAGGGTCTTTGCTAAGACGATCACCCAGGCGCTGCTGGATGATACGGAGCTCGCTAAGCTGCTCCCCGACAATCAGCTCTCTCTCGCAGAGGGCAGCTTCCTTCTTCTTGTACTCTGCCAGCTCTTGTTGAGTCTGGTCATACTTTTGCATGAAGTAGTCGGGATGCTGGCTGCTGCTGCGACCCAGTTGGCCGAGGTTGGTGTTGCTGTGGGCCTTGGACATTATGGCCGTGAAGGAGCTAACACGTGGGAGCATAACAGAAGCGGTACCGGAACGGCTGCGAGCTAGAGCGCGGTTGACCATGATGGGCTGGTTGGCCTTAGGATTAGTTCCCATGACAAGGCCATCCTCTTCATCCTCTTCCGGAATATCGAGATCGTCGTGGATGTGGATCTTGGTAGACTTGCTAAGCATGTTCTCGATAGTCTGTCTCTCGAGTCCATTGACAGTGACAGGCTGCGACATGAAGCGAACAGCCTCAACAGCCTGGTTCCAGCACTCAAACTTGTACTCAACATCAAAAGACGAGAGACTAGGAGTGAATACGCGACCACCCTCATCATGGAGGTCAGCAGAAACGTGGTCAAGGTTACGCCAGATGTTAACCGAGAGACCAGCAGCAATAGCGGCACCGAGAGCGGTAACTTCGCTCATCTTGGGACGGTGAACCATCATGTTGAGGAAGTTGGACTGGATCTGCATGGCCATGGCGTCGTTAGAAACACCACCGTCCACATTGAGCTTGGTCAGAACTAGACCAGCCTCGTCCTTCATGGTATCCAACACCGCCTTACTCTGGAAGCAGATAGACTCAACGGCGGCACGGCAAACATGAGACTTGCTGTGGCTCATGTCCAGGTTGAACAAGCACGCTTTGGCATCAGACACCCAGTAGGGGGCAAACAACCCAGAAAAGGCGGTCACGAAGATCAGACTCCCACAGCTAGTGACTTCCGACGCCAGTTTACAAATCTCAATGGGATCAGCAGCAAAACCAAATTGGTTGGCCAGATACTTGAGACCAGAACCGGCGACAGCAACACTACCCTCAAAGGCATAAGCCATACCCTTCTCACCAAAGTCGTAACCAACAGTAGTGATCAGACCGTTCTTGGAAAACTTGGGAGTAGAGCCCTGGTTGAGGAGAACGAAAGCACCGGTACCGTAGGTGCTCTTGGCTTGGCCCTCTTCGAAAGCGCAGTGTCCAACAAGAGCAGCAGACTGGTCACCCAGAACACCACCAATAGGAACACCCTTGAGAAGACCTTCTCTAATGTAGCCATAAGCTGTAGGGTGAGAGGATGGGCAAATCTTGGGCAGAATGATCTTGTCCATATCTAAGTCGAAGAACTCAAACAAATCCCGAGCATACTGGCGTGTTTTGATGTCCATGAACAACGTGCGACTAGCATTGCTAGCATCAGTGACGAAGTGAGAGTAACTGCCCCGGTTCAGTCTGAAGACGAGCCAAGAGTCAATAGTACCGAAGCAAAGCTTGCCGTTCTCATAAGCAGTCTTGACGCTGGTCTGGTTCTCGACCAACCAGCGCAGCTTGAGGGCGGAGGGGTATGTTGACAAGCGCATACCACAGCGCTCAATGAACTTATCACCACCAGGCTTCTGCTCGTATTCCTTGACGAGTTGACGGGTGCGGGTGTCGCTCCACACGATAGTCCGCGCCAGAGCCTTGCCGCTGTTCTTCTCCCAAACAACGGTAGTTTCACGCTGGTTGGTGATACCAATGGATTCGATATCGGTGGCTTTACGTTCGGGGTTCTTGTCAAGCCATTTCTTGACGCAGATCTCGATGCAGTTGGTGACATCTTGCAAAAGATCGTCGGGGTCTTGTTCAACATATCTGGGAAAAGCTTTGTTAGATAACACTAGCAATTTATGGATCAAGTCAGTGGTACTTACGATTCGCGGTCGTGATAGTTCTTAAGGTCAATCTGGTGCATCTCCTGGATCTGACCGAAGTTGTTGAAGATAATGAAGCGCGAGGAAGTAGTGCCTTGGTCAAGGGCGCCGATGAATCTCTCGGGGCCAGATGATCTCATGGTAATGGGGATAGAGTCGTGACGACTTCTGATAGAAGACATGGAGTCGTCACTCCCACTACGCTTGTGTTCTGGTTGGAACATTATGGATATATATATGTGTGTGTGTGTGTGTGTGTGTGTGTGTGTGTGTGTGGAGGAAAGGGCGGGTAACGAGTGGGAATAATGAAGACTAAAGATGAGTCTTGGGGGCGATAGATATTTGAACGGTCAATGAATGTTGTGTTCAAGTGATATCAAATCAAACGAGAACTCAATACTATGGGATATTCAGGTGTACAAATGACAGATTACAAATATAAGACAATATCTAGGAGGGATAGACTAATGATGAATAACAAGCCTCAAAGAACGGGTTGTGATGATGAGAAGAACGGAAAGTATTGACAATGAGATGAAGAGAAGATGAGAAGAGAAAGGTCCGGAGACAAGCAACCTTTATAACAATGAAAAGTTGAGCTGCTGAAAACCGGTTGGCACTAAGAATATCGTCAATGGTCACAAGACTTAAATAACGAGGTTTGACATATGGAGAGACAAGCCCAAGTTCGGCAAAGATGGAATGTGAATCGCAACAAACAAGGTAAAAGGGTGTGTGTGTAACAGGTACGACTGGGGATAAGCAAAAAATAAACACAGGTTTTTTTTAGGAGGGGTGTGTGGGATGCAAGGATGCAGCATTTCCTTCCCCATTTAAGCTTGGATCCAAATTAGGAAATACCTGGGGAAATACTGGGGAAATACTGAATGCTACCCAGTCGCAATGTGAGTTTAGTAAAGAGTCACATTTCTTTGCTCGACCCCCCAGATACAGTGAGGCGGTCGACATTTAACACACTCAGTCCGAATGTTATGTTATGTATTGAACAAAACTGGAAAGTGGTAAAAAGGATAAGGATGCCGTCCTCATTCACATCAACATTGTATTACAGACAACAGCAAAAGTTAACAGCCACTTTCCTATACCCACGCAGCTTGCAATTGAATCATACTTGGAAATAATATTCAATTCACAACAACTGAGATTAAATGACAGCATCTTTGTAGATTTTGATATCCATTCAAAAATGAGTATGAACAAGCATTTAGATGAACTCAAGTTGATATTCTCACTCTCAGCTCAAAAGCTCTTGATTGACCTGCTTAAACCTGGCTAGGCGCAGTCTTCAATCTTGTTCACATGACCATGGCAATCAATTTACTTTACGTTTATTTACTTACCCTAGGCTAGGCCAAACTGACAAGGTCTGCTTAACAAGGGTAAAAATAGACATGTTTTCTCATAAAAGAAAAACTGTGATAGGCGGTTAAATGCGATAAATAGCGAAGGCGGATTTTTGTTATTTTTATTGGCGCAAGCAGAATGGATCTGTAGTCGAAGCCGTCCAACTAGCTTTGGGCGAATGAATTATGCAACGTTATTAACTCTTTTTTTTTTAAAAAAAAAAGTCCACAAAATATTACAGAATCACCTCTTTGCACATCAATTCAGGACTTGTCTTAGGGCGAACTGATGTAATGTGTAGTCACCATGATGAAGACCCACTATGATAATCGAGGGCTTTTGTCATATTATGGGGAGCCTGCTATAAAATACAGTAAAAGCCATTTTAATGACAGTAGATGTCAAAATGAAAAGAACAATGTAGGTTTAATGTTGTAGAAAATTCAATCTCTGTCAAATTGCTGTTGATATAAACTGTGGGTTTGCAAGATAAATAAATGATTTCTGACATCGCAACATCGTTATATAAAATACTAGCACATTCCTCAAATTATCCAAGACCACAATCCTCTTGATCTCGGCAAACAATCTTTGCTCTCGGTTCCCAATGCTTCAGCAGAACTACATTCAGAAAAAAAGAAGAAAAAAGGATATTTGGCTCTCAAAAAGTCTAGGCCTAGGTCCAGATTTTGCTCCTACTTGCCACTAGTCCAGATATAGTCAAGTATAATCAGGATGTGAGTAACACAACTTCAGCGCTGCTCTGTGAGAGAAAACACTAAGCCAAATTCTGGTCACGATAATTCCCAGTCACTTTCAGTTGAAAATCCAATAGAAAATACCAACACTGCATTTCCGTTCTATGAGGCTTCTTCTGTCTTCTCATTTTTGTCTCCCAGAGCCTCACACCTGTGCCATGGCACGGCGCTCCAAAGTTCCCCTAAACGCTCACAAGCAATCACCGCATCCGCATGCATGTATTCTCAAACAAATTCCTCCAGTCGTCATCACCTTCGTCTCATCATATTTAAAGCATCCTTTTGGATCTCCTTCACAGAGCTCACAAACAAGAAGAGGTTAGTGTTTTCTGCTTAGTATGTCTTGTAAACGAGATGAAGAATGCGTGTCGAGGTACCGATGAGTTTGCGGCGCCAAGGTTCGCATTTTGATATGCCAAAGATATCACTTCTGAAGTCTATATATCCTATTCTAAACCCCCAAAAATGATGCAGCCTCACGATGTTGACAAACGATGTTGCATAACACACGGCGTGTACTCATCGGGGGGTATTCCTAGTAATAGTGACAGATATCTAGGATAACCCTAACTCTAATCGGAGTCTCTGGATATGATTCTTTTGGAGATATCAGTTCTCATGACTATGCATACGGCAACAAGTATGATGAATTCATTATCTGTCAGCAAAGAAAAAGACTAAGTAGAAAAAAAATGGAACGTTGACTTCCCCGGATTTACGCACAAATCTACCCCAGATTTCTGTTTCAAATCATGAGATGCTTTTGTATATTCTGATACAAGGTCCTAAGCAATATTATAATGGTGAAACCCTTGCTGTGAATCTTTATATCTTATCTACTGCTAGTGACGTTTCCGAGCTCTAATAATGTAAATATTGGCGACATCAGATTGACTAGTTGCGCCGCAATGTTGTAACTGACCAACAGGTTTAGTTTCAGAATAAAAATCATCCACAGTTGACATCATGACCGTATCCTGCCCCTATAGGTATATACCAAGAACGTTACCCTAGATTTCAAGAAATGCCATTTTGTTTTTGGATGATTTTACTAGTTATATACCAACACTTTCACCATGACCTTACTGGCAGTGTGGCAGCGAAGTAGATAGTCACAGTAATCACAAAAGGGTATTTCCTGATCATGAGTCAGTCAACAGGGAAATAAGTGATGAATCAGATACCGCAATCTTGAATAGTCACTTGTAAAAATGTCACAAGCCCGCCATTCCGAGAGATAAAGTGGTGCGATATGTAACTGAAGCCAATCAAAACATGCCGATAACATATGGCAATTTGAATGGAGAAGGTTGTATTTTAACCAGCACTAAAAAAGTCAATTGACCCTTGATTACTGATTATAATAGGCCAACAGAGGCCAAGTGGTTCACAATAGCTATATCGGGCAATTAAATTGGATATATACATTCACTTCCCCTAGGGAAAATCGGTATATTGAATCGGAACCGGATCCCATACTTTTGGCAAGTGGCGAGAAGCCGGGGATAATGATGAGAATTGGACCGGGCGGATGATGGATGAAGGAGTTTTTTGTGGAATGTGGGCAGGATTGTTGGGTATAAAAGGGTTGATGTGTTTACTCACGATGAGAAACGCCTGACAACAAGCGGAAGTTCTCAGTGAGGCTCAGTAGCGTTAAACAAAAAACACACACCTCATAGTGAGTAATGAACTAATCAGTTAGTCTCCTTTATTAATGAAATTACACCTGTGTTTGAATTTGACAATCAACTTGAGTACCATCTCAACCCCTGTGCTCGGGCATAAGACATTGACCAATCTGTCGGTGGCTCATTTGGCCTCGTGACCTTTTCTGACTCCCTGTTTGTCCTTTGGTCAAACGAGCTAAGCTGGCGCTGCGGAACCTTGTGTGCGTCAAGCAAATAATTTGCACGAAATGCCACAATATTAGACAAAAGTCACAAAATTCTGGGGGGGTGTCGGCTCTTTGACACTGAAAGTTCATAATATCATGTATTTATATTTATATAATTATATGTAAATTTCTATTGATATACATTTATTTAGATATCAGTGGATATGTAGAATAGTTCCATGCTTTTCTATTGTGGGGTTCGAGGTACCAGATTCCAGTGAGCTGCACGCACGGATGTCCGGGAATGGGGGGAGGGCGAGAAACAAGCCATTGACAGGCCCTAAAACCCTATGTTACAAGCTCTGGGACGTGGGAAAGATAGAAGCCAGACTTTGTCGCTTGTGCCGATTGTTTACGGGGATTGTTTCTTTGAGATGTGAGATAGTTGAGGGCATGCCCCTAGAGATATGCAGTGGGATGAAGGAGACAGGCCACAGGGACAAAAAGGTATCGTGAGAATTGGGATGAGGATTTGTAGTGAAGGGCATTTGCATAGGCGTATCTGCTAATCTAAATTTTAGGAAGGAGGGTTAAGTAACCGAAGTAACTGACTAATGGGAGGATTGCCGGTCTATTTGTGTCGTGGAGCCTTGTATGCATGGGCTGCTAGTGTTCTAGATATTGAGTTAGAAATGCAAGTACAAACAGATGAAAGACTACAAAATGAAACACGTCTAAGCTAATATGTCATCAGTCCTCGAAAACAAACTCCATCAGTTAGTTGCCTATCAACGTGTTCTTCAGTCTATTGAGATAAACTAACCAGTCTTCCTAGCTCGCTTAATAGGAGTAAATAAATAACAGAGACACTATTGGTAAATATCCAAGGATCCTTTGCCTTTTACACATCACACCCTCACGATATTTCCTTGGTGTTGAGTCGTTCCAACGTAAACACTAACAAATATTGTATACCCACCGCCTGGATCTCCCTGTTCCACAACTGCCTCGTCCTTAGAGGGAGAAATAGAGGAAACCCGCCCACCCGCCAACGCAACGCTCACTCAGCATATCCCAAACCTCACGATAATCCTTGTCTCGTCTCTTTCCCCATTTTCTTTGTCCGCCTCCCCCGATATTTTCTCCTTTTTCTCTCTTTTATCTGTTAATTCTTTTTTTTTTCTCTCGTCAATGACTCTGACAAAGCCCATTCATTTCTCTTTTATTCCCATTTATCCCATTCATTTCTCGGCTTTTGACCGGGGTCTTCTTTCTTTATCTCTCTCTCTGTATTCTTGTTTCCTGGATGTGACAAGCTGGACCGTTCACGATGTCCGCGTGACCACTTGGCCTGCAGGCACTTTACACAAGCAGCAGCATCGTGGGCTCCCATGTACCAGTTCTCGGTATCTTGTCGTTTATTTTTACTAGTGTGTGATTTTCTTTCTTGGAAAATCCAAGTTATCTCCTTGACAAGGTTGTATATATATATATTTCTTTTCTTTCAACCCATTATTTCTTCGTATATACTTGGATTCATAGTTGATAATCGTCTTCGTCTGGCTGGGGATATTGACCTTATTCTTTGGCAAGGGGCCAATGTGATTTGATGTGGTTTTCAGTTGGCCAAGAGAGACGAGAAGACATGGTGTCCCCCTTTCCCCCCTTGGAGGTTCTACACATGTTCTCTTTTTTTCGTAGTGTAAATTTTCATGTGAAGATATTGTCCAACCTACAGATATTTTCAAATATTTTCAGTTTTGACATGTGAAGGTAGCATATGCACGATTTGATTTGATGCTTGAGATCTATATATCAATATTTTAGTTATGATAATACTACTCCATAATAAAATTCTATGAATCTTCCACGACGAGCATCTCAAGCTTGGACTCATCGGATTTCCACCAATTCCCGTCCGAACGCAGATATCTATTTAATCCTCAAACTCTCCCTAAAAAATCCCAAACACTAGAAAAAAGGGTTCACTAATATCTTACTCGTAAACTTAGGCACAGAAAACATGATGAAGCAACAAAATGGCCAATGCATACATCAAATGTTTATCAGATATAAAGACATCGAAAAAGTAATAAAATACCAATATTTAATCCATATTCCAACGTTGCGCCGAGATCACCGGGGGCCTGTCACCTTGATTCCTTCCCTCGAAAACTTGGGTTTTTTTCGGGGAGTTTTTTTTTTTTGCTGTGCACAGCACAGGAATCCTTCAATGCGACTGTATGTCTTTTCAGATTTTCGATATCAAGGACTTATCCCTCCACATATTCACCACTCTAGATACGAATGTCCACTCTGCGACAGAATCACTAGTCTCATCAGGAATATCCAAGCAATAACACCAACCTGTCTTCGCAAGAGAGAAAAAAAAGAGGCCCTCTCATACATATATGCCCCCATCCCCCCCTCTTCCGCCCACGGAACTGAACCAGATATGCCAATATCTTGGTCGACTCACTCGACACGAGTGAACAACTTCTTGTTATTTTCTTGTCTCCATGCACGACAGTAAGGCCAGACAGGCCTCAACCGTTAATTCCTAGACTTGCATTTTGTTGCTGCAAATCAGCTTTTTCCAACAGAAAAAGAGATAAAGAAAAGGGCAGGCCGTGCCGTAACCGCAAGATGAATGTGTGCTTTGGGAGGATGTGAATATGTAGGTGATAGTGCATTCGTTAGGGATTTGTGATGTCTTACCTGTTTATCAGAGCGGTTGGGATGAGGATATAACCATACATTGAATCTTCATTTGGAGACTGGAATCTATCGAGGGAATATGTTCTCCATTATGGACTTTATACATTGACCATAATCTACTAAGACAGAAAACTACTTTGAACTCGTGTCAGTATCCCGTGTCTCTCAAAGTGTCGGCTTGTCCCCATACCCGTTCCGGCCATAATCCGCCCATCTCCAACCTCAAATACTCGAAACTGAAACTTAATTTCTATCAAAAAGTCCAGGACGCAACTGTCACTCTGCCATTTTCAAACGCTACCATGTTTCCCACGAGAAATAATGATACTATGTGGCACTGAGTTTACCCATCTATCTATGTAGCTGTCCCGTTTTCATCCAACACATCTAGTCCCCCCCATCTCCAACTCTTAAAAACTATTCCAAGCAAACAAAGTTGTGCCCAGCCAAGCCAAGCTGCCGAGACCTGTCATATCAGACAATTCATTCACCTAAAAAGCCAAAGGCTGCAGCTACCACTCTATAATCTCTAATACATACAAAAAAAATGGCATGCAAAGACACCCATCCAAATCGTTCTCAACCCAACGTTTGTATCTGGTTTTGTCCTGAGTGGAAAATCAATCTCCAAGTTTGTATAAGTTTGTAGACAGGGATTATATGCAGGTTGCCATTTTTTCTTCTTCCATAATAAGCGAGTGAGATTACATGTAAATAGAAGGGGAAAAGAAGTGAATTGGGCGTTGGGAGATTCCGTTGTTACATTGGTTGGTCACGCTGGCGGGTTCGTATGCAATTCATCAGACTAAAGAAAGTACCATTCTTGGGATTTTTTTTTCTCTCTGATGCATTTAGCCAGTCTAATGCAATATGTGAGTTGCTGCCGTTTTATTTGGTCATGAGGGTGGTTCTCCCAAAGATTAGCTTGGATTCAGTTGGTGGGTAGGAGAGAAAAAAGACAAAACCAACACACCAAGATGAAAACTGACAATCATCACATACAACCATCAGAGACAAACCATCCGGCATTTCCATTCAAGGTGCATTCAAGATGGCCTGATGACTGCTTGGTGGTAGAATATTCTTTGATTGGCTACGTGAATAAGTGTAGATAATGACAGGAGTTTTCTCAAGATATTTAGCCAAGGACCCACCCATACTTCTCATGGTTCATCTCCAAATGCCGAGATTTTGCTAGTTTGTTTTCAGCTTGTGAAAAGTAAGATGTTGGCCGACTGTGATGGCGCCTTGGTGCCTTGAGATAGATGGCGACACCTTCTCCAATGGAAAGTGAGGGCGAAAAAAAGGGTGCAATCTCGCGAACTTCAAAAGTCTTGTTGTAACACTTGGGTTTTCTCAAGGTATCTTCAACGCTTACATTTAGTGCTGGGCTACTAGTGTGATACCCGGAAGGATCATATAGGGTTTTTGGAGATCTGGCTTGGAGTTGGACTCCATTTTTTTTTCTGGTCTTTGGGCAACCCCTCTTGCACTTGCACTGTCTCACGATACTTTTTTCTGCTGATAAGCAACTCATAGATTGTAGTCATGGCTTCCTTTGTTCTCTTCTCCCCCCCACGCCAATACTTACCATTGAGCATTGACTTGTACGCCCTCGCCCTCACTCTATGCAGTCTCACGCTGAAACTCTTCCCATCCTTTGTATGCCCAGCCAACGCCCGGATTATCGTGACTCCTAATCTAGTGTGTGTGTGTTGACCGTTCTTCATATCCAGGCTGTTCATGTAACCTCTGATCTTAGCCATATGCCTTGATAAAGAGAAACTAGAGAGACACGGAGTGTGACTCAGTGAATTTAAATGTCATGATGATAAAATCGAAGTACTCAACTTCCGGAAGAGTTATATGTACACATATGAATAACTAGCGCTGTTGAGTTACGTGCATGCATGCACGTAAGGAGATACACTATAAAGCAGACCTAACAAAAATAACAGCATGCATCGCATCACGCGGACAACTTCTTGCGGTCCAGATCGACTCTCCTCCTCGTAAGCATGTCTCAAATATTCTCACCCACCCAACAATAACCAACACCTGGTATAATGAGTTCTGGATATGCTAATTTCAAGACATCAATCACGGCATGAATCACAGTAGCTACCCCATCTTCCAGTCCGACGGAACCACACAGATAAAAGAAAAAGAAAAAGGACAAATATGACATGTAAAGCCTGAGTGGGCTCGACTATTCTAGACCATATTGTGTCAATTTAACTCTGACTCTGCTTGCATCTTGTATCCGAAAGTGGCAAATTTCTTGCAAGTAGGTTTGTGGATGTTGAGGCTTAACGTGGCGTTGACTACTAATACATATATATATATATATATATATCTAGATCTTGCTATGTACGAGGCTCTGCAATGAGGCTGGATGTGGTTATATTGATATAGAGACAAGAGGCGAAAACAAAACATTTTTTAGAGTTTCCTCTAGCCTTGTATCCACGGATCGCCGGTTAAGGGATCTAATAGTTACTCGAGGAGGGTACTGAGGCTATTTTTGTGCGCTGGCTGCTTCGTTTGGGTGGACAAAGTTACCGTGTGTCGAGAAAAGAGAAGTGAGAGATTCTGAGGAACTGGAAATGTTGGGGGAGAGAGAGACGACAAAAGAGAGAGGGGGGACGGCGGCTAGTTTTTTTTTTGACGTTACACGGGGAACGAGCACGGGGTGTGTTATCGTGAGATTGTGTGTATAAGTCTAGGAATTGAGAAATTTTCTGTAAGAGAAATATTCTTGTAGAAGCACAGAGAGTTCTTGGCGGGAACGGACTGAGAAGGGGTAGTGGATGTCTGTGGGGGGAGGAGGAAACGATGGGAAGGAAGGAGATATCATAGCGTGCAGATGGTCTTGTATGTATTCGGAAAGTAGAAAAAACATTCATCACGCATGTTGAAAGCATCTATGGCTTGATGCAACAGAGGGCGTGTAGTCTTCGAGGGAGCCTTGTCTGTGTGGAAGAAGAAAAAGAAGATGAGAAAAGAAACAAAGACTCAAAAAGTTACCAAGACAGTTGCTTCGGCAGGGCCATTGGTTGGTGCATAGATATGGCAAGCCAATGGTAGTTGCAGCCATTATCATGCGATATACCGTCAAGTTCGTGTTTATTTGATATTCTCGTGTCCGGGGGGTGGGGCGATTGAGACCGGATGGAGTGGGGATGGGAGATTCCAAAGCGTGATGCGAGTTCATAAGGGCTTTGACTAATTACGGAGTCATTTGACTGACTGGTATGGAGTACTGCCGGTCTGTAGCGGGTTGACTTGTATTTGATCACTTGATCACTTTGTATATTTCCCTATGTCGATGAGTGTAAGTCTCTCAAGGCAAATATGTTGTCTAGTTCTTGCTTCCAGCACAACAACATCCATATCAGACCCATCAGATAATACCAATCACTTATATAAACTTCACAGAAGTGCCTTAGATGTATCTCTAGCGAAAGACAATTCTCGTCACATACTTTTTCACTTGCATGGAACTTTCAAGGCAGACGCTCTTTTTGTGACTTTTGAAGTCCCGCGTGACCCAAAAGACTTTTTCTTGATCTACCGTGGGAATAGGGTGCAAATCGTTACGTCTAAATATATGCTTATCATATTTGTATATAAATACTCAGTACATATTTATCTTTGTTTTTCTCTTCTTCGGGACTGAGAACTTGGGGGTGTTGCAACGCACCCATATATGCAGGGAAGCTTTTGTAAGTGGTGAAGGATGGATATGTTGTATAAAGGTGAGAGAACCGTGTGGAAGGGTAGATCGGGATGGAAGGGAGAGAGGAAGGGGGTGAGAAAGTTTGGAAGATCTTTAACTGTTTTGGTGAAGGATGGGATATGGCAGGAACAAGACCTAACCGCTATGAAAAGATCGTGAGGCTGAGAGTGCGATAGAAGATTGAAGCTGGTATATAATCTGTATTGTTCCGTGAATTCAGCAGAGTTGAAAGTATTTTATAGATAACTAACATATTGCTTCCACCATGAATATGACCTTCATAGCGCATCTCGCCCAGCCAGCCCCCGCAAACAGCTGAACTGCACATCCCAACCTAACACAAATCCAACCAAACTAACCCCTTTCTATTCCAGCCTTCCTTCTAAAGAAAAATATAAATACAACTACCATGAAACCTTTGCCTTTCTCTAAAGATAAGAAATTGAGAAAGAAAGAGTAAAGCAGTCCTGTGATTCCCACCCCCTACACGTTCGCCAACATATGCACATAAAAATTGAAAAATCATGCAAAGACACTCGTACCCTCCCTCCCTATTCTATTTACCGCTTGTCCCACGCAAAGTCCGCCCATTTTGTAAAAATCACACTTAGCCTCAACAGTTCATTCATCAATTTCAATTTGTCACGATAATTCTGTGGGGGGTTTATGAATTATATTAGTTTATCTACCAGGAAATTTATTTCTAAGAAAAACAACCAAACTGGGCACTGTTATGTATTAATATGAGCTGCACGGCCTTTACTCTTTACTCGGGCAGTAGGAAACAGGACTATCTGAACGGCTTATTTACCCAACCTCCTCCACTACCACAACCAATACATTATCATTACTTGTACTTTCTATCTTCGTTCACGGCTCAGTTTCCCAATCCTGCCCCAAAACTTCACCACTAAAACATAATAATGACCATTCACCCCCTCATTCTCTGTTGCCTTCTCTTGCTCCCGACTATCGTGACTTGCCCTATTTGGTGTTGACTCCCCCATTCAGCACACACGCATATACACGTATCTATTTTCTCATTCACACAGCCCAACCCACCACCGTATAACCAGCCAGCCCGATCGCAACAATGGACAATTCTAGACCGCTGCCGTCCCTTTTAAAGAGGGAGGTAGAGGTCTGGATGGGTCTGGGGGAATGCCACAGCGTAGGAAAAGATGACGAGAGGACCCCGTTCCTTTTCAACCGTGGTTCTTGCGTTCTTGCTATTCTTTATTGGGGTCTGTATTGGTGGTTCACATTGTTTACCGAACATTGACGGATGGTTGGGATTCGTTCGGTGGTCAAACATCGTAACTGGGATCCCCATACTTCCCCAGACTTTTTCCTCACATCCTAATTGGTAACCACTATTATTATTATTTTTGCTAATCCGCGGCGACTTTCTAGACTTCATATGTTCAAACTATGTATCCAAATGCACCCGTTTTCATGGCAATGGACTAAATCTCTCTATAAAGTATTCTCGTTTTTCTCAATAATCTCCTGTCATACTTCACATCAAGCATGCACTCTGCCCCACCCCAAGTCATTACATTAAAGAGACTCCATCATGCATCCACTTCCAAGGATCTCTTGATGTCCTCATCTCTTTCACCACCGACCGCACCTTTGGATTCTATCCATCATAATTTAGTCTAATCTCGACAGCCTCCGAGTCATTATTGGCCCTATGGCGCAATGGTAGTGCGTGTGACTCCAGATCAAAAGGTTATCCGTTCAAATCTAGTTAAGGTCATCCTTTTACCGTGCAATTTGCAATTATTAAACCCTAATCACAACCCTAGATAATGGTGGCAACCTACTTAACACTACTCAATTCGGCAAATCAAGATGATATATTTACGTCAGTGGATTTAGATTTTATCTCATTGCTGATGTTAGATGGGTGTGAAGATAGCATTGATATAACAAAAGTAAGGCGAGGTAGTTTTTGGCGGCAGTTCCCATGGATGATCATGGCGATGGTCAATATATCTCTGGAGGAATCCTCAGACATGATAACAATTCGGTGGTGACAGATTGTTGAATAATCTGTTGTTGGCGTATGTAATCTTGATAGATCTGCAATATAGAGTTTGGCCCATTGGGATGGGATGCCTCCAGGTATCCGGAGAATGAGACATGACCTTGCGATCCTGTGTGGCTCGATTGCGGCTGTTCCAGCTCTAGCTTTCAATTTAGTTAGCTAAAGCTGGATCATTGTGTAGGGTAAGCTTAATGTGAGCTATGGAATATGGGACAGTACCCTCCTCAGCAGAGGGCACTATGGATTTGGAACGCGGAAACCAACCGTGTGTAGCCGTCCACTCTACGGACGAAATTCAAACTCGAGCAGCATAATAATTATCATCACAATCTAATATCTTAGCTTCGTCATTTGTGCGTGGAAATACAAAATGTATACTCCCCTTGTGTTCTCTATTTTGCCAGGCAGAATTTTTAGTCCTTTCCATTGACCAGTTACCCGGAACAGCGCGGCCCCACGTCAGACATCTGCTGATGGCGGGGTCAGAATCTGGGAGTTCTAACGATATGTGATGCCCATTAAAGTCTACCTCGGTGGGTCAGGCTTGTTTTGCATTGGGATGGACGCGGGGAAAGGGTATCATAGAGTTGCTGATATCCGGTGGCAATATCTAAGATGTCAGTATATGTAGGCGGCACTCGTTGATTTGACAGTTCCAGACGAAAGCCAGTATAGATGGGGGGCGATATCTTATATATAGCGTAGTTCCTTTTTAGGTAGGGGGTGTCCAGTATCTGACATTGTGGCCGTGTTACGATGCTTGTATGATTGCTGACAGTTATTGTTTCCGTTAAACTTGGAGATTGGAAGTCACTTGGAAGATAGAGGTGAAGTTCTTAATTGAATTTGGACAAGGCCACGATGTTTTTTTCCATAGCTGACCTAGGCGCTGCCGTTTTGGGTGGGGTTTTGAGTAGCTGGCTTGGCGGTTCATTCATTGTGAGAGTAGCCGATTGGCGAGGTTTCTTTTGCTTTGGGGTAATTGGAGTAGCCATGAGCGATGGTGACATTTTTACCCAGCTGGTCAGATGGCGAAAATGACGATGGTGTCCAGAAGATTATTGCTGATTGTAATGTCTTGTCAACTATACGGCTTGGTGACTCCAAAGTTGGAACATTGTATAGCCTTTGGATCTCGCAAACATGAACGAGCTTCTGGAGTCAGAAGTCACAATTGTCGGTAGCCTTATGGGCCGTTACTTTGAATTCACATATTCCCCAATGTTGTTGGGGTCACATCGAGGTTGAGAGCCGTGGAAATAAAGTATCGCATCGAGCTAAGATCTAGGTATTATCGGTAATGTTCTCCGATATGATGGACGGAGCAGGGATCCTGTCATATGAATGTCTCTGTGGGTTGATCGGTGGCTCGGTTAGGGTATGTGTCCGAGTCCGACTGTGCTCCATCACTGTCGAGCCTAGGATCAGTCGGCCCATTTGGTATTGAACGAGATATTTCTACATCTACCGTATGGCGGTATTTTTCAAGCTAATCATCTAGCAATATATCCCGAGAGTAGACTTAAAGATTCTAATGACGTCGTTGGCGATGCCATATTACACAGGGCTTGCCGTTGTCTACTCCCCGATCGTTTGAATGGCATCCACAGCTTCCCATCGAAATACCAAACCAGATGTTTTCACAAATATCAAGGTTACTAGGGCAGCTAAAAAATTCTGACAGTACTCATAAGCTTGATTATATCATTATCCTACGAATTATGGTGTAATTTCTCTATACTTGTCTTTAATCTTGGACACTGTCATCGACGGATACGTCGGAATGACCAATTAAATGATTATCCGTGAAGTTCTACTTCAGAGAGTCTTGGCCTTCTATAGTACATTCTTAATAGACTTGACTAAAGTTATATCTGTGAACTCTTTATGTTTATTGATCGGATGTGCCTACTAGCATTGAGCCACCTTGGTCATCCGGGCATCACTTTCATCCATTGGAATCACCTTTCCCCGGAATATCGAACACTTGCGATGTCTGCTAGTTTTTCCTGACTTGATACTTTCCATAGCAGTGGTTCGATCTATATCGACACCTATCACATCATTGTTTTATCGTAAGCTAGCCGGAGCTGACTGTGACTTTATGTTAGTGAATCATGAAGGGAAGACTTCTAGATTGGGTAATACCCTTGTAAAAAGGTAAAGGAGATTAAAGGTTTTCAGAATGAAAGAGAGGAAAACCTGAAGGGAGGATAAAGGAAAAGATTACACATCTGTTATGCTGGAAGTGAGGGGAGAGGATCTCGGGGCTTGTTTACGTGTAAGTGATTGGYCAGAATCAACAAACACGAAGAGATACCCAATTCTCTCTGTTTCCCATCACGAGATAACCAACAATTTCTCTAATCACATTATATCTCCTTTCTCTCTCTATGTCCTTCCGCCTCCTCCCATCGGCACCCTTGCCCCCACCACCACCACACATGGTCCTGCCTGAGCAAGCATACCTTGCCTGAAAGGCCCTTTGCGTCGTGATCCGGGCATGGGTTGGAATTACTAATGGCTTGGGCTGAGGTTGGGATAGGCCGGGGCCCTAAGAGGCGGAGAGGAAAAGAGAAGGGGATGTATATAAATGTGTATATTTTGACTGATTGCATGTATCGTGTATATGCAAGCACTTTGGTGTGCAGATGGTTAAAGCCGGTGAGGTGCTTATATGCAGTTTGAAATTTATGTGCTCGTCTGACAACACATAGACAACCTCAAGTCTTCCAGTCATCTCACTATGAAACACATTTCTCTCACCGATCCATCATCGCCTCAACACCATATAAATACATTCCAACATCCATCACCCATCTCCACCATTCCCACCAACCACTCCCAACCACACACACACACACACACATACACATACACACACACACATACCAAACTCCAAAAGGAGAGGCCTCGTCTCCTCCCCCTCCCTTGACCCCCGTCAACCCAAGAACTGACTAGAAGCAGCACCCATCGTTCCATCGTCCGATATTTCGTCTAAGCAAGCCTCTTTATGCACGAAGCTATTGTCATCTCTCAATCTTTATTTATTTATATAAAACATTTCGACATGTTGTCAAGATATCTCAAGTCGAGGGCCTTTCCACTTTTGTCATACCTTGTGTATGCCGTTAAAATTCAAAGACACTAGAAATAAACAACACACGTAGTACAAAAAAAAAAGACAGCTTCAAACATGATCCCAACACACACACACACACACACACACACACACACACAACCCGTCATATCCAATACCAAACAACGTCATCTGAACACCCCAAACAAACCCCAAATTCCCAACCAAATCCTGCAAACTCCCAAAACAAAATCATAATAAACGAAACCCTAACCCCAACACAACCTATCCACATTAGACCTCCACATGTGTCGACAAATGCTCCACCGCCTCCTTAATCGTCCTCAACATCCTCTGATTAACACAAAATGGACACCGCACCGGTCGATCCCTCTCTGAAATCGGTGCTGCCGAATCTATCGGCGTCAGTGTCAAATCGTCGTCCACAACGAACCGCGAATGCCCATGCATAGGGACCGACACAGGGGCTGAGACGGGTGCGGAGATAGATACGGAGACAGAGGAGGTAGATGTAGGGGTTGGTGCCGGAGAGGGTTGATGGGGGGGTTGTGTGGTGGACGAGTGAGATTGGGGGTGGGGTGGTGGTGGTGGTGGACGGTCGGATGAAGAATCGATGTGTTGTTGTTGTTGTTGTTGTTGTTGTTGTTGTTGTTGTTGTTGTTGTTGTTGTTGTTGTTGTTGTTGTTGTTGAGCTGCCACTTGTCTCGCCTGCTCCGCCTGCTGTTGCTGCTCCGCCATCTTAACCGTGTTAACTAAGTTGCCCAAAACCCCCTGCCTCAACGCCTCCACCCTCTTATGTTCCTCTCTAACCGCTGCCGCATTTGCCTCCGCTGCCGCCTCGTCAGCCTGTAATTGCCGCAGGGCTTTCTGCAATACCATCTCCGGGTCATCGTCATGGTAGAGCTGTGACACATCGTTCGCAACAGACGCCGCAGTAGAGACTGACGGCATCGCCGAAAGAGAAATCGGAAGCACAGTCGACGGGATAGCCGCTGGTTGCTCAGCAGTTGACTGTGCTACTGCAACCGCCGCAATCGCCGTCGCCGCTAACCCATCACTCTGTGCCGTCGTCGTCGCCGCCGCCGCCGCCGCCTCCGCCGCCTCCGACTCTGCCACGGAAACTGCTGCAATCGACAACGACGGCATCCCTCTATCCTGTCCCATCGCTACCTTCCGCAAAACCTCATCCCGCACCAATGCACATATATGCAACGACGGCTCCACGCCCACCGTCCGCGTAATCAGCTCCCTAACCGTCACAGGACTCGTTTCTTGAGTCAAGTTGCCGCCCGAATACCGCTGCAGACACTCGGTAAGATATCCCGCATCTTCCGCTGCATTCTCGACGTCGCCGTGCCGCCGCTGCCGTCTAATCAGTAGGCCGTATCTTTTCTTGAACCGGTGGATCCACCCAGGTGAAAACTCGGGCGCCGGCTCATCCCGATACTGCGGCAACGCCGTAAAGACATTCTTGGCCTTTTCCGCCAATTCCTCATTAGTCGGGTGGCGCCCGTTGGCAAGGACAGTCTGGTACCACTTCAACACCAGCTTCTCGACATCCGGCCAGTTGCCAAAGCGCAACCGTGACCCACTCAGCTGCGGCGCCTCCATGTCCAGGCGCGAATACTTGGGCGATAGCGAGTGCGACACGGTACTTTGGCTGATGGTTTGGCCGAATTCTCGCTCGAACCATTCCTGGCACATCTTGTGGCTCGGCCGGGTAACCTGGCTGTTCGCCCACCGCCGGAGTGCCCGCCGCTGGTTCAGCGTTAGCGAATTCCGCTCTTTCTGTCCTCCCAAACCGCTACCCCCCGCGGTCCCAGTTGACGTTATTGACATGTGTGACTGGTCGGCGTCGTCTGACATGACATGGGACGTCGCGATGGCATGGCCCAGATGATGATGATGATGCTGGTGATTGTGGTGATCATGGTGATCATGATCGTGCGCTGAGACCTGGGCGTCGGCAGCGGCGGCAACGGCGGCGAGAGCTTCGACTTCGGGAGCCAGCGATGGGGATGGGGTAACGGGATGTAGGTCGCTTTGGGAGGCGTCAGACATGGAGACGTCCATGTTGCCAACAAAGGAAGAACCTAAAAGGATATATATATCGGGTATCGGGGTCCGAGGTCCGGGGCGTTGGGGGGTAGGGGGGTGGGGGATGAACGGTAATGAAATTTCCCGATTTGTATAAGACGGGACCCGATAGTGAGGTTGTTGGTGATAGTGAGATATTTGGATATGCGATTGGCGGGTGGATGGAGGTGGGGAGATATTGAAGCGGGGGATTAGGGTATATTAAAACGAATATGAGGATTAAAAAAGGGACAAGTACACAACGGAGGATTTGACACTTGCTGGAAGAGATTAAAGCGTATGTCTTGACTCCGTCGTTGTCGTCGATGTCCACAGCCGAGTCTAGATTATCCTTATAACCAAAATGTAGATTCGCGCCCATGCAGGAAAAAAAAAAAAATCTGGCCACAGATAAATTCGTGTAGTGAATATGTGGCGTCAAGGGGGGCTTTACAGGGGCCAAGCAATAATTATAGGAAAAAAAAAAAAAAAACATACAACATGGGTATATTCCCACGTGGTCACCTACCGTAGTACTAATCCGGCGCTCTGTGGCTTGACTATGGGAGGGAGCAGACGGGGGGAGGGGGGAGTCTTTCATTCTGTAGCTTGATGTGGAGTAGATTCTTGGCGTAGAGCCGGAGTTTTACCATTCTCTTCCCATCACGTGATTATTGTCATGCATCTTGAGTTCGAGACCGACGTAGTAGTTCCATATATCGAGGGTATGTCGAAATGAGTCTGTTTTCCGTTTTTGCAACTCGATCGCCGTTTCCAAACGGTCGATAATAAATTTCAAAATGATTGTGTTATGGCTATATTACAAACTACCTCCCTTCTCATTTTCCAAGCATTAGTGTCAGCTTATGCGCCGAGGCTGTATCAAGGTCTTAATCTAAAGTACACACCTAAATTTCGCATTCAATACAAGATGTTATTATTAAGACATTGCTCGGTAATATTTTTTTTTCTAAGCTACTCAGGAGTGTTTTCATTGCTACAGAATTAACACACGAGAAGTAATTAGTCCTTGGCCCTCAGATTGGTTTCCTTGTGCCTGGGCATGCCATGACGAGTCCTTTGATGAGCCGTTGTTCCTATAAGACTAAAGCGGAGTTACAAATGTTGGCTGGCGTGTGCCGCTAGAGGCTGTATAGTTGATACCCATGTAGTTGACGCCCAAGATGGGTTGCCTCACTTGTTGTGCAACATTGTGGTGAGCTGTACAACCTGAGCTAACATTCAGAGCATAGATTTTCACAACGAATATGACAAATGACCTAACGCTATGTTGGTGCGTTCTGCTACAAACATGCTTTGCCCTTTGATTCACAATAAACCAACGGGCAGGGTTTGTGAAGGATTTTCACTGTTTATGTCATGAGCAACTGCTTTGCGAACCAAAGTGGGTGATGCCCAAAAGAGGGATGGGGACAGCAAGTTACATGTGTACTTGCCTCGCCATTTGCCTAATTTGCCTTTGGAGGCCAGGTGTTTGTTTAGTTGATGTATAGCAACTTGCCATACTTAGCTATTTTCCCCGCATCTGAGAGGCAATGGCCATAGACATGAATTTCTTCACCAATCATAAGGCCCAAACATCCAGCCTGCCGCAAGTTGCTGCATGTAGGCGCCATAAGCCCAAGTGGGTGAAATCCTCACACATCTTCTCAGAGCCTGATAAATATCTGCCGTCACCAAGAGCATGCAAGCCTCGGCGAGCACTCCTTTGTTGCAATGAAAACATCACACCTTCGTCTTCGTTCAACATCGATTGCCGACCATGTCGAATCCCCAGAAGTACACGATCGGCTGGATTTGTGCCGTCACCACCGAATTTGTCGCTGCGCAAGCCTTATTTGACGAAAAACACGATAAACTCGAAACAACCGCCGACAATGACAACAATACTTATGCTCTTGGGAGAATTGGGAAGCACAACGTTGTCATGGCTGTCTTACCTAAATCCATCTATGGTACGACCTCTGCCGCCACCGTGGCAAGGGACATGCTGCGTAGCTTTCCAAACGTTCGTTTCGGACTGATGGTTGGCATAGGCGGTGGTGTCCCAAGCGCAAATCACAACATACGCCTCGGGGACATTGTAGTGAGTTCTTGCAGAAACGGGAAAGGCAGTGTGTTTCAATATGACTATGGCAAGGCGATTCAAGGGCATACTTTCGTAACGACAGGGTCCTTGAATCAGCCGCCACAGTTGCTCCTGACAGCATTGAACGGGCTCGAGACTAGACACGAGTTGGAAGGGCATCAGCTCAGCGCCTACATCGATAGGGCGTTTGAAAAATGGCCCCGTCTACGAAAGAAATATTCTCGACCACCTTCAGACAGCGACAGACTCTATCGACCCGATGTTATCCATCCGGACTCGCCGGACGGATGCAGCAATGTGTGCAGCAATGACCCAGTCTTTCTGGTGGATCGAACCGAATGGAGCGAGCGAGAAAATGATCCTGCCATCCATTACGGGTTGATCGCTAGTGCAAACCAATTGATGAAGGATGCACTTGCCCGGGATAAACTGGCAGCTAGTATGGATGTCCTTTGTTTCGAGATGGAAGCGGCCGGCTTGATGAACCATTTCCCATGTTTGGTGATTCGCGGGATATGTGACTACTCTGACTCGCACAAGAACAAGAAGTGGCAAGGCTTTGCGGCAATGATGGCGGCGGCGTATGCGAAAGATCTCCTAAGCGAGATTTCTCCTAATAAAGTCGAGGATGAGAGGCCTGTTAGTGAAGTCCTTCAATCTAGTTAGTATCACAATGCTACCCCACACCCACATTTACTTTACTCTTCTAATACCAAATAGTTGAATCCACGGAAAATGTAATCAAGCATGAGGTGATGAGTATGAAGTCTGACAATCGTGCTGCCAAAATCAAGCGCTGGCTATCTCCACCAGATTATTCGACTAACGTCAGATTGGCGAAGAAACGTTGGCATCCCGGCACCGGTACCTGGCTGCTTGACAGTCCCGCCTTCCAGGAATGGAAACTTGGGTCACGTCAACATCTGTGGCTCTACGGCCTGGCAGGATGTGGCAAGACTATTTTGAGTACGAAGATTCTTGATCATCTGCTAAAAGGCGCTCACACCACGCTTGCGTTCTTCTTCGACTTCAACGACCCCTCGAAGCAGAAGTTGGAGAATCTCTTAAGCTCGCTGGCAGTTCAGCTTTATGATACCGGGAACGAAGTCGCGAGAAGACTTGATAACCTTTTCACTTCCTGCAATGAACAAAGACAACCAGATACGACTGCCTTGGCAGCCTGTGTTAACGAAATGATACAAACCACTGGAAAGGTCGTCGTTGTGCTCGACGCTTTGGATGAATGTACAACGAGAAGAGAACTTCTGGATTGGATAAAGGGTTTGCCGTCTAGCAAGGCCCAGCTTGTTGTAACTAGCCGGCAGGAAGCAGATTTCCAATCTGAACTTCCTCGCTTGTTCGATGAGCGTAATTGTATCGAACTCAACAAGGAGGTTGTCAACGTTGACATATGCTCTTACGTGACAGCAACGCTTAAACAGAAGCCTGAGTTCGTAGATAAGAAGCTGCCTCAGAGTCTTCTAGACGAGATTCGCGACAAAATCGGACATGGAGCCGACGGAATGTAAGTTTTGGCCCACATCATCTATGCTGACCAAACACTTTTCTGACAATTGCCACAGGTTCAGGTGGGCTGCTTGTCAATTAGAGAGTCTCACCCGATGTTTGAGTCTGAAAGATATCAAGACAGCTCTCAAGTCTTTACCCCGCGATCTAAATGAGACATATCGCCGGATGCTCCAGAACATACCAGCTGAATATAAGTGTGACGCGATTCGTCTCTTGCAGTTTCTCGTCTATACCAAGCAGCCTCTGAAGGTGTCAGAGGCTATTGAAGTGATAGCCACGCAGGTAGATCAAGAGCCTTATAGCTTCGATGTTGGCGGCAGACTTTTTCAAGAACGTGACGTGCTACGATACTGTCCCGGCTTGACGATTATCGCTGAAGTCATGACATATGATGGGGTGGTTGTCAAGGAACTTCATCTTGCCCACTTCTCCGTCAAGGAATATCTTGTGCAAGCTCAGTTCAATCTTGAAAGCGCCAGCGTTGTTATCACTAGAACCTGCTTGACTTATCTTGGTGACATCAAGAGCGATCACAGCTTGTTAAGAGATGATTTTCCGATGGCACGATATGCGGCAGAGTACTGGATGGATTATGCTGTTTCGGCAGAGACTTCCGAAGACATCGTTCGAACCGCAGTGAGCTTCTTACAAGACGAGACGACATTTCAGCGGTGGTGTCATTTATATCAGGCCGACATTCCATGGGAGCATGATCCGGGACCTCCTAGAGCATCTAGGTTGTATTATGCTTGTCTAGGTGGACTTACAGAGACCGCAAGAGATCTGACAGCCAATCAAGCCGATGTCAATGTGCAGGAAGGCGAGTACGGCAATGCTCTACAGGCCGCCTCATATGAAGGCCACCAGGAGATTGTACGGCTACTGGTGGATAAAGGGGCCGATGTCAATGCGCAGGGCGGCAGGTACGGTAATGCTTTATGTGCTGCCTCATATGGAGGCCACCAG